>JAWNNO010004001.1:0-371300 GCA_035044985.1 Lordiphosa fenestrarum
CAATGTCAATAACAGAGTAGTGACAGTTTAGTATACTGAGATATTAATTCATCATAGACATTTAGATTGTTGCTATATCTTTGGTTTGGTTTGACAACGATTTTATCACAACCAGTTGGCTTGGATATAAATCCCTCCATTATGGTTGCATGGTCAGACTCCGTTATATTGAAACTCTCGGTTTTTAGTTCAACCAGTGATTCCGCATTTTCAGTTCTATGCGAGGCAACAACAATGAAGTTCAAAATTTAAAGGCACAACACTTTCGCCCTTCAGTTTTATTTTGGCGCCCACTACTGTCTTACATTATAGATGTATTTTTACGAATATGAATTTACGTTTGTGTCTGCAATTTCGAGAATTGGTTGAGCTGTCAAAGTGTTGACTAATATCTGATTTAAAGTTTTTTAGAAATAACACAGATGCACCGAACGCCCGATTTCAATGTGACCTTCGTACATTTTTTCGATATGTCGTTTCTAAGAATATCGAAGTATCAAAAATCACATATTGAAATAACCCTGATTGTCAAACAAAAATATCGATATGTCGATCAAATATTTGCGTCCCTACTAGTGAGTAAGAATTTTTTGTTTTAATTAATAGCCTATCAATAGGCTATTTACACTAGGCGTGCGTTATTCGTTTTGCGTTAAGGGGCGGTGGTGACAAAAAGCTGAGTTTCGTTTGGATGCATGTGTGTTTATTCGTTACACTTGATAAGTGTTGCTCATTTCTGCCTATCGCGCAACTATCCTCCCTAACACAAAACAAATCAGCTGTCAATCTTTTGCGGTTAATTATAAATATAATGCTGGTCATTTTCGTCAACAAGAATTCATCAATATGGAACAAAAAAAGGTACGATTGTGACTTGTACAGGGTGCGCCATATAAAGTGTCGGTATGGCAACACTGAATAACTTTGACATTTACCAACCGATTGCTTTTGTTAGACATGTTTTGGAAACATCAATCTAGTACAATTTTGACCATGGAACGCTTCACACCAAAACAACGTGCCGAAATAGTGACGCTGTTCACTACGCCGACGCCGACACTGATTCAGATTTTTGGAAACAAATTTTGATGACCGATGAGGCCCATTTCACGCTTTCTGGTGGTGTTAATAAGCAAAATTCTCGCATATGGGGCACGGAAAATCCACACCGCATCCATGAAATCCCTTTACACGACCAAAAAGTGACTGTTTGGGCCGGCGTTTGCGCCAAAACCAAAATTCCGCAAAAAGGGCACATTTTGTTGTGGCCAATAAAGGCGGCCACTTGATTGATGTTGTGCTCAAAAAGTAGTCGAAATAAATTGTACAGGACCAAATTAAAGGAACAAGATCAACATATAGCAATCGGTTGTTTGTTTTTATATTTATTCAGTGTTGCCATACCGACACTTTATATGGCGCACCCTGTAGAATTTATAAAAATTAATTTTTACTCGTGGTAGGATTAAATAAGAGATTTGTGTGGACATCTGATGTCACATACACACTCCTGGAGCTGAGGAAAACATGGATGAATTCAGAAGACCAAGGAAGAACAGCCAAATATACAAAGAAATGGCAGATCAAATAAAAGATTTTGGACCGACTCACCAAGAGATAAAAAACAAATTGGAAAATTTGTCAAAAAAGTACAGATAATAGCCTATGCACACTACAGTCCATCTCAGCGGAACGATGAGAAGATGGTGAAAAAATAAAACTAGTGTTCATACTGTCACCGTCCACCGTCTACCATCAGTGACTTCTTCTTCTTCCCCCATAATTGAAGCATTCGAGTCAATCAAAATAAATAAATAATCTAAAATAATGGAAAATAATTCGTCTAATTTGGTGGTTTTGTTAGCCGCTCAACAGCAGCAGCAGATCTTAGTTCAACTAATTGCCGAGCTAGAAAATGGCGGATACGTGGATGCTATGGACATCGAAAACATTGTTTTGATGGTCCTGCTGAAGCAATAAAAACTGCAAATCCAAATGACAGTTTTGGAAAGAGGCGTTTTGGGCACTCATTTTCCGAAAAATGTATCGAGTCTGCTCGTGATGCTTCCTCTGCATTTCATTTCTCTCCCTAGCCAACGAAATCAGTTCCTGGTGGGTGCCAGTATTCGTCCTTACATTAGTCCAGTGGATTTTAATCTCTCTTTCCTCCATCAGCATGGCCATCTTCTGGTGGACGTTTTTTATAACAGTCGGCATTTGAAGTTTGACAATCACTTGGCGCGCTCAAATTGTGTACGTTTTCATTGCGAATGTCAATTTTTTTAGTGGTGGACACAGAAATATCGCATTCACGATGAGTGAAAGAGCGTGCGATAGGAACATCCCCAGCCGAAGGGGGAATATTTTGAAAAATTTGGCACGGCAAGTTCTTATGTGCCGTCTTTGACGGTAGTCGGTAAACGGTAGATGTGGGCTAGTGTGAATAGGCTATAAATTGTCAAGAAAAAATATCAAAAACATTCATAACTTTTTATAACGAATTTTTATTTAAAGTGCTGAATTAGCAAAGGTCGGTGCATCTGGTGGCACTCCCTCGACTTGGGAATATTTTATGAGGGAGGTTTCCTAGTCAGTGGAATTTGACCCTGTTGACAACACATGTAACAAATTGAATATAAACTCAGACATTTATACGTATAAATCATTATTTTGCAGACTTCTCACAGTACACCAAAAATGTCTTTAATGACAACCACAGCAGCTCCTTGGATACGGACTAGTCCATGGATGCGTCCTCTTCTCAGGCAAAGAAGCGTCGCTTGGACAGGGCCGACGAGTTGGTCGAAATTGAGAAGAAGAAGTTAGCGGTTATGGAAAGAATGGCAGAGGATTCAGCCAGCTTCCAGAAAAATGTGCTGGATATTTTAAAGAGCCGCGAAAATAAATAAAAGCATTAGAAAATCAAAATAAATATTTATTATATAATTAACACAGTTAATGAACGATGTTGTTTTTTCTGTGCTAGGTGCTGAAGGTAGCAAGCCATCAGGTGATTGAGAGTTAACCATCAGCCTGGCCGATCTTCCGTACCACAGGGAAGTGATCAAATTCACTAAAATGGGAGCTGTTTAATCAGTAAAATTTCCAGATACGAACTGAGTTGCTAAAGCTTGTCTAATTGTCTCAGCACTTTCATTTATATTTCCAAGCCAAACTTGAAACTCGGGTTGATCTTGTTGCTGCATTGTGTCAGCTTCACCTCGCAAACAGAGCTGTTGTGCATATTGCAAAAATCATGCAAGATACAACAGCAAGCAATTGTTTGTGGAGTTTTGAGAACGTGGTTATCCATTCTCTTTCCGATCCTCCGAAAGCGCGCCTTAAGATGACCAAACGAATTCTCCACCACCCGCCTGACTTTGGAGCTGTAATTGAATGCGCGTTGTTCTGGAGTAGCTTCCACGGAAAAAGGGTACGGTTCCATAAAATTTTTGGAAAATTTGAAAGCGGAATCTCCAAGGATTAGAACAGGTTCTTCTACGCCACTAATTATTTTAGCGTTATCTTGAAGCAACACGGACTGCCCAATTTTCTCTTTAAATTTGATTTTTCAAAGATTTTTCAATCGTGGCATCGTCCAGGAGAACCAACTCTTATATAGGTGAATCTGTACCTATTTGTATAATCAAAGTCTTCTGAAATTTACTTTTATAACGAACAAAACATAAGCTTACCGATAGTCGACCAAGGCGAATAGCACAGTTGAATACCAACCCTTGTTGATGCGATAGCCTACGGCTTTCGCAGACCTAGGTAGCACCTCAATGTGACAGCCATCTAAGGTCGAAATTAAGCACACATGATTTATTTATTAACATATCTCTTACCCATTGCTCTAAAGCACTGTGAAAATCCAAGACCCTCAAACCCTTTAATGGATTCTGCGATCTTTTCCTGGGTTAGAAAGTCTGCTGGCAGATAGTCGTCAGCCAGTTGGGCGATTACTTCACGGCAGAATTCCAGAATACTACGGCCTACAAAGGCTTTGGACACACCAAATAGTCTTCCTACAGTGCGATACTCTACAGAAGATCCTAAGGTGTACAGGGCTATTGCAATCCTTTTTCTTAGACGCGGGAGTTGTCCAACAAGGAAATCAAAAGCTTCCCTTTCCAATCGGAAACATTCCTTAAAAAATGCGCACGAATTATTTGCTGCATCCTCCTCCCAAAAAGATCCATACTGTGGCGTAATTACAAAACATTTTATTCAATGTTGGTAAACAATTCTTAGGTGGAATCAATTTTTTTCGTCTTACATGTGCCCGAACGCTTCGAGGACGTCGTTTCTTCCTTTGCACAAAATCAAAGGTTGCTGCAGACGAATCTGCCAAATTCATAAGCCGCATCATCATACCGTAATTTTGCTTCAACGCAGATAATGTTATAAATATGTCGCTTGTATTCATTTTCCTTTTGTTTTAAGAAGCTTCTTGCTGCTGTCAAAACCAAAATAAAAGTTAGCTGTTTTCGTAGCTATTAACGCATTACGTAGTAGTGTGCTAATGTAAACACCTATTCTGCGTTATTGCGGCGATAGCGATTTTGATAGCAAACTCAGTGTAGTGTAAATGTTGCATTTTATTATTTGCTTCAGCACAAAATCGACTATTTTGATGAAAGCCGGAGGAATATATCGAATAGCGGAATGGCGGGTTGGCCGCACTTATCGCGATAGTCATGATGACCATGAACAGCCTATCGATGACTATCCCAGCTCATCTTAGCACAATTTACTCCTCGCACCTTTCTGCAATCCAGTCGGTCTCGTCGCTGCTATTAAACAGTGACATTTTGATTGTACTTGGAGACTTTAACTTGCCGGAGATTAATTGGTCCCGGAATGATGAATCAAATGCCCTTTTACCTTCGAAGTCTCATGACTTTATTGATGGACTTCTTGATTTGTCAATGGCACAGGTTAACCCAATTCGCAACTCGATAAACAGATCACTTGACTTGATTTTCCTGCTGGATCCCCCCTGCAATGTTGCATCTAGGATTGACCCATTGGTTCTTCCGGAGGACCCTTTTCATCCTACATTGGATCTTTCCATTGATTTGCCTTCTCGTGTATGTTCTGCTCTTTGAGATTTAACGGTTAAAACCCGCTGCTTCCAAAAAACTGACTTTTCAAAGCTTAACGACCTAATATTTCATACTGATTGGTCTCAGCTGTACACTTGTACAGATATTGACGTAGCCATACAACTTTTCTACGATACCTTGAATTCTCTTTTTGATATTTGTGTTCCACTTGAGCGTCCTCGTTGTACTGATAGTCAGCCTTGGTTCTCAAGGGAGCTAACAAACCTGAAGAACAGGAAGTCGAGATATTTTAAAAAGTACTACTGTGAGCAATAAGTAAGGTGTAAGGGTCAATTTAAACTTCGCGGGCCTAACAATTCGGGCAGGATTTTTTTTTTCCTGAGTTGGCAGGACTGTTGATGACATCTGTGCCAAATTTCATGTGAATGTCATTATCAGTAATATATTTACGCTTGTGTTTTCCAAACGACCAAGAGTTCATTTTTCGATTTTTACAATGTCTGAACAGAGAAGTGCCATCAAATTTTGTTTGCGGAATGAAATTTCGGCTGCGGAAACGTTGAGGATGTTGCGGAAGGCCTTTGGTGATTCTACCATGTCACAAAAAAATGTTTATAAGTGGTACAAAGACTTCAAAGAGGGTCGAGAACGTGTGGATGACTTGGAGCGCTCCGGACGACCATCGACGCCAACAGATGACCAACACGTCAATAAAGTGGAGGAATTAGTGCGCAAAAATCGTCGGTTGACTGTTAGAGACCTTACTGATATGATCGGAATATCAGAAGGATCTGTGAAAACCATTTTGAAAGACCATTTGGGCCTACGAAAAGTCAAATCTCGTTTGGTACCGAAAGTTCTCAGTTTCTTGCAAAAAAGTCATCACAAATTCGACGCATATCGTTCCGCAACCACCGTATTCGCCTGATTTGGCTCCGTGTGACTTCTGGCTATTCCCAAAACTCAAGAGACCACTTCGGGGAACGCGTTTCGAGTCGATTGAGGAGATAAAAGCTGAATCGAAGAAAGCGCTGATGGCTATACCGGAAAGGGACTATTTGGCATGTTTCGAGGATTGGAAAAAACGTTGGCATAAGTGTATTTTATCGGGAGGGGATTACTTTGAAGGGGATGAAATTGATTTAGAAGAATAAATAAAGATTTTTCATTCTACAAACAAATTCTTACTTTTTGCCCACAGTAGTTTAAGAAATCCGGTAAATCATCGGACTTCTCCCGTTATGTGCTTGCCCGTTCTAGCTTTAATGTGCTAAATGCTCAATGCTATAAAGATTATCTTGACCGTTGCAGGCTTCAGTTTACGCAAAATCCTAAGCAATTTTATTCGTTTGTTAACTCTAAACGTAAGTCTTCCACTTTGCCATCCTCGCTTATATATGGTAATGCTAAAGCAAATACTGATCAAGCAATAGCCGATCTGTTTGCGGAGTTTTTTAAGTCAACCTACTCGTCTTTTAGGTACTGTGTGAATCAACCATACCCTTATCGGTTGAATATGTCTAATTGCATTTTTAGCCCCGTGATCATTGAAAGCTCGCTCCTTTGTGATCTTAGCTCTGTCAAAGCCGTGTACGCACCAGGCCCTGATGGAGTTCCTGGATGTGTACTCAGGTTCTGTGCGTGTGCACTTCATTAATTATTTGAATTGTCTTTGGAGTCATCCTCTTTCCCATTGCTATGGAAGGAACCTTTTATTATTCCACTCCATAAAAAAGGTAATAAGTCCGATGTTGAAAATTACAGGGGAATTTCCAAGTTGTCTGCAATTCCTAAAGCTTTTGAGAGAATTATAACATCTCAACTGCAACATTTATGTAGTGCCATTACCTCACCCTTCCAACATGGATTTGTGAAGCGTAGATCTACTACCACTAACCTTTTAGAATTCACATCTTCAGTGATCAAAGGGTTCATAGGTAAGATGCAGACTGACGTCATTTATACGGATTTTAGTAAGGCTTTTGATCCTGTTAATCACTCCTTGCTGCTCCACAAACTGGGTTTAATCGGCTTTCCAACTAACCTTCTCAGTTGGATTTCTGATTACCTAAGTACTAGAACCCAAAAAATTCTATTTCGTAATTCTTATTCTAAGCTTATCCAGGTTACTTCTGGAGTTCCACAAGCCACTTGGGTCCATTGCTTTTTACTCTCTTCATCAACGATCTTCCTTCAGTCTTGGCTTACTCTCGGGTGCTTATGTATGCTGATGATGTGAAAATATGTTTAACATATAATGATCTGGTTTCCCGCTATAATTTGCAAGCAGACTTAGGTGCATTTCACTCATGGTGTCAAGATAATCTTTTAAACCTTAACAGCTTTAAGTGTAAGGTTATGACATTTTATAGAAGCTTACCACCAAAATTCTTTACACATCTCTTGTCCGTCCTACTCTTGAGTTTGGATCATGTGTGTGGTCTCCGCAATATTCGATCCATCAAGATAGACTTGAATCTGTGCAAAAGCAATTCTTATTGTTTGCTCTTCGTGGTTTGAACTGGAATCCTGAGGTCCGTTTCCCATCTTAATCTAGTAGACTTGTTGTGGACTCAAGAAATTTTAAATGTGGCGCGCAAGAATGCGAAATATCTCTGCGGCCCTGATCTCGGAATCAGTGCTAGGGACTCTGTTCCAATACATTTGTGCAGCCCTGCCGATAGTAGGTTAAGATCGATAGCACCGGAGTCGTACAGTCTCAATCAAGATGGCGTGGGCTACACACGAATTAATAAACGGCTCGCTCGATTCGCTCACTTTGCTTGGCTCTGCGACGCTCGACTAAACATTAGTTTCCATAACGTTAAATATCCCTTCACGTCGGGATTTACTATAAACTTATAGACTTAAATAAACGTTACAATAAGTGAATCTACGAGTGTGTTTGTTAATGTGCAAAGGTCTACTCGCCTACTGGAGGCGCAACATTTTTATTAATTCTTGCTCAATATGCACAAATAAATAGTTTACGGCAATAAACTATTGGCTCGATCAGCATACTTGCACACTCTGGAGCGGTGCATCTTTGGCTGATTGAATTGGATTTCATTGAGTCTCATATCATAGCAGCAGTGGCCTTGAATGGCAAAAATTGTAAAATTCGAATTCTTGGAATTGACTTTGTGTTTGTGTGTATTCTGGCGAATGCACTAGTTGTCTCGCTCACTCATATTGAAATAAGTGCCCAATCATGAAAATGCGCAGCGGCAAAAAGAAGAAATGCGCGGCAAACTCGGCGGCGTCTACTCCAACACAATCAAAAGAAGATGATGAAATAGAGATCAATATGAGTGGAGTTGAACAAATAGAAATGGCTGAACCGGATGAAAATAAGACGGAAACCAAACAGGATGGTTTCATGCAGCAAATGATGGCATGGCAACGATCTCAGGAGGACCAACTCTTCCGAACGATGGCTTCCATTCGGAAGTCACAAGAGGAAAACATGGAGTCCATACTGAAGGCACAACAGGAGAACATGGAGTCCATGTATCTATCCATACAGAAACAGATGGCCATCATGAAGAAGGATTTGACTGCAAGCAAGGATGAGACGCAGGCAGCGGCAGATTTAAAATTGGTTTGTCACAAGCATGTTGACTTTGTGGGAGCAGATCAGAGGCTTGATAGTGAAGGCATGGGCTCACATGAATATGAACCCAAGCTCTCACGGGGAGGCACCCCATTCAATCGAGATTACAAGGATGCCCATGATACGACACAGGAAGACCCCAAGGCCTATTGCGCTTCACAGGGAAGTGCTATTCCGTCTGGATCGTCCATGGTTGGCGGTGTGTCCAATCCGGTGCCCACACAGGGTGGCGCCACACACTATAGCGCTTCACAGGGAAGTGCTATTCCGTCTGGATCGTCCATGGTTGGCGGTGTGTCCAATCCGGTGCCCACACAGGGTGGCGCCACACACTATAGCGCTTCACAGGGAAGTGCTATTCCGTCTGGATCGTCAATGGTTGGCAGCGTGTCCAATCTGGTGCCCACACAGGGTGGCGCCAATAGGATCTGCACTCCACAGGGGAATGCGTCTGGATTCAGAGCCGCAATGGTGGGCGGCGCACACGGCGTTTCACAGAGAAACGTAACAGGAACTAGAGCCCGACTGGCAAATGACTCACATACTACTCTCAGCACCGCACAGGGCGGAACAAATGGCTACGGCGCTTTAAAGGACGGAACAACTGGATTTTACAACTCAAAGGTAGGCTGTACAAATGTTTACAGTGATGTCCGGGAAATTGATGCACCTGATTTTGGTGCCACGGGGTCTCAGAGATATGACGCATTCGATACAAGTAGAATGGCATTTAACCCAACAATTATTAATCCTAGCTCTGAGCCACATGTTTGTATAAATAGATCGCAAGGTTCTGGGCACAAAATTATAGATTTGCCAAATTTAAGTGGGTCGGCAGAAGAGTGGCCAGTTTTCAACTGTATGTATAGGGAAACAACAGCGGCATTTGGTTATTCAATCTTGGAAAATTTATTGCGATTACAGAAAAGCCTGAAAGGAACAGCAAGAGATGATGTGGCTTGTATGCTAATAAATCCGGCAAACGTAGAGTACATCATGAAACGTCTTAAGTTGAGATATGGGCAACCAGAACAGCTGGTTAGGAGTCAATTAGAGAAGGTGGCTCAAATAAGTCAGATTTCGGAAAGTAATTTAGAGAGAGTGGTTTCATTCGCAACAAAGGTTGCTAATCTCGCTGTGTTTTTAGAGTCGGCTAATGCATCACAGCACTTACAAAATCCGGTTTTACTAAGCGAACTTGTTAGCAAGCTTCCCATGAGGATGCGTATTGAATGGTCAACATATGCGTCAACAGTTTTTCCATATCCAGACTTAAAACACTTTGCTGATTGGATTGACGATATATCGTTTAACATCGCACGAGCAGCGCGGACGACTGCACCATATCGAGATTCCCCTTCAAATCAGAAGACACTGATGCAGACCACGACGGATGCTACTATAAAAAACTCGTCTACAAGATCATGTTATCAGTGTAAAGGAGATCACACATTTGACAAATGTAAAGAGTTTACAAAGGGTAATATGACAGACAGGTGGGAATTGGTCAGAAAACTGAAATTGTGCTTTGGATGTTTGGGACGTGGACACAGTGTAAGTTCATGCAAAAGAAAACGTGATTGCAATATAGAGGGATGTAAGCGATCTCATCACAGAATGCTTCACAAAAAGGCGGAGACAAATAATACTAATGTACCCTCAAAGGAGGTGGAAAACAGTTCCACATCAACCAGTACGGGTGCAAATGTAAATACAGTAAAGTCAAATACATCGAAGCTGTTGTTCAAGGTCCTGCCAGTGGAGGTAGTCGGACCAAATGGGTCAGTTATCCAGACATTTGCATTTTTGGACGAAGGTTCGTCGGCAACTTTGGTCAATGAAGAATTGGCGAGAAAGCTAGGCGTAAGTGAGACAAAAGAAAAATTGACCTTGAAGTGGATTGGCAGTCACGCAAAAGATGTTACGACGATGAAGTGTAAATTGAGGATTCGATCTAAGGGTTGTAAGAATTGGTTGCATTTGCTAGGTAACACAGTTCCTCAGATTGAATTGCCTCTGCAGTCATTGGACATGAGTACTTTAGGTAAACTGCACTCTCATATAACCTTACCTCCTATTAAAAGTTATTCCAATGCGGAACCAATGATATTGATAGGGATCGACAATTGTCATCTGGTCAAGACATTAAAAAGTATTGATCTGAACAGTAACCTAGTTGCAGCAAAGACACCACTAGGATGGCTTATATATGGTTCAACACAGACAAATCAACTGAACGCATCGGCTCAATTATCTGTAGTTTTCCATGCGACGCCCGAAAATGACGAGACAGATGATATACATAATATGATGGCTGATTATTTTACAACTGAGAACTTTGGAGTCAAAATTGGTACAAAACCATTGGAATCGTCTGATGTGTTAAGAGCACGAAATTTATTGGCAGAGACGACAAAAAAGATCGACGACGGATACGAAACAGGACTATTGTGGAAAGAGGATCATGTCCAACTTCCGGAAAGCTATCAAATGGCAATGAAAAGATTGCTTATAATAGAAAGAAAAATATGTGGTACTGATCAGCTGGTTGAATATGAGAAAGCGGTACAAGGTTTCGTAAGTAATGGATATGCCGTGATGTTGACAAAGGAAGAAGCTGCGCAAACTGGTCCACGCTCGTGGTACCTACCACATTTCGGGGTTTACAATATAAACAAACCAAAAAAGATGCGACTCGTTTTTGATGCAGCTTCTACTGTCGATGGAGTTTCATTAAATACAAATTTGTTGAAGGGACCAGACGAAAATCCTCTGATAACACAGATATTATTTCAGTTTAGACAAGGCAGAGTTGGTTTGTGCGCAGACATAAAAGAAATGTTCCTTCAAGTTCAAATGAAAAAGAAAGACCAAGATTCATTAAGGTTCTTGTGGCGGTCGGGCGACACAAACCGGGAAATTGATGTCTACAAGATGAAAGTGATGACGTTCGGCGCCACCTGTTCTCCTTGCAGTGCTCAATATGTTAAAAACCTCAATGCACAGAATGCTGTCAGCGACAAGGAAGCAGTGATTAAGGCAATCGTGTCCAATCACTATGTTGACGACTATGTGGCAAGCTTTGATTCTGAGGAAGAAGCACTTAATATTAGCAGCGAGGTCAAAAGAGTACATAAAATTGCGAAATTTGAATTGAGAGGTTTTGTTTCTAACTCAGCGAACGTGCAAAATCATCTAAATAACATGGAACCGATTGGCGATACACAAGGAACTGTAAATATGGATACCGGAGCCATTGATAAAATCTTAGGGATGTACTGGGACAGCCAAAATGATAACTTTATTTTTGACTTAAAGATGAACCGTGTCGATAAAGATATTGTCAATGGACTGAAGCGTCCAACTAAGAGGCAATTGCTAAGCTTAATTATGTCGGTTTATGACCCTTTTGGCATGTTAGCAGATATCATGATATTTGGAAAAGTCTTGGTGCAAGAAGTCTGGCGGTCTGGCATCTTGTGGAACGATCTGTTACCAGACAAATTGTATGAAAGATTCAAGCACTGGCTACGCCAATTAAACAGGGTAAAAGAATTTAAACTTAATCGCTGTTATTCCTTGAATTTCTTGTCACAGAAAGCGAATATCGAGCTTCACATATTTGTTGATGCAAGCGAACAGGCGTTTGCAGCGGTGGCGTATTGGCGCATTGTCTACAATGGTCAAGTAAACGTGGTTTTCGTGGCTGGCAAAACCAAATGCGCGCCTCTCAAGATGTTGTCTATACCAAGGTTGGAACTGCAAGCGGCAGTTCTAGGCACCCGTCTAAGAAATTCAATATTGAATTGTCATAGTATAAATGTATGCCGATCAATACTATGGTCTGATTCACAAACTGTAATTTCATGGATTCAGTCGGACTTACGACAATATAAGCAATTTGTGGCTTTTAGAATCAGTGAAATTCTCGAATCAACCAATGAGAACAACTGGCGTTGGATACCTACTCAACTGAATATAGCTGATAAGGCTACCGAAACAAATAAATCCGCTGAGTATGAACCTAATAATATCTGGACTAGCGGACCAAGGTTCCTTTTACAGGAAGAATCATATTGGCCAAATCCTGATATAATTCTTAGACCCAAAGACGCATGTGAACGAAGAAAATTAGTTTTGACTATATCAACTCAGCCAGTAATTGATATTTCTCGATTTTCAAGCTACATTCGCTTAAAACGATGTATGGCATGGGTATTGAGATATATAAATCGGATACTTAAGACAAACGAAACTGGCGAGCTGTCATCTCAGGAACTTCAAAAGGCAGAAATAGTGCTGTGCAGACTGGCTCAGTATGAAGTGTTCACAGAGGAAATCAAAATGCTAGAGCAAGGTGACGCTGTCTTCAAAAGCAGCTCGATTTATTCCCTCTCACCGGAGCTGAATAAAGATGGAGTGCTTGTGGTACATGGAAGGCTAGATTATGCGATAACATTACCAGAAAGAGCCCGTCAACCCATAATCCTGCCAAGAAAACATGCCTTGACACAATTAATTGTTCAACATTTTTATGTTAAATACCACCATCAGAATAGTGAGCTGATAATAAACGAGATACGTCAACATTTTTGGGTAATCAACTTGCGCAACATCGTAAAACGTGCAAGGTTTAATTGCCAATTTTGTAAAAATCAAAATGTAAGACCGATACCGACACTGATGGGCCAATTACCCCCGGATCGTGTCACTCCGTATCATAGACCATTTACATTTACTGGACTCGATTATTTTGGCCCTATAATGGTAGCAATAGGGCGACGTCGAGAGAAGCGATGGGTGGCTCTCTTCACATGTTTGACGGTAAGAGCTATACACTTGGAATTAGCTGAAGATCTATCAACAGATGCATGTATTGTTGTTATCCGGAATTTCGTAAACAGAAGAGGCATTCCCCAGGTCATCCGATCTGACATGGGTACAAACTTTGTGGGAGTAGACAATATAATGAGAAAGGTTGACGACCTTTTCGATTGGGATTATATCAAGTCTGAGCTGGCAATGAAAAACATAAATTGGGAGTTTAATTGTCCGGGGAATCCTAGTTCTGGCGGCTGCTGGGAACGGCTTGTTCAGTCCACAAAGCGTGTCCTAAAAGTGACATTAAAAGAGCAAGCTCCAAAGGTTGAAACATTAAGAAGCCTTCTGATAGAGGCCGAAAACATTATCAACAGCAGACCCCTTACATACGTCCCTGTTACCATTGATGATCCTGCTCCATTGACACCAAATCATTTCTTGTTGGGCGAAATGAACTCAACCCAAACACCTGGCGATCCAAACAACTTTTGTCACCGTAAGCAGTATCGCGTCGCACAACAACTTAAGGATCAATTCTGGCGACGCTGGATTAGGGAATATCTGCCAACTTTAACCAGGCGTACAAAATGGTTCGTACCAACCAAGCCAATTAAAATCGGAGACGTAGTCCTTATATGTGATGAAAATCAAGCAAGAGGCAGTTGGAAAAAGGGCGTGGTTATCCGCACTATGCAGGCTAATGATGGAAAGATTAGGATAGTGGAGGTCAAAACATCATCTGGGATTCTGAAGCGACCCGTTTCCAAGTTAGCTGTTCTTGATGTAGTTGGTAAAACTCAATAGTCGTTTTACGGTGGGCGGGATGTTGTGGACTCAAGAAATTTTAAATGTGGCGCGCAAGAATGCGAAATATCTCTGCGGCCCTGATCTCGGAATCAGTGCTAGGGACTCTGTTCCAATACATTTGTGCAGCCCTGCCGATAGTAGGTTAGGTTCGATAGCACCGGAGTCGTACAGTCTCAATCAAGATGGCGTGGGCTACACACGAATTAATAAACGGCTCGCTCGATTCGCTCACTTTGCTTGGCTCTGCGACGCTCGACTAAACATTAGTTTCCATAACGTTAAATATCCCTTCACGTCGGGATTTACTATAAACTTATAGACTTAAATAAACGTTACAATAAGTGAATCTACGAGTGTGTTTGTTAATGTGCAAAGGTCTACTCGCCTACTGGAGGCGCAACAAGACTACTTTTAATTAATCTTCCTTCCTTATTTAACCGTAGAGTTATGCTTGGTGTAATGTTCATACATAGACTAATTAATGGTGAAATCGACTCATCGGAATTGCTTAGCCAAATTAGTCTCAATGTTCCTTGTAGATTGTCCCGTAACTTTGTTCCCTTACCTCTGAAACGTTGTAACTATGCAGTGCATGATCCGTTTCGTGTCCTCTGTGTTGATTACAATAAACTCTACCGCATAACCAATTCGGAATATTCTCTTATTTAGCCCGTACACCCAGAGAAATGTAGCACGAATCGGCAAGCACGATTTCTGCTTCAATTTAGAATTTTTCTTCTTGATTTTTTTAAGACGAAATCTGCTCGAATGCAAGCAGACAAACGTTCGTGACTTTGAGCTTGATAGCAAGGGAAGTGCGGGGAGCCACAAGAGGAGAGAGCAAACAACAAATGAGAACAATTCTCTCTCTCACTCTCAGAATTGCCAATGGATGTTGCCTACAATTTATACCGAGAATTCGCCGCTGCTTTGTCTAAATGCGTTGTGGCAGTGCCGGCTGAGATGTCGGTGTCGGTGAGTGTTGCAGTCTTCGAGGCCCTGAGTTCAAGTCCCAGTTGAGGAAAGTACAAAATAAAATTATTGAATGGCATTTAAAAATTAATCACAATTAATTAGGAGAGGCGAGTGGCATTGGGGTGTGAGGATTTTGAGGTGGTGTGGTGTGTGCGTGTTGCCATGTATCTTCCGTGCTACTCTTGGAATCGAAACTTTTTTATTTTTGCAACCAAGAGAAACTATTCTAAGAGTCGAGAATATTTATGCTTGCATCGAAGAAGATCTTTTCTTGGATCCAAGACTATTTATGCTTGATATCAAGAAGACTAATTCTAAGACCAAGAATATTCTTCTCGAAAATCTATGCTTGATTTCAAGATTTTTCTTCTTGGATCCGAGAATATTCGATGTTGCCGTACTTTTGACATCGAATCTTCTTGATATCAAGCACGATCTTCTTGATTTTTTCTCTGAGTGTAGCTAAAATTTTTTTTTTTAATTTTTCTTCCGGTTTTCGTGTCGCTCGTTGGCGGCTGCGCCTCTCGGTCGGTTGGGCGGGAGGTGGGCTGCTATTTTGCCTGGTGTTCGCGCATAACAAGCTTCAGCTTGGTGTCGCATGGGCCACTTGATCGTACTGCGCATTGAACGACAACGTCCATCTTCTCTCATCTCAAAGACTTTGAAGTAGTGTGTAATGCAACATTTACACTGAGTTTGCTATCGAAATAGTTATCGCAGCAATAACGCAAAATAGGTTAAGGTTAAATAAGTTAACAGTTAAGAAAACAGCTGAGTTGTGTTTTTGGCATCAGAAAGAAAATTGTTTGAGATTAAAGGAAATTGAATAAAAGCGAGTTATTCGAAATTATTATTTTTGATGTAGCCAAATTACGGCATGTGAATTTTGCAGAAATTTACGCAGCAACCTTTTATCTTCTGCAAGTAAACCACGATGACGAAAAAGCATTTGGACGTTAGTCTTACCTTGCTTAATTTCAAAATATTTATATTTTAACTGAACATCTGCCATTTTACATATTGTTGGGGGAAGCAATATCAACAGACTGTACTAAATTTTTAATTTTCTTGTGAAGGAAAAACAACTGACATTTTATTATTCTTATTGACGCACACAATATACAGCTTGCTGGTGACATAGCCCCCGGGAATTAATTTGGAGGCACCCCACAGCAGATCGTCCATTTCGGTGCTACGATCATTCTTCTCAATATCCATCATGTCGTTTTCATCATTCCAGGAATTGACACCACTGAGGATTTGGCAGTTAGGGGGGGTTATTTTAATTTCTTAACAATATATGCAGCTTAGCTTCCTCATCCTCCTAATCATCATAAGCCAATAGTTCCACATCCTCATCATCGGCATCAGTTATCTCGGCAGGAGCAGCGGCGGCAACTGTGGCCTTGGCATCCAACTGGGGCATTAAATCTCTTGACAAATCTGGTTAAACAGTCTTCCAACTGTTCGGTATTCGGCGGATAAGCCCAACTTATATCACGCAATGGCAACCCGTTTGCCCGGTGGTATAGCCAGTCCAAATGGTGTGTCTTTCTTTGCCAGCCTAGGCAACCGTGCCACCAAAAAAATAAATGTGCTTCTCTCACACCGAAAGCTCTCCTTGAAGAACTCGCTTGAGTTTTGCGGTACATCCTTTTCTCACGAAACCTACATATGTTCAGACACTGCGGGATGCATTCCGACGATGGTTTTCCATGAGCACGCTGGAATATATGGACATGGGAGCACTCCAGGCCCTCGCCAACATTAAATATTCTGTGTCAATCAACGAAATAAAATACAATTGATTTCAATTTGTATTTTTCACTGCCAGTCAGTTTGTTAATTGTAAACAAAAAACAAAAAACAAAAGCAGCACAATAAAGATAGCAAACTGCATTTTCAGTGATGCCGATAACTTTTTTGAAAATGTGCTTCAGTGATTAAGGCATATAAGGTGAGTTCAAATCTTAATTTCTACATTGTCCCTCAAGAGGCTATTGGTCAGATTGGGAAATCACTCAGGTAGTAGAGGTCGAAACGAAAATTAAACTGTTGTGTGAAAATCAATTATCATTTTTATACCAGTTACTCGAAGAGTAAAAAGGGAATACTACAGTAGAACGAATGTATGTAACAGGCAAGGGGAATCATCTCCGACCCCATAAAGTATATATATTCTTGATCAGCATCAATAGTCGAGTCAATATAGCCATGTCCGTCTGTCCGTCCGTCTGTCTGTATGAACACCTAGATCTCAGAGACCTTGAGCATCCAAATTTTAAATGTAGGCTTCTATTGTCTGCACGCAGATCCATTTTTTTCTTCTTCTAAATTTGTGTAACGCCCCACAGTGGTTGCGTCTATAGGCCAAAAATAAAAAAATCTATCTATCTTTCTAAAAATAGTTTTAAAGTTGTAAACACTTGTTCATTTTGATGTTTGTGTTCCACTTGAGCGTCCTCGTTGTATTGATAGCCTTGGTTCTTAAGGGAGCTAACAAACCTGAAGAACAGGAAATCGAGATATTTTAAAAAGTATAAGAAGACTTCTCACGTTATGTGCTTGCCCGTTCTAGCATTAATGTGCTCAATGCACAATGCTATAAAGATTATCTTGACCGTTGCAGGCTTCAGTTTACGCAAAATCCTAAGCAATTTTATTCGTTTGTTAACTCTAAACGTAAGTCTTCCACTTTGCCCTCCTCGGTCATGTATGGTAATGCTAAAGCAAACACTGATCAAGCAATAGCCGATCTGTTTGCGGAGTTTTTTGAGTCGTCTTCTAGGTACTGTGTGAATCAACCATACCCTTATCGGTTGAAAATGTGTTGGCATTTGCGAAATTGGTATGTTGGGTTTTGTTTCTAGGGATGGGGTTTTGTTGCGATAGTTAATTAATTAATAGTTGTATTAGTGATAGATCGATAGTTTTATGAATAGGTGTAAGCTGGTGTGGGTATTTTGGCAAGCAGTGCAAATTGTCAAGCAGTGTCGGATAAGGGGAAATGTAGGATAAAACGGATTTTGATGAAGAGGAGAGCGTATCGCTATCTTTCTCTGCAAGATCGTAGGTCAGATCGGGAAACGGGGAGGCGGGAGACTGAAGATAGGCGTCCTTCTCTCACCTGCTGTCATAAAGGGCTCAGGCCTTGGCCTTGAAAATGGGCGATGAACCCGAAACAAGGGATTGGGATGCTTAGCAGGATTTGGGACAGTGGAACAAGTTTATATAAGGGACCCCAAAAATTAAAATTAGGTAGTCCGCAATTCCGAGGCAGCAGAAGCAGAATATCTGTGTCTGTGGCAAAAATTTTTAAGTTCAAGAAAAACTTCATATGTAAAACCGAAAAGTGTATTAACGGTCCTCGTGCGGAAAATTTGTATAAATTAAGGGATTGAAGAAAAATGTGAGTGAAGCTACATACGTCCACTAGAAGAAAAAGTGAGGAAATCTAAATTTTTTTCTAGCGTGGCCAGGGGAAAATACCTGCCACGAGACTTTTTTTGTGGATTTTGGGCTGGAGCTAAAAAGGCGCAATTGGGATCGCCATCCGTGAATTGGAGGAGCGTTTGATCCGAGCTTCGCTCAGCCAGGAAATTGACCAGTGCCCGTGAGAAAGACGCAAACGTTGTCGCCGGCAAATTTTCAAAGTGAGTCCGTTCCTGAAGCTGTGGGAGTCCGAGACGAACGTCTCGTCACTTCCTTAGCCCATATTTTCGAGTTGTGCCATGGTGATATGCTACATTGATAGCCTCCGAGCTGAACCACACAGAAGTGGCGCTTAAAATTCAAAATTTGCTGAAGGCCTCTTCAGCAGCCTGGCGAGAAGACCACAGTACTCAGATCATTTGTACTCATCCGGCAGTTTGGCCAGACAGATCGCTGCCTCCCGTTCAGCCATAATAAATTTTGCAACTATTACTTATTTATTTATTTTATGTTATATTTATTCATATTTATTATTTATTATTTCAAACGTCATTATTACTATTTTCAAATTCATTCTTGCCCACGTTGTAATTGTCCCCGTGTCGTTCGTACTCGGTGTCAAGGAGCCCTCTAATTATTATTGATCCTTATTACTTATTTCGTGCCCCTTTAACCGTCCCTTTGGAGCTCCGATAGAATAGGTAGGAGTGTTCGGGCCTAAAACAAAAAGAAAAAAATGCATATTTATAGATAAAACAAAGGGTACATTGAAGAACTAAAATCACTCACCCAACGGGAAGATTTCCACCGTCATTGCCAACAAGGAGCTTCCTTTGTCCGTGGTGCGGATTACACTAGGAGCAAAGAAAAATAGGAATAATATTACAAATCAATTCTTACCGTTGTTATTTTGTTAGGATAAATTATTTTATTATAAGGTTAAATTTAGTCCTACTCAGCATGTTCCCTGTTAAAAATTTCGAACTAAAAATTGTTTGTTGAAGCGAATATGATGAAGTGCTAAAATTCTGTGCACGGCTAGGGAGGGAGCCCTAGCCAGGATTAGCCCAATCTAAGCCGATTGTATTGGGTGGTGTTCCCGAAAGATAGATTAGTGAACATCACAGGATGGGTGGGAGCGCGGTGACGGGTCCATCGATGTCACCAGTTTGAGATTCCTTGTCGTTGTTATTTTTGTTGTTTAATGCTAGCTGTTTGTTTTGATTTTGCCGCTTTCGTTTGTTTGTGTTTTGTTTAGTGATGAGAGGTAGTTGATGTCGATGATTGTGTGGACTGCGGGCAGGGAAAGATCCCCCCCTTCGAGATGACTGAGCCAGCCGGATTGCCCCTAGAAAAGATGCAGTTCCATAACAATATGGCGCCCAATCTGAATATGTCGCTGCGTTATGATTCGTAACGTTGTCGCAATAGGAAGGACAATTAAATTTAAATCGAGACGACCATGTTTTCATCAATACAGGCCGACTTGGTTTACTCAGTCAGTCAATAGCAGCGACTTGGAGGTATTTATTATAGTCACCCACTGCGATGCGTAGTCTGACTGAGGTAACCATATCCGGCCAGTAGAGTAGTAATTTAGGAAGATTTTTGTTTTAGTTTGTAGTACTTGAGGCGCATCTTTCGAAAGAAGAAGGTCGATTGCTCCAGGAAATCGCATAGTTCACAATGGATTTGGCAAGAAAAAGCCTAGGTGTGTCGTCTTCGCCGACAAAAAGGCTGTAGGCTCGCTACGAGGCGAATATCTTGAAACCATCTGTGATACAAACTGTGATAAGATAGAATAGGGTAGTAGTTGGCAAATCAATAGGTGTTTTTTTTTTGTGTACCTAACCGTAAAATGTAGATTCCTGGTTTTCCCTCTGAATGTGTGTCCAAGAACAGGTCGCCAGCGAGCTTAATCGAGTGGAAGTGACTCGTGTGCTCTTTTGCAACACGCGCTGCAACTCTACTCGCGATGGTTCGTGGAAGGGCAGGCAGATGAGAAAACACAAGGAGTAATCTTATGGAAATAGCTCCTTGACTGCCGGCCATCAAAGTAAATTGGTGACCTGAGCAGTCGATGACTATGTCTAAGAGGAATCCAAACTGAAAATGCGTAGCTAAGCAATCGAATCGGCTCCGGCTAGAGGTTAGTTCTCCCTTCCCAGCATTATATTAATGAAGTTTTGCTGGAATTGTAGAAAATTTTGAGTGTTGAAATTTGAGTATAGACATCCTGTATACATATCTTAATAAAATACTTATTATATAGATTTTGGTGGGAATTTTTAGTTAACTTAGTTTGAGGGATCTACTAGTATTGTGTTAGCGTGTAGAAGTATTTACCGAAAATCATATAAATTAGAGATTAATCATGTGCGAAAACGAAGGATCAAAAGATCAGGGTGCAAAGAAGAAGGAGCATCAGACACGGTCAAAGAGTCCGTTAAGAATTGGAGAAAATCCTTGGGAAGGAAATAATAATGAGGGCGCAGCAGGGGGATTTCCTCGTGCGTCGGTGGGTTTGCCTCGGACACCTATGGCCGTTTTGCAGCAACAATACGAAATGGCGCAGAAACGGAAAGGGCTGGAACGTCGCGACGTTTTCAATACCCTAATTGTATTTTTAAGCAAAAAAAATAAATAAAAAAAATTTTCCCAGGGGTAGAGGTAGTGTTATTTACGAACCCTGTTTTAGACCCATGGTTTCTTGGGCAAACCTTCTTAGAATTCATCGTAGATTACGATTTTGACCACCGTTTTGTCGTGAAAAAAAATGACCCACTCTTCTGTACATCCTCGGCCGACAAAAACCCTCTAACTGAACCCTCCACGAGGGTGATGGCTGGGCAATGGACACTGCATGTACCTCGGCTTAAAGCGGGTAATACATAGTGTCTCTTGCTCGTCTTACACCTAGGAAATGCAGTGTCCAGCTAAGGTGATGGCCAACACTACCACAACAGCACAAAGTTGGGTGAAGCTGAGGCAAAGCCATGGTTAGAGGTGCCTGGCAGCTGGCATAAAATGCTATGGGGTGGTTCCCACGAATAAAAATTAACTACTATGGGTACATTTACAATGGAAAACACAAAGAACCCAACTCGGGCTGTGATATCAGCTCAGACTGCTACCACCGGCGGGCACGGTGGGGAGAGATCCCCACTTCGTGTCGCCAGCGGTCACACCGCTGTCGTGGTTGGAGCAGGCCAGGACAGTTGTACAGCTACTCCCGATACGACAAGGACCAACGTGTGGCACGGTACTGCATTCGATACAGATTCGGACTGTGAATCGCATGGAGGTTCAACTAATATGGAGGCGGAAGAAAAGCTGCTGCTATCTCCAGTTCGGGCGGGGTCTAGTACCAAAAATAAGGAAAAACCCTCACGAACAAAGGAGGGCATGCGAGCGAAAGCCCAGTATAAAGCGTCTCTCAAAATCAAGGCGCGACTGAACGAAAGCGGTGGACTCACCCTAGAGGAGAGAAACAAGCTTGCGTGCGCCGAGCAAAAGATTAAGGAGGGCCGAAACACTTTTCGGAGAATCCGGCGATGCAAGCCACCTCCGCAAAATACGCCAACAAAATGGAGGAGAGTTTGGCCAACAAGCGGCAGCGCTCAACTGAGCAAGCGAAGGCGGAGGCCACTGCCATTAAAACGACCCGCCAAAGACCGCAGGAACAGGCACAACCCTTTACCTCCTGCAGTGGCAGAATCCTGATGTGCCAACTGGAGACTGGAAGGTACTGCATGTTGCAAAGCCCGACAAAAACGGGCAGCACGGGGTCCTCCAGATCAACAAGGAGGCCGAGGATCTGCTCTACCCAAGATACGGGGCAATGGCATGGGGAGTAGGTGGCGTGCACCTACGTCTCAAGAAACGCCACCCCGAGGACACTAATGAGCACACACTGGAGGCTGGAGAGGTGGAGAACGACCTCGGCATCGACATGATGGTCGGAAAAGCTAGCAGCCTCGATATTGCGGGGGCAGTACAGTCTGCTGAAGAAGACGAGGATAGCGATACAACCTTGCAGGCTGACCCATCGGGACCGGAGGATGCGGACACCAGACATGCAGTTGAAGGTCATCCAGGTCAACTTGCCTAAGAGCAAGATCTTTTCGGCGGAAGGGCCAGCAGATGTGGCTTTAGTTCAGGAACCTTGGATAGCGGCGGGAAACAAGGTCTCCGGGCTAAAGTCACAAAACTTCAACATATTTTACCCCACCCCAGTAATAAGAAAAGGCATCTATGCGTATTTAATGATAAATTACAGCACGGACGACCTCACTGTTGTGGCATTGGAGGGTGGCAGGGACGAGCCAATTCTTATGACGTCCTGCTACATGGCGCATGAGCGAGAGGCACCACCGGCTGAACTCGGAAGCCTGACGCCGGAGGCAAGCTACAAGAAGCAACCCCACGTCATCGGAACGGACGCCAACGCACACCACACTGTGTGGGGCAGCCCGGACATCAACGACAGAGGTGAGTCTCTCTTACATTTTATTATACAAACCAGTCTAAGTGTAGAAAACGTTGGAGACGTACCCGTATATGTGGGACCAACCTCGGCCAACGTCCTAGACTTAACCATGACCTTAGGGAACAGTAATCAGGCGTCAGAATGGAGAATTCTTGATAAACCCTCCTTCTCCGACCACAAGTACATCCAGTTCAAGATCCAATCCGACTATTGTCAAACTAGAAACGTCTATAGGAACCCCCGGAATACCGAATGGGTAAAGTACCTTAAGACAGTGGAATCAAAACTGCCGTAGTCAACGCCCATCTGCTCGGTGGAAGATATTGAGAAGTCCGTGAAGACGCTCACTATCAATCTCATCAAAGCATACAAAACTTCGTGTAGGCTCACAGTTACAAAAAGGAGAACCAGACCCCCCTGGTGGACCCCGGAACTGAAAGAGCAGAGGAAGGACGTCCAGGAATGCTTCAAACTCGCCAAACAAGCGGATGAAGTGATCATCTGGGAGGAGTATAAGATAAGACTTCGCTTATTCAAAAAAAAGTAAGGAAGGCAAAGCAACATTCATGGAGAACCTTCTGCTCCAGCATAGAGAAGGTCTCGGAAGCAGCCAGACTCAGGAAGCTGCTTTCAAAGCAGCCACCTATGCAGTGTCAACTAAAAACGGACGAAGGTCACTGGACAGAAAGCAGCAAGGAAGCTACATGCGCTCTTCTCGATGCGCACTTTCCGGGCTGCACTATAGTCACCGAGCCAGATACGCTTCAGGACTTAAACACTCAACAAACTAACATCCCAACCAACTTAGTCACTCCAGGAAAAATCCGTTGGGCGATCGACTCGTTCGCGAGCTACAAATCACCCGGTCTGGATGGCATAATTCCCGCCATGCTAAAAACGACTAAAGGTTTGGAAATGTTACTTGATCTCCACATAAGAGAAGGCATGAACCTGACCTTGGAGAACAACCAACACGAATATACGAAAGGGAAATCGGTGGAAACAGCGCTACACTCCCTAGTAGCCACCATCGAGAAAGCAATGTACCGTAAAGAGTATGCCTTGGGAGCATTCCTTGATATATCTGGTGCATTCAACAACGTCTCCACGGAGGCGATAATGCGCAGCCTAAGAGCTGTATCAATACATAAGGCTTTGGACTAGTGGATATACAAGCTGCAGAGGTTGTAACGGCTTCCTAGCTAGTTGTGTCTTTGGGTTCCTTTCACTACTAGACTATTAACCTGACAGCAGGCTTCTGAACTCGAACGACTGCGGATGGGACGCGTGTAGCAAAAACAATCGGCTGGGGAGGTTCTTTGCAGCCATCGCTGTCCTCCTGTCTGTCGCACATATTAATAAAAGTCCCATGCCTTGAAATGAATAGAACTTAAAAACGAAGACATCAAACCAAACCAAAACTCCTTATATTCCACTATATTTCCTTCCATTGTATTCTACAGCTGCACTGATGTACTAGCAGCCATGCATCTCTACCCACCCTGCCAATGAATAGGTCCTTTGCAGAATTTTATTCGACCCATTCCCAAACACGAAAGCCCTTCACTCCGTATCCCATCATACCTTTAGGAAAAATAATGATAGTTTACCAAATCATAATTAATATTATTTTAATTCACAAATAATCACAATTCACAATCTTTAAACTCAGTGACATAATCATTCATTGTTGCTCCATAAAAAAGAGTTACTTATTGCTTAAGACGAACGGTTTCATAATTCAGTAAATAACTGCCGCAACAACTTGTTATTACAACTAATTTCAAAATATAATTTAATTCCAAATATCCCTCCTAAGTGATCAGAAACAGTTAATAAGGCTTGTATGTGTGTATGTTTACAACATCGCGACTTCTCTTTAACCTTTCAATAAAAGAACACTTATCATTTCATTATACTCATTACACTAAACTTACACTATATTACATTGAAATTACAAATAAACATCACATTAACTTAACTTCATGGGATTTATTAAGTTAATTATTACCCAAATCCCACATGTATAAACTGTGGAGGGCCTCACCCAGCCAGGTACAAGGGATGCGGTTGACATAAGCCCGAGAGGTGCGCATAGGCAATCTGCGCCAGATAAGAGAGCGCAAAATCGGTCTTCTAGGTCCGATGTCATCCCAACAGCGCTCTTGCAAAGAGGAGTCTCCTTTGCTGACACACTCCGTACCGGCCTGCAAGTAGTAAACCCTCCGAGAACAAGAGGATTAAACAACATCAGTATTGCCCCATCTTACAACAGAAAGGTAACACAAGGCTGCCAACAAATGCCATTTAATGGCTCCCAACAACCGAACCTACGTCAAGAAACACGCAACAGCAGCAATACGAGGCTGGAGATGGCAATCGAGGCCATTAACAATAAAATGGATACTCTTCAAGAAATGCTACTAGAACTGAAGGCAAACAATGAGTTCCTCTGAACCATGTGCCTCTCGCTTTTAAAAAACAATAAATAATGGCTCCGTCCTTGCTCCTCGGACTCTGGAACGCCCACGGGCTTGTAAATGGTGTTGATGAGCTTAAACAGTTCCTTACAGATCAAATTATTGACATTATGCTTATATCTGAGACATGGCTTAAGCCAGGCGTCTCTGTCCACATCCCAGGATATGTTATCCACAAAGCAGACCACCCAAGCAACACAGCCAGGGGAGGGGCTGCTATTTTGGTAAGACAGGAAGTGTCTTACTTTCAATTGGCTCCTGTTAGGCTGACCCAACTACAAATGGGGAAATGGGACAATCCAGGTGGCTACCCATGTCCACCAATCACACTGAAGGAGGTTCAAGGCCAAATCAAGAACCTCAATAATAAAAAAAGAGGAAAGTTAACTTCGGCTCGGCCGAATTTTTTATACCCTTGCAGCACGATTTTTAACTAATTTAAAGGACATGTCCAATGATAACAAACAAGTTTTTCCCAATAAGACAACTTTTCTGGCTCTACTTTTGTTTGACAGCTATACCATATAGATGTCCGATTTCGACCAAACTTGGCAGAATTATAGAGAAGCATTAAAAACTAGTAAATACGGAGTTTGGAGAAGTTTGTAGTAAAAACAAAAAAGTGTTTCTCACTAGAACTAGTTATTCGACCGACCGTTCCAATGGCATGGATACAAGACCTAATTTTGAGAAAAAAATGAAGAAAACAGATGCCCTTTCTCGGCAATTAATTTTTTTCGTACTCGTTTTCGCGATTTGGTTACCATAAAAGAAAAAATTTTTAAGTGAAAGTAATTTGAAAGTATGGGATCGGAACTAAGTTTTGTGATTTTTTAAATATTTTTATACGCAGTGACTTTGGATTGCAAGCAATTCCAAACAATTAAAAAATTTAAAAAGCTAAATTTTCAAAAAATGATTTTCCGCGAATTAAGCATATTTCGACAAAATGCTGAAATATGTATGCGCTATTTTGCAACAGAGAATACGAAAAAAATAATTTGGTTCAAAATAAAATTTTGGGTGGTAAATTGTTCATGGAATCACCCATATAATTTATGTGGTCGGAAATGCTTCATTCTATGCGTTACAAACATCTGGACAGATTCAATATACCCCCTTGCAGAGGGGTATAAAAAGTCCCCAGGCGAGGATAGCCTTGATAATAGGGTCATAAAAGCCCTCCCAGTAAAAGCGGTGCTCTTCCTGGTCTTACTTTTCAACGCGGCATTGCGCATGGGTCACTTTCCAAAGACGTGGAAAAAGGCTCAAATCGTTATGATTCATAAGCCTGGAAAAAACCCGTCGGAGGTAGATTCATACCGTCCAATCAGCCTCCTGTCCACAGTATCAAAAATTTTCTAGAGGTGTCTGCTAACCCGAATTATGGCAATCGATGGAGTGTGTGGCAGGATACCTCCCTTCCAATTCGTGTTTAGAAAGTCACATGGGACCCCGGAGCAGCTGAATAGGGTACCAACTTTATTCTTGAAGGATTCCATGCTAAGGAATACGTTGCGGTTGCGGTCTACCTGGACATTAGGCAGGCTTTCGACGGACTGCTCTGCAAGGTTAAAAACATCCAACCGCACCAACTTTTCTCTCTGGTGAGAAGCTTTCTCATGGACAGGACCTTTGCAGTAGTCTTGGAAGCAGCTGTTGGCTACCTCCAGCGTGAGGGAAAATTTGCGCTGGTGTGCCACAAGGTAGTGTCCTTGGACCAACCCTCTACTCTCTTTACACATGTGACATGCCCACAGGAAGAACAATACCCATTGAAGACCCCCATGATTTACTCATTGCAACATTAGCTGGCGATACTGCTATTATGGCGAGAGACCCATGCATCTGTAATGCCACTGACGTCGTGCAGCAATATTTGTACCGCTTCAGCAGATGGGCGAAGCGGTGGAACATTGAGCTAAGCATAGCTAAATGTGTCAGCGTAACATGCACACTTCGTCATGAGTGTCCAGGCATCTTCCTCAACGAGCAGCTGTTACGGCACTAACCTGGACATAAGCACTTGGGAGTACATTTGGACAAGCGCCTCACATTCGGAGCTCATATCAATGCGCTCTTAAGCTCACTATATGGAAGAGTGAAGAAAGTGGGATGGCTACTCTCTAGTAGAAACAAACTTACACTTCGTAATAAAATGCACATTTATAAGGCCATCATTGCACCAGTCTATAGATATGGGATCCAAGTATATGACATAGCTGCATCTCATCTGAGAAATATTTGAGTCCTCCAGTCCAGGTGCTTGCGCAGACTATCGGAAGCACCCTGGTATATGTGCACAAGACACCTAGAGAATGATTTAAGAGTAGCCAAGATTGGAGACTTGTTAAATACACAGGCCGGTGCTAACATAGAACGATTGAGAAGCCACCCCAACACACAAGCCAGAAGGCTCTTGCGCAGACGAAGAAAGCGGGAAGAAGAGCAAGACGGCGCCTCAAGAAACTTTTCCCCAGAGAGCTTTCTAACATACATATACCATAGCAACCACATCACCTTCTTAACACTAGACAGAACCACTACACTAAACAATTTTCATATCAACACAAATTCACTCTCCCATAATCAGACTCTCAACTCTTGCTACACTTATACAGAAATAAGTTAATATGAATAAGCGCTTACTCAATCTAAAATAAGTTGCCAAATTAATGGTGACAAAAAGTTTAAAACACTAATAAAAAAAATGTAAAAAATTTAATCGTACCTTTAAGTTATGCCATTGGAAAGATCAGATATAACGACCACTTGAACTGGTCATTAGTGGTCTTATAGACGTAGACGTACTGTAATATCTTTTCTTGGTTCGTGTAAGCTTTAGAAAACAACGATATAATCGATATATCGATGTTTTTTGGTCTCGATATATCAAATATCGATATTGAAAATTTCGATTTTTGATATTATCGATATTGATATTTTAAAATATATTGACAACCCTAGTGATTATGTGATGATGTGATCTTACCTTGTAAAGTACAATTTTCTAAGCACACGCATACAGTCATACAAATGCGTTTGAGGAGGGCGTGCGTGTAAACATGTATAAATGTATTTAATTAGATTTTTAGGTACAGACAATAACACACACTTTGCTTGGTTTATGTAGTTTTATGATTCTAGGTTTGCTCTGCATTTAGCCACTCACAAGCAAACAAAAAAAAATTTACTTAACCAAAATTCGCTTGACATGTGGCAAAAAAAATAAGCACAACTAAGGATTTTTGACTTTTCGAGGTCTGTATGATCGGAGGGACTTTGGCACAAATTTTCACTGTGCTGGGCCTGACTTTGAAAGTGTCTTGTTAGCGGCAAATGTTGGTTTTGATGATAGTGATCTCGCCAAACTCCTGAGTAAAATTAAAAATTTAATTTTATGAGTTTTGAATGATTGCGTCATCATATCGGGATTATTTACCTGAGGAAAATTTTTGCCAGGGCCAAGGGTTTGTCTACTCGTGGACAAAATCAAATTTTTCGCTGTTGCCGGGCAAAAAATAATTGAAGTCCCCGAAGTCCAGCGAGACGTCTGGATGTTCTTATGGTTCAAGTGGAAAAGAACAAGGTCTGACTTTCGGTATGCCATCTAACCTATTGGGCTAGAGCTTTGCCTTTGAAAAGGTTAAAGAAGGCCGACCAATGCAAGCAGAGCTTTCGCTTAACTGAGCGTGCAGTTGCTATCGGGATCAGCACTGGGTGGGTATCGACTAAATGTCAGTTAGTCATTTAAGCCGACCGGTTCGGTTCTGAACCAACCCGATGCCGAATCGCTAACACTAGGTGATTATCCCAACCGCAAAAGCAAACCGGTGCCCCTTCGGAAATGCTGATCCGATCAGAAATCCAACAAAACGGTTCGGCTTAGTTCACTAACTACACAGAGAAAACAAAATTAGCTACACGCCACGTGTAGAAACGGTAATCCTAAACGAAACGTAGTTCACCCTGTAAAATTTCACATGAATAATGTAGAAAACTGAATGCTAAACGTAGCGAGTAAAAAAACTACATGCTACGTGTGGAAATAAAAAAAGGAAACGAGGCATGTTTAAAAGTTAAATGCTGCGATGAGAAATGCAAAGGATAAACAATGTGGGAAATTTGCATATTTCCAAACAGCTCCTACATTTTCCATAGAGAAATCGGAATACCACACGAAAGTTTGGGTTTTTTACATTAACGTTTAGATATTGGAAACCCACACGAGCATGTGGAAATTCTAAACGAAAGTTGTAGCTTAAAATAGGAACAGAATAGCAAAGTGTTTCATTTAGAAAGCTATTATTCACACGCTACATGTAGTATTTCTAAATAAATGTTTAGGATTTCAAATGCTGAATGCTACGTATAGAAAATCTACACGTAACGTGTTGTTGATCTATTAGCTCATCGTCGCTTGTCACTTCCCTTTATTACTTTGATTTGCGGCAATGCTGCGCGAGTGCTTGGTAATCGTGTGGGCTGAGATGCCGGCATTTGTGTTTGAATTGTAGAGAGAAGGTATGTGAGTTATGAGTTCGAACCCCAGACAAGGTGAGTAAATAAAAAAAATCGAATGTCTTAGGCTTTTCAGAAAGAAGACTTTCCCCTACCGTGCCCCTTCCTGCCCTCTCCTCCTCATCACCACACTCCCTTGTGAAAATTATTGTGGTGATAATAGCTGAATATAAAAAAAAATTTTTTGCTCGGGCTGGGCCCACATCGTGGCATGTAGAAAAGCAACATAATCGTAGTGGGTCCAAAATCCCTGTTAAACGTGTAGAAAAACTAAATTTTCGTGTAGTTTTTACATATTTTGTTTTCTCTGTGTAGTTTTAAAACGTTACGGGAATTGAAACGAATTGATCCTTATCGAAACCTAGCTATTGGTGTAGCATTTATCGTTGAGCTGACAAACATGTACATTAGAGTGGGTCAATTTGTATGGACTGTATGAATTCTAAGAAGGTTTGCCCAAGAAACCATGGGTCTAAAATCAAAATTTTATAAAAATCTAAATTATTTGTAAAAGATAGAGGTTTGGCAGGAACGGGATACAAACTTCTCATACTTACAGGCAGATTAGGTGTATTTTAAATTTTTGCTAGGCTCCCTCCCACGCCCGCAATTTAAAAAAAAAAACGTCATATCTCCCACAGTTTTCAAGATAGATGGTTCGTACCTTCTGGACATATTTAGTAATCAGGACTATTTACCGATCCACCAAACGATTGGGAAAGATCGGTAGTCGGGTTATGAAGAAAAAAAAATTATGCTTGGTAAGCCCGACCGCAGCTGCGATGGGCGGCACTTCACACACCTTAACACAATCTTTGGGAGGTACAGAGTGTATTTAAGTCGGTCTTGATCGCCTTTCTAACTTGCTTATCTTAATTTTAGACCATTAGGATACGAAAAGTTTCTTCTAAAAAACGGGAAGCTCGATTTTGATTTTAGACCAGGGTTCGTAAATAACACACAAAGTAAAATACATTGAGTTCTAAACAATGGGAGTTTTCAGCAGATAAATCCGATTTACGATTACTGATTTATGATTGCCGATTTTACCTGCTGAATACAATGATTGCCGATTTCGATTGGTAAATATGACAATCATGTTTGCTGAGATGGAATCAATCAAAATCTATGATTGGTGAGGCCGTTTATTGATTGCTCGTCCAGCTGTTCACCCCAAAACTGAAAACAGACTGACAAACTGACAGCGGCAAAAGCCCTTAAAAATTGCGCATTAAATGAGTTGACGAAATGTACTAAAGCCAGAAAATAGCCTAACTTAGCAGTCAGTGACATTCAGCAGAGAATAATTTAGAACACTTTTTACAGTTCGAACACAAAACAATAACGTTTTTACACTGTAACTACAAATGATATTCCGAGCCGGAATTTCCGGTGTAAGGTTTTCTAAGTAGGCTTGGCAATTGCTCTTGTAATTTGAACTCACACTTAAGCAAAAAACTGATAATTGGTATATGAGAAAAATGGGAAGGCCAAAAAAATTCGAAATTGCTTTGGGTGTGCCCGCAAGTCAAGTTACAGTTGAAAAGGCATTCAGCGATCTGCCGATATTATTCACGAAATGGAGAAATAGGTTGAGCGAAAAGTCGTTAGAAAATATACCACTATTAAAACTAAATGCCAAAATAGTTAACAACACCATTTTTGAATAAATAAAATATACTTCAAAGATGTGTAATTATGTGAGTTCATTTGCGGAATTAACAAGAAGAAAGTCGGCCATGCCCGACTATGACATACTATAGTTTTTCTTTGATCGGATCCTCTTTGGTATATTTTAGCGACTTAGAATGGCTTGATACATCCTTTGTGCTTTGTCTATTTTCTTTGTAATTGGTCATCTATTGACAGTACTGACATTTGTGGACTAAAAAATCAGTTTCTAAAGTAGCGGTTTTAGGGCCATGCGTTTCTGCATTGATTCTGGCTATTTTCTCCTTGATTGGGAGCAAAGTATGTTTTGGACTACCATTTTGAATACTCTTTGGTATCTTTTCGCTATTTACATTGATACATTCTCTGTGCTGAATCTATGTTCTTCATAATTGGTCATTCATGGAATAAATCGCGGCTCAGTATTGTACTAACCACAGCTGGGTAATTTGTGATCTTGAAATGCAGTTTTTTTTAGTATTCAGCGGTCTTAGTACTATGAAGACCTATTAACTGTGAATTGCGGTCTTGCATTAATCTTATCTTGGCTTTGTTCAGTTCTTTTTGTGTGCCGAACAATGGTGCTCCACTTTGTACGGTACTTTAAGAACCCTGATAAATAGTGCATTATGTATGTCTAAAACGTACGAACATTTTACGTATAGAACAGGGTTTCCCTAGAAGAGTCTCTGTCTCTCTCTGACACACTGATGCGTTACTTCGGCAAGCATTTGGTGTGAATTGCCAAAAGTTTTTGGCCTCCCGGTGCATGGCTGGGAAACACTGCTATAGAACCATTTTTTACGACAAAATTCAGGCTCTGTGATGGTGTTGTGCAGGAAGTTCTTTTCTCCTAGACTGGGGGTTGTGTGTGAGAGTACTGGTGCTGACCGACAATATTTTTATACTCTGTACCGTAGGTACATAGAGTATTATAAGTTTGTGCAAAAGTATGTAACATCCAGAAGGAAGCATCTCCGACCCCATAAAGTATATATATTCTTGATCAGCATCAACAGCCGAGTCGATATAGCCATGTCCGTCTGTCCGTCTGTCCGTATGAACGCACAGATCTCAGAGATGGTAAGAGATAGAGGTTTGACGTGTATGGGACATATGCTTCTTATGTCTGCAGGCAGATCAAGTTTATTTTCAATTTTGGCCACGCCCCCTCCCGCCCCCGCAATTTAGAAAAAACGTCATATCTCCCACAGTTTCGAAGATAGATGGCTTGTTCCTTCCGGACATATTTAGTTATTAGAATAACTTATAGATCCGCCAAAGGAATGAAGAAGATCGGATGAACGGTTTTCGAGTTATGATCAAAAGAAATTTCTTGGTACAGAGTATGTTATAGTCGGGCTTGACCGACTTTCTTTCTTGTTTTTTTTATTATCGATTGTGTAAAGAAAGAGTATTTGCTTTTTAGTTTTATTTTTGAGTGCGGCTATTGTCTTCTTCATCTTTCGAACATTATTAATTTTGCTAAGCCCAAATAAAACTCAATCTGTGCTCCCATTATATCAGAAACCTCTCTACTTTCATTTTAAAAATCACTTAAATCTTCCTACTCTCCTGGGCCTGACAACATTCCTAGTTGTGTTGTAGTGAGTATATATATGCAATCCCAAAAATCCAATATTAATTACAAAGTATGCATATATGACATACAAACGTTTGGCTGCATTAACATTGTTGCCAGCCAAACATATAAAGACAAATGGTCACGCGTAACGTCATCCGCAGCATGCAGATGCAGCGCATGCAGCGCACTCAAAAGTGCTAAGCCAACATATTTCTATTTACTTGAAGCCACTCACAGTGGCCAAGACCAAAACATATATACACTCACACTCTCACATATAAAAGATAAGCATAAAACCAAGGCATAAGCTAAGCAACATCAGGAGAGAACATTCAAAGCATTAAAAGCGTGCGGACGTTAGGCTTATGTCGGCGTCCCGCTGCCCATTTTATATTTAAATAAAGTCAAAACATCAAAAATATAAACTGCATTGTTCATACTGGAGTGGAGTCGGGAATTAAGATCATCTTATTCGGAAACGATCTTCTTGTTATTACAGTGCGCTCAAGGAGTGTTCTAGCTCTTTATGCAAACCTTTGCTTAAACTCTTTAATCTATCTCTTGATTCTTCAGTCTTCCCAACTCTTTGGAAAGAATATTATATTATTCCTCTCCATAAAAAGGGTGGAAAATCCGAGATATCCAATTACAGAGGCATTGCTAAGCTATCCGCTATCCCTAAATTATTTGAAGAGATTGTAACCGCAACATTGCAGCATTATTGTAGGTCGATTTTATCACCTTTCCAGCATGGTTTTATAAAGCGTCGGTCAACTACGACCAATTTGCTTGAATTTAGCTCTTTATTTAATGATGGATTCCTTAAGAAAAAGCAAACTGATGTATACTGACTTCAGTAAAGCCTTTGACTCTGTCAGTCATGATCTCCTCCTCTTTAAGCTCGATCGGCTAGGATTTCCCTCCCCTTTTCTGCTGTGGGTCTGTAGGTCCTTTGATTTTTACTCTTTTCATAAATGATCTCCCCACAATATTATCCTATTCTCGGATACTTATGTATGCCGATGACGTAAAACTTATTTTATCTTTTAACGACCCGATGCATTATACCAGATTGCAAGATGATCTTTACTATTTGCGGTCTTGGTGCTTGGTTAATCATTTACACCTTAATTGCTCCAAGTGTATGTTTATGACTTTCCACCGTTGCAAACCTTTGCTGGTTTCCTATATGATTGGAAATGAACCGTTGTAACGTATATCGTCTGTCGTTGATCTTGAAATTCTTTTTGACTTTAAATTGACTTTCAATCCTCATATCACTTTTATAGTTAATAATGCGAATGGTGTACTTGGATTCATAAAACGTTGGTCGAAGGAATTTAATGATCCCTACACTACAAAACTACTTTACACTGCTCTAGTCCGTCCCACTCTTGAATACTGTTTGTCCGTATGGTGTCCACAGTATAAAAAGCATATTGATCGTATTGAGTCAGTCCAGAAGCAATTCTTGCTTTTTGCCCTTCGAGGCTTAAATTGGGACCCCAATCTTCGTTTACCATCGTACTCCTGCAGACTCTTGATTATTGACCTACCCTCGCTAGCTAACCGTAGGACAGTCTTAGGTGTTTCTTTTCTGCATAAGCTAATTATCGGTGATGTAGATTCTTCTGAACTCTTATGTCGCCTTAACTTCTCTGTTCCTTCTAGACCGACTATAAACTATTTACCTTTAATCTTGTCTAGATGCACAACTGATTATGCCCAACACAATCGTTTTCGGATCTTATGTCAAAACTATAATGATCTTTATCACTTGCTCTCAACAGATCTCTCTCTCTCTTCTCACTAAAATCGTCCCTTTACACCTATCTCCGGGAAAGTCTCTGACCGCACCCAGCTGTGAATAGGGGCATAGCTTGCCGGACTGGCTAATAAATCATCCCCCACCGGGTCAGAGACTTTTCGGTTACTTATTATTATATTTTATTACATTTTTTAATTTTTATTGTTTGTTCTTTTTTTTTATATATAATATACATATTTTTTTTCTTTTCACTGTTCCTGTGTATGTTTTAAGTTTTACCTCTTTTTATATATATATATTTATTAATTTATTGTTTTTTTTTTTTCTTGTTCATACATAAGTAGAGGTTAAGTATTCTTTTTCTTTTCTTCTTATTTTTACTTTTTAATTCTTTTTCTATTTGATTTTTTTTTTCTTTCCTCTTCACGCTTTATTTTTATATGTTTTTGTTAGTTCTAATAGCGTCTCTGACTACAACAGGCTGTGAATCGGGGCATAGCTGGCAGGACAGGCAAATAAAATTCCCCGTCGGAGTCGCTATTAGTTTATTTTGTAATTTTGTTAGGCTATCTTTGTTAGGCATCCTAGTTGATAAGCCTTTTTATAACGTGATATCAAATTTGTTGACAGCTTTTTTGTCGACGATTAATAAATAATAAATAAATAAAAAAAAAAAACTATTCCTAGCAGTATTCAAACTGGCAAATCAAAAACGTAAGGCGGCAATCCTAGCCACTCAGCCAACACCTATTTTGTCAAACGCATAGCTAAGTCTATATATATAAAACTGTTCAACCTGACTGACTCACTGGTGACCACCGCACAGCCTAAACGGTAAGAGATAGAATGCTGAAATTTTGACAGAAGTTTCCTTATGTGGTCAAAGTGCGTACTAAAATTCGTTGGAAAATTCCACCCAGAAAAGCGTCGGAAAAGTTTGTATGGGGAAAATTTTATTTTTGATCCGAATGACTTGAAACTCGGTTTGTAAGCAAAGTATGCGAAATAATTAGACACGTGTTTTCCCGATTTCGGAAAATCCGCCCACAAGGAAAATTCCCGGAAAATTTGATGTATTATCAAACATTCATTTGAAACTCGGTATGTAAGGTAGTAAGTGAAATAAATTGAGATGTAATTTTCCGATGTTGGAAAATTTGATCGTTAGGTCGAAAAATTACCAGAAAATTCTGCATGCTAAATAACCATAACTCATCCGATTGACTTGAAATTCGGATTGTAAGGAAAGTAAGTGATATAAATTGAGATGTCATTTTCCGATGTTGGGAAATTTGAACGTAGGACCGGAAAATTCCCGCAAAAGCGTGGGAAAAGTTTGTAAGAGGAAACTTTTATTTACCATCCGATTGTCTTGAAACTCGGTTTGTAAGCAAAGTATGCGAAATAATTGGACACGGGTTTTCCTGATTTTGGTAAATCCACCAACAAGGAAAATTGCCGGAAAATTCGATCTGCAAAAATCAATTTTTCTCCCGATTGACTTAAAATTCGGTTAGTAAGGATAGTAAGTGAAGTAAATTGAGATGTAATTTTCCGATGTTGGAAAAATTGACCGTAGGGCCGGAAAATTCCCGTAAAAGCGACGGAAAAGTTAGTATGGGGAAAATTTTATTTGCCATCCGATTGACTTGAAACTCGGTTTGTAAGCAAAGTAAGCGAAATAATTGGACACGTGTTTTCCCGAATTCGGAAAATCTGCCCACAAAGAAAATTTCCGGGAAAATTTGATATGCAAAAATCTATTTTTCATCCGATTGACTTAAAATTCGGTTTGTAAGAAAAGTAAGTAAAATAAATTAACATGTCATTTTCCGATATTGGAAAATTTGACCATAGAGTCGAAAAATTCACGGAAAAGTCTGCAAGCTAAGTAACTATAATGAACCTTATTGAATTGAAATTCGGTTTGAAAGAATAGTAAGTGAAGTTTCATCCGATTGACTTGAAACTAATTTTGTAACAATAGTTAGTAAGATAAATTGAAATACCAGTTTGCAATGTTGGCAAATTCGACAGTAGGGTCGGAAAGCTCTAGGAAAATTGTGCATCCGAAAAACTGTTTCTCGTCCGATTGACTTGAAACTCGGTTTGTAAGGACCGTAAATTTAATTTGTAATGTGATTTTCCATTTTTTTGAAATTTGGCCCTAGGGTCGGAAAACTTCCGGAAACTCCGAATGCAATAAACTATATTTCATCCGATTGACATGAAACTAAGTTTTTTAAGGATAGTAAAAGAAATAGCGATAACGATAACGAAAATTATAACGATAGCGGTAACAGTAACGGTAACGAGAACAATGACTATAACGAAAATTGAACAACGACGGCTGTTTCGACAAATTCGGCACCATGGGTAGAATATTGGTTTTCAAGATTGTATAAAAGTTTAGTTTCCAGCGATTCGCACCAAACGTATTTTATGAGCTACATTCACAAAAAGTACTGAATAATTGACTTTAAATAATTTTAAAATCAACCCACAATGTTAAAAAGTATGCGGAAAGTTGTTGTATGCAACTCTTTTGATTTTCCTTTGATCAGCTTCATGAACATATTGAAAGCATCACATTATAAAATATTACCAGCATGATTAATTAGTATCAAATAAAGCTAGTATCAATATAAGGAAACCCATAGAAGCAGAGTTGAAAGCAGCAGCAAATAGCAGCTTACTACGATTCAATTTTTTAGACGATGCCACGAGTATTACTCGGAAAATAATCATGAGTAGTAATCGGAAATAATCGTAATCATACAAACGATTACATGATTAAAAAAAAATTACGCGTGTACTCAAAAATGATTACTTTTTACCTGTAATCATACGATGTCGGAATCACTCGTGTAGCTCTCAAGTTTCTACCCCAGAGCCTAATTTTTTAATGCTTCGCTAAAAATTGAATTACACAAAAACTATAAGAGATATTGACAATTTTTTATTGGATAGATAATTGATGAAACTAGAAATTAAATTCTGGGTTTTGCTGTTGTTGTTGCAGTTGTTGTTTTAGCGCCCGTCAAAGTAGGGCAAAAAAAAAAGTTGGTCCAATGGTTCCGGATTTTTCACCGAAACGGCTTTTCCAAAATGGATGAACTAAAAAAGGATGTGCTCAGAATTGATGTGGTGTTCGCACCTGCCTCCACGTTTGAGGTAGGTTCAAAAACACCGGAGTTATAGGGCTGCAAAGTCAAAATTTCGATAATTTGTTCTTCGTTAAATCGGTCTAGCTTCGCTATTTTTGAATCTACCCGGTTCTCCGAGGCAGGTGCAAACATGATGAGAATTATGTGTAAAACAAAAAAAAAAAATTCAAATCTGTCAATATTTCCTACATTTTTTCCCGGAACCAGTTCAAAAAAAGTGGTTTTTGAGATAATCGCGTTTAAAGTTTGGTTTTTGATTTATGTCGAAATTAATTAAAATTAATTTAATTTTTTCCGAAATACTTGTTTTATTCATTTGGGTATAAGCTAGGAATGAAAAAAGATTTCATTCAAATCGGTTCATTGGTTCCCGAGAAATCAGGGTTAAAATGCGTCAAGACGGGGTAAAAAAAATTCTAAAAAAAGTTCCAAGTAAGATTTTTTTTATAAAAATAAGCTTTCTTTTGTGGAAATTTCTAACATAACATTTTTTTCTGAAATTTTTTAGCTAAACAAAAAATATAGTATTTTAAGAAATACGAAGTTCGATAATAAAGTTTTGCACGATCGAGGGTCGACCAACAAATTTGTTTTTTTTTTTAATTACGTGATTTTTAGTATAAAGCGTCTCTCAAAATCAAGGCGCGACTGAACGAAAGCGGTGAACTCACCCTAGAGGAGAGAAACAAGCTTGCGTGCGCCGAGCAAAAGATTAAGGAGGGCCGAAACACTTTTCGGAGAATCCGGCGATGCAAGCCACCTCCGCAAAATACGCAAAAAAAATGGCAAAAAAATGGAGGAGAGTTTGGCCAACAAGCGGCAGCGCTCAACTGAGCAAGCGAAGGCGGAGGCCACTGCCGTTAAAACGACCCGCCAAAGACAGCAGGAACAGGCACAACCCCTTACCTCCTGCAGTGGCAGAATCCTGATGTGCCAACTGGAGACTGGAAGGTACTGCATGCTGCAAAGCCCGACAAAAACGGGCAGCACGGGGTCCTCCAGATCAACAAGGAGGCCGAGGATCTGCTCTACCCAAGATACGGGGCAATGGCATGGGGAGTAGGTGGCGTGCACCTACGTCTCAAGAAACGCCACCCCGAGGACACTAATGAGCACACACTGGAGGCTGGAGAGGTGAAAAGCTAGCAGCCTCGATATTGCGGGGGCAGTACAGTCTGCTGAAGAAGACGAGGATAGCGATACAACCTTGCAGGCTGACCCATCGGGACCGGAGGATGCGGACACCAGACATGCAGTTGAAGGTCATCCAGGTCAACTTGCCTAAGAGCAAGATCTCCTCGGCGGAGCTCCTTCTAACCTTGGAGGAAGGGCCAGCAGATGTGACTTTAGTTCAGGAACCTTGGATAGCGGCGGGAAACAAGGTCTCCGGGCTAAAGTCACAAAACTTCAACATATTTTACCCCACCCCAGTAAGTAGAGCAAGGACTGCCATTCTAGTAAGAAAAGGCATCTATGCGTATTTAATGATAAATTACAGCACGGACGACCTCACTGTTGTGGCATTGGAGGGTGGCAGGGACGAGCCAATTCTTATGACGTCCTGCTACATGGCGCATGAGCGAGAGGTACCACCGGCTGAACTCGGAAGACTGACGCCGGAGGCAAGCTACAAGAAGCAACCCCTCGTCATCGGAACGGACGCCAACGCACACCACACTGTGTGGGGCAGCCCGGACATCAACGACAGAGGTGAGTCTCTCTTACATTTTATTATACAAACCAGTCTAAGTGTAGAAAACGTTGGAGACGTACCCGTATATGTGGGACCAACCTCGGCCAACGTCCTAGACTTAACCATGACCTTAGGGAACAGTAATCAGGCGTCAGAATGGAGAATTCTTGATAAACCCTCCTTCTCCGACCACAAGTACATCCAGTTCAAGATCCAATTCGACTATTGTCAAACTAGAAACGTCTATAGGAACCCCCGGAATACCGACTGGGTGAAGTACCTTAAGACAGTGGAATCAAAACTGCCGAAGTCAACGCCCATCTGCTCGGTGGAAGATATTGAGAAGTCCGTGAAGACGCTCACTATCAATCTCATCAAAGCATACAAAACTTCGTGTAGGCTCACAGTTACAAAAAGGAGAACCAGACCCCCCTGGTGGACCCCGGAACTGAAAGAGCAGGAGAGGAATGCTTCAAACTCGCCAAACAAGCGGATGAAGTGATCATCTGGAAGGAGTATAAGATAAGACTTCGCTTATTCAAAAAAGAAGTAAGGAAGGCAAAGCAACATTCATGGAGAACCTTCTGCTCCAGCATAGAGAAGGTCTCGGAAGCAGCCAGACTCAGGAAGCTGCTTTCAAAGCAGCCACCTATGCAGAGTCAACTAAAAACGGACGAAGGTCACTGGACAGAAAGCAGCAAGGAAGCTACATGCGCTCTTCTCGATGCGCACTTTCCGGGCTGCACTATAGTCACCGAGCCAGATACGCTTCAGGACTTAAACACTCAACAAACTAACATCCCAACCAACTTAGTCACTCCAGGAAAAATCCGATGGGCGATCGACTCGCGAGCTACAAGTCCCCCGGTCTGGATGGCATAATTCCCGCCATGCTAAAAACGACTAAAGGTTTAGTCGTACCATGGCTACAGTCCATTTTTGAAGCCTGCCTGGGGTGGGGCTATGTACCTGTGGCCACGTGTTGTGTTCCTACCCAAAGCGGGGAAATGCAGTCACGTGCAGCCAAAAGACTACAGGCCCATTAGCCTCACTTCATTCCTGCTTAAAACAATGGAAAAATTACTTGATCTCCACATAAGAGAAGGCATGAACCTGACCTTGGAGAACAACCAACACGAATATACGAAAGGGAAATCGGTGGAAACAGCGCTACACTCCCTAGTAGCCACCATCGAGAAAGCAATGTACCGTAAAGAGTATGCCTTGGGAGCATTCCTTGATATATCTGGTGCATTCAACAACGTCTCCACGGAGGCGATAATGCGCAGCCTAAGAGCTGTATCAATACATAAGGCTTTGGACTAGTGGATATACAAGCTGCAGAGGTTGTAACGGCTTCCTAGCTAGTTGTGTCTTTGGGTTCCTTTCACTACTAGACTATTAACCTGACAGCAGGCTTCTGAACTCGAACGACTGCGGATGGGACGCGTGTAGCAAAAACAATCGGCTGGGGAGGTTCTTTGCGGCCATCGCTGTCCTCCTGTCTGTCGCACATATTAATAAAAGTCCCATGCCTTGAAATGAATAGAACCTAAAAACGAAGACATCAAACCAAACCAAAACTCCTTATATTCCACTATATTTCCTTCCATTGTATTCTACAGCTGCACTGATGTACTAGCAGCCATGCATCTCTACCCACCCTGCCAATGAATAGGTCCTTTGCAGAATTTTATTCGACCCATTCCCAAACACGAAAGCCCTTCACTCCGTATCCCATCAAACCTTTAGGAAAAATAATGATAGTTTACCAAATCATAATTAATATTATTTTAGTTCACAAATAATCACAATTCACAATCTTTAAACTTAGTGACATAATCATTCATTGTTGCTCCATAAAAAAGAGTTACTTATTGCTTAAGACGAACGGTTTCATAATTCAGTAAATTACTGCCGCAACAACTTGTTATTACAACTAATTTCAAAATATAATTTAATTCCAAATATCCCTCCTAAGTGATCAGAAACAGTTAATAAGGCTTGTATGTGTGTATGTTTACAACATCGCGACTTCTCTTTAACCTTTCAATATTTCTTTTACTCGCGATCTCACAAAATAATGCACAGCTGAAAAACCCAGAAAAGATTGAACTGTAAGCAGTCAAAACATAGCATGCAAATAAAATATTTTAGATAATATAGAAACCGTATAGATTTTTGTTTTGTTGAGGACAGTAAAAGCATTCAAATTATTTCAAAATTATTTGGTTCTTCATATTCTTTGCCTCTTTCGTTAATTAAGATTGATTGTTCCTTTTTTTTTATCATTTTTTCTTCCTTAACTTGTTAACTTTACTGTACTTTAGGTGGGTCTGGCCATAACTCAGGTGATCGGTTTAAGAGAACAATTGTACATTAAAAGATAATATGTCTGGCTCGATCAGCTGAGTTATTTCCAGGCAGCAACTGCAATGTTTACAACAAGACACAAGTGATCTACTTTTGCCTGGAAGCACAAGACCTGTAAATTTGGCGGTCGCTCTTACTTACAAGCACAGTAGTCACTCTTTTTAGACTCACCAATATGTCGACGAAGGCCTTCTCGATGCAATGCTGGATTGTGTTTGTTGTCTTTGTATATTGTGTTTGTTGTATTAGTCTTTTTCGATATAATTTAAACTTTGGATTTTGATTTTTGATTTGATTTTGGTTTGCTTTTTCTTTGTTGTAAGTGTCTGAGTGTTCACTGTATTTTGTGGGTTTGGTTTTTGTCGCTTTTGTTTTGCTTTTGGTTTTTTTTTTGCACTTTAACACAACATCCATAGGCTGTGCAAAAATCTTGTGAGTGGCGAATAGAAAACTTTAAGCATTGATGAATATGAATTTTGCTTATTGACTTGGGTTTTGATCACTTTTTGGGGACTTGGATTACACTTTAACAGGTTTTTCTCTAATCTTACACGCGTTTCTGTCAATTTTGGTCACCAAAAAAAATATAACCCGCCAAAACACTAGACGACTTAATCGGCCACTCTCAGCAACATCAGACTCTTTACGGCAGCCAGGGTCTCTTGTGAACCTCGTGGAGCGAAGGCTTATTTTTCTTCCCCGCTTGCTCCGGCCTACGGAGTTCTCTCCCTCAGGCTTGGAAATTCTGACTCTCCCACGTCTTGCACATGAGAAAGTGTGAGAGCAAGTTAGACGGGCCAATCCAAGCGCCGAAAGCGGGCCTCACACCTGTCTTGCTGCACAATTTGGTTGCCTCAATTTCGGAAAACGTTTGGTTGTCGTTCCTGTGGTTTGATTTTTTAGGCCTCTAGCTAGGCGTCTCCTTTAATTAGCTTTCCCACTTGCAGATTTTCCTGGATTAAAAAGTCCACAATAAATTCCTTGCCCAATCGGCCTTAGCTCAAAAATAAATACCTGGACTAGCAGATCACAATCAGTTGCACAATTTAAAGGTGACTGCTTGACCATAAACCTTAGGATGGCCTCGCGGATTCTAGATTTTCAAACTTTTATTTTCTGGTATTGGGTATTCTGATGACCAGCTCGTTCAACCACTCAAACAGGAAAGAAAGGCGTGATTATAGCCCAGCTTACTCGACCCTTAGCTTGACAAGTGTTTTGACAATTCGACTGTCAACTTGCAGTGTTGCTTTCCTAATACGCCCCCTGCAGGAAACTTGCCTTTCGTCCGGGTTTGTGTGTCTGCTATATATCGAAAATCGAATCGCCCGCCAAACCAATAGTTTTAATCTAATAACCGAAAATTAGTATTATTAATTTATTTATATTATTAAGCTTTCTTCTATTCCTTTCATTTTAGGTAGTTTAGCTAATTTATTTAATTCTCATATCCATTTCCATATTGCTTTTTGTATCTATTTAATTGAACTTATTTATTAATTCTAGTCATAATTATTTTGATCTCATTGTACAACACAAACCTGAATAAGCCGCCGTTCCTTGAATAGGGCGGATTAGTCTGAAGAAAGTACAATGTCATTGGCGAATGTCCTTGGCATGGTACATCCCAATCTTATTGCCTTGCAAATCTTCCAAAATATAGGTAGATTTTCCAGTTTTCTCTCGTACTCGAGCTTTAATGAACGCCGGGCAAAGCTTGGCAGAAATGTTTTTCTCAAAATTGCTTGGAGCAAAGTTTCTACGGAAAACTACCTGGCCAACTTTGTACTCGACTTCCTTTTGCTCGCAAATTATATGCGCGAGCGGCCTGATCATAAGCTTGAGTTAAATTCTGTTTCATGTTTTCTCTTATGGGTGCCAATTGATCTTCTCTGCTAAGCAAAGACTTGGACTCTGCCAACGTGCCTAATTGGTGTGAAAGTTTGTATTGCGAACTATGGGTTGCCATGTTAAAACCATAAAGGGCAAAATATGGTGCGATTTGGATACTCTGATGGATCGAGTTTCGGAAAGCGCAACTAATGGCATCGATATTCGCATTCCAATCTCTCTGATCCCCTTTAAGATATGACCGAATTGCACAAATTATGGAGCGATTACACGCTCTGAGGCATTGGCCTTTGGAGAGTAAAGTGCAGTAAGCATATGTTTTATGTCGAAATCTTTTAAGACCGTTTTAAATTGTGCAGAAACGAATTGAGAACCATTGTCGCTAACAATGGTCTCTGGCACTCCATACACATAGAAGATGTGTGATTTCAAATATTCCACAATGACTTGGGTGGCAAATTTTTTTAGAGGACACAGCCAATGGAACTTTGAAAAATGTTCAACGATCAACTATGTGCCCTCGTTTGCTTCTCGGATTTGGCCCCAGGATGTCAATATACAGCCGCTGAAAGGGTCTGTACGACTCTGCCATTTTTCCCATTGGAGGGCGCAAGACGACATTTGGAGCTTTTGTTGTTTTACAAATTTCACAATCTTGGATATATGCCTTAACTTGACACACCATTCCTGGCCAATAAAAATTTCGCCTTATTAGATCTAATGTTTTTCTCATGCCACCATGGGCAGCCACAACAGAATCATGAGCCCTCATGATGACGTCATTAATGAGCCCTGTTGGAATCCAAAGTTTCCAAGCTGGAGAACTTTCAGATTCAATCCCATTATCATGCTCCGTACGAATGTATACAAAATCATCTAATACTTTAATAACTGAAAGTGTTCCTTCTTTCGCCAAGACACGTGCTTTTAAGTCTAGGTATTCGGTCTCTTTAAAGCAATCGGATTGTAAGTCTATGATAGGGCCCACACTCTGAATACTGGCAACCTCTCCTTGGTGCATTCTAGAAAGCGCATTAGGGACCACATAGTCACACCCTTTTCTATGGCTAATGGTGAATCGGTAGCCTTGCAATTGCATTACCCATCTCGTTAGCCTACCTTTTAAATTGGACTGCCTCATAAGCCACACAAGACTTGCGTGATCCGTGATCACTTCAAAATCTTGCAATTCAAGGTAACATCGAAATTTCTCGATAGCCAAGATCGCTGCCAGACATTCCCTTTCGGTAACGCTATAGTTTCTTTGCGCTGTGTTGAGCTTCTTGCTCATAAACGCTATAGGCTTTTCGTCCCCATTTTCCGTTCGCTGCACTAACACTGCTCCTACTCCATAGTCGCTAGCGTCACAGTGAAGAAAAAATGTATCCTTAAAGTCTGGGTTATGCAGTACAGGTGCCGTCGTTAGAACCACTTTTAACTTTTCAAATGCAACCTGAGCTGCTGCGGTCCACACAAATTTCTTTTTGGTGGAAATCAACTCGGTAATGGGAAAGGTTAAATCAGCAAAATTTGGTATAAATCGGCGATGCCAACCCGCGAGGCCCAAGAATCCTCTTGTTTGTCTCAATGTTTTAGGCACTGGCCATGCTAATATAGACTCTATCTTATCCGGATCCGTAGCTATGCCACCGTTTCCAATGACATAGCCCAGATATTTGACTTCCGTCACACAAAATTTGCTTTTAGCCAAATTTAGGGTTAAATTGGCTCTTCTGAATTGTTCGGCCATACGAGTCAGCACTTGCATATGCTCTTCGAACGTATCTGAGTCCACTACAAGATCGTCTAAGTAGCCGAATACACAATGCTTAAGGTCAGCCGGAATAAGGTCATCCATGAGACGACACATCGTTTGGGGTGCATTGCACAACCCAAATGGCATGACCTTGAATTGATACAGAGGTCTTCCCGGAATTGTGAACGCCGTAATCGGTCTAGACTCTTTTGTTAACGCTATTTGCCAATAGGCATCTTTAAGGTCTATTTTTGTGATCAAGTTGGCCTTAGGGAGTCTAGCGAAGATGCCATCGATACATGGCTGCGGATAAGCATCTTTTTTGGTCTTCTCGTTAATTATTCTAGCATCCAAACATAGACGCACCTTGCCTGGCTTAATGACCATTCGCATGGGTGAGCTCCAGGCACTAGTTGACGGTTCAATTACACCTAGCTCTAGCATGCGGTCAATCTCCTTGTACAACAGCTTTTCCATAGCAGGCGATACAGGGTAAAGTCGCTGCTTTACTGCTTTTGCGGAGCCGATGTCAATTTCATGCTCAATAACAGCCGTTCGTCCAAGTCCTTGCTTGGAAAAATTTGGGTATAGGGCAATAACCTGATCCAACTTAAGTTGTTGCTGCGGTGACAAAGGATACCTTTTCGCTTCCTCAACCCCCAAATCTATAGGGATTTCGTTAACTTGTAGGCTAGCAATTAAACCTGGAGCTAAATTGAAAGTCCTCCAAAAGTCTAGCCCTAAAATTAACCGTTTATCTATCGAAGGAATAACATATAAAGTGACTTTTTGACTAGTCTGATTATATGTTAATTTTACATTTAAATAGCCTAACACCGCATGGCCTTTCCCATCTGCCGTCTTGACTTTGGATTCAATTCTTTTGAATTCTGGCCGACTCGACCAATCTTCTAGTGCGAGATCAGCTCCAATGCAACTTATATTGGCACCAGTATCTAAAAGGCCCAGCTCTTCGAAGTGCAAAAAGGACACAGGTGCATACAATCGACCATCAGTTTTATTGTTTATAACCGATGCCACTAGCAGTTGCTTGTTTTTGTCTATTTTCTTCCAATATTCGCGACACTACGAGTGTCGATTTCTTTATTTTCTTTGAATTATTGTTTGTATTCCTGTCCCGTACTGCTAAATAGTTTTTTAACTGCTCCTGATAAGGTTTTCGAACACACGATTTTACTGGACTAGGTTCTTTGTTTGTATTTTCAGGGTTTAGTAGGGTCACATTTGGGTTTACATTTGTCGAAGTTGAGTGTAAAGTAGTCGAATCTGGGATTACTGGCGATGCTCCCATAGGCATCTTAGTGCCAGCTGGGGTACCTGTTCCTTGTGGACATTCTACTTCGGGGCCATTCGAGTTGGGTGCTCGAATGGGCCCTTGAGTAAGTGTTCCGCCTTTCTATTGGCACAAGTAGGGCACTGTGGCTTATACATATTTTTTGTGCCACAACCATAGTAGAATATGGTTCTGGGTTGTACACACATGTCCCAGCAGTGACCCTCCTGGTCACAATTCCAACACACCACATTCCGTTTAGACATAACTACTGCATCAACCTCAGGTTCTAAACTTTCAGGATCCTCAATTTTGGCTGCTTCCTCAATAGCAGCTAACGATTTGCGAGGTTGCCGATCCCCTATAAATCTTTTGTTCATGCGTATGGCCGCTTGATCGGCTAATAAATTTTCTCGCATGCGACACAATTTGTGCAATTGGCCTACAGAAGATATTTCCTCATATAAGAGGGTATGACGGACTTCCATCCGTAAATTTCGAACGAGAAGCTTTACCAACCGGCTTTCCGGTAGCGGAACTGTGAGACGTGACGCGATGGACATAACGTCCTTACAAAATTCGTCAAATGTCTCCCCCGATTCTTGCTTTCGTGCTCTCATTTCCTCCTCAATCTCATCATCTGTCCTAAAATCGCCATATTGACGCTTTAGGGCAACACAAAAGTCGATCCAGTCTATTACGGAAACCTCTTTACGGTATTGCCAATACCACTCCCGGGCTTTGCCTGTTAACAGGATGTGCAAATTTTTACATACTGGCCCATAATCATTACCAAGGCAATCTTGGGTAAAAGAGCGAACCCGATATAAAAACTCTTCCACCGGTATACCCCTGACTGACCCATCAAACTTAAGATTCCAATTTTGAATCAAATTGGTTATTTTTCAGGACTTAATGTGCACCTAGATTGAGTTGACTCCCGTCTGACTGCTTGATGTCTAGGAACCTCTAACTGTGCTATTGCTTCGTTAGCGTTGCTTCTTGATATGAATAACGCCTCTAGTTTATGTTCGGCTTGCATGGTGACCGATACCGATTCATTGCCTCCTGTTTCACATATTGCCTGACCTGTTAAATCGTCGGTACTTCGTGTCACCAAAGCCATTTTAATAATCGCTTCAATTTTCTAAATTTTATTGAAATAACTTAAGTGTTATGTTTTGGTATCCGAAATCCAAAAACTCAACACGACCACAAAATAAATTTTCCTCAAACTGAAATTTTTATAAAATTTATATTTTTTTTTATTTTTTCCTGTTGGTAATAATGAGAAGGGGTGAAGAGCTTCATTCAACGTCAAATACACATAGAAATATATTTTATTTTGATTTGATTTTTTTAACAAAAAGAAAAGGCTAGTAAATGTAATGCTTCACAGGTATGTAATGTGCGTAGTTACAAGAAAAATTTTTTGTAGTTCGCAAAACTTTTTTTTTCCTTTTGATTACATAAAAATTTACTTTGAGAATTGGCATTAAATAAAAATCTTAAAATCTTAATTTAGTTTCATTCAGAGCAAAGAGAAAATAATGTTAAATTTGAATAATCGCGCCAATAGTACAGAAAAAGTACTCGATTAAGAGTACTTTAGCAAGGCTGCGATCGGATTTTCTTAGCAACATTGCAGAGCGAATTCATGACAGCTCTTTCAAGATGGCAATTCCAAATTTCCGGAGACCAATCAGGGTATATAAGTCGGGTCAAAACTGCATTCGGTCTCTTTGCTGAAAACGCTGCCTAGAAGTCACTTCATCCGAAAGCTGTTCAAATCAAACATCTTCTAACCTCACTGTGTAAGAGGCCATCATTGCATTTGTTACTGCAAAGTTTGGTTTAAGAGAGAGGCGACCGCTTAATTATTACTAATTCGCATTTTTTATCGAATTAATAAAAGCGATTTAATCAAAAATCTCTAGAGGCAAGCATCGAATTAAAGTTTGCCTGAGAAAGTCCACATATTGGTAAGCATTCGCACACCTTGAGGATGGCATAAGCCTCAGCTAAAACCCTGAACCAAATCTATTTTTCTTTTGTGCAGCGTGTGGCAAAAGCATTTGTGCTTCCTCCAAATGTTTTAGGAAGCTAATTTTTGGTCTGCATGTCACAATTAAGAGCATCAAATCTCAGACGCAAAGGAGGTAAAGCATAGACGACGACAGCAGTGCTCAGCTCGCTGTTAATCAGTCCAACCTTTGCTTATGCTCTAAACGGCAGCATCCACATGGCGTGGAACTGATCAGTCTACAACTCCTCGTTGGGTGGCCTAAAACTCCGCAAAAAAGTGATTAAAATAGTGTGCAACCCTCAAACAAATATTCGTCTCAGAAAAACTTCTCAAAATTGGTGAAAATCCTCAAGAAAATCAATTTTTCGTTCATTTTTTTTGGTTATATATTTTTTTGTTCATTATACATACATACATACATATACCTATGTGAGGTTCAAGTGCAACAGGAGTGTGTGTCAAAAAGGCGTAAAATTGGCCAGAACAAATTTAAAAAAAACAAGAAAGAAAGTCGGTCAAGCCCGACTATAACATACTCTGTACCAAGAAAATTTGTCTTTTGATCATAACTCGAAAACCGTTCATCCGATCTTCTTTATTGCTTTGGCGGATCGATAAGTTATTCTAATAACTAAATATGTCCAGAAGGAACAAGCCATCTATCTTCAAAACTGTGGGAGATATGACGTTTTTTCTTAAGTTCGGGGGCGGGAGGGGGCGTGGCCAAAAGTGAAAATAAACTTGAACTGCCTGCAGACATAAGAAGCTTATGTCCCATTCATGTCAAACTTCTATCTATTACCATCTCTGAGATCTGTGCGTTCATACGGACAGACGGACAGACGGACATGGCTATATCGACTCGGCTGTTGATGCTGATCAAGAATATATATACTTTATGGGGTCGGAGATGCTTCCTTCTGGATGTTACATACTTTTGCACAAACTTATAATACTCTATGTACCTACGGTACAGAGTATAAAAAGTTACCAAAATCCAAAAGTAATGTTGAAAGAACCAAATTGTAAGAAAAAAAAAAACGAATTAAAGTGCCAGAAAGAAAAGAAGCAAATTGAAGCGAAGTAACAAGTGCAGTGAGAGAGAGGTTTAAGAGAGAAATTTTTAAGCAAAGAGAAAGTAGAAAAAGTGGAAGAAAATATTAACATGTGGATGTGCAAAAAAAAATTAAGAACTTGAACATTTAAAACATTCCCCCCAAAAATAGCTATGAAAATACGTCGAAACCATCCACGCTCTTCGAGAAGGCCTTCATCGTAAGCTGCAGATTGGTGAGTCAAAAAAACCCAAATGTTCATCTCTTAAATTTGCACACACAAATCATTAGAATCTCTCTTGATTTTTGATTTTGTCACCCCCGCTGTAACAAAGTGTAATCGTGTGAAAAAGTGGTATGTTGTTGTTGTTCAAGTGAAATTTCGCACAGAAGATAAAGCGATAAAACACACATCTGTGCTTTTTCGTTTGAGCCAACCAACAACGGTGCGTTCTTCTTGGAACAAATAAACTGGCGAACATCCAGCTGATCGAAGCACAGTGGGACAAAATCTAAAAACAAGTGAAAATGAAAGTTAATAATAATTAATTGTAGTAAAATGCAAAACTAACTTATAAAATACATATAATTTATTATGTCCCTTTATTGGGCATACATATATTCTATTTATGTACCTTTATTTGAAATGCATATATTTTAGTTATTGAAGAGATTTTAAATAAATTTAAATCAAGTTTCATAAAACAAAGATAAAGGAGAGTAAAAGAGAAAATTATTATGGTTTTAATGAAAATGAAGAGAATTAAAATTTAACGAAAAATTAATATAAACAAGTTAAGAAAAATCGAGGTAAGTGAAAGAAATTTTACTTCAAATAAGAGTTAGTATAAATTCAAGTAATTTTCAAATTTAGATTATGGAAGAAAACTATGAATATTTTTCCAAAGCAGGAAATTTTTTTATTTTTTTTTATGCTTGGTTGGTATTTATTGGATCTTCTCTTAAAGAGACTAACAATAATTTTTCAAATCTTAATCTAGAAACTATTTTAAAAACTATCCCCTATTGGAGGTAGTTTGTGTTCTACGGCCCTTCAAGTCAGTCGCTGGGTTGGTAGGTCGTTTCTTCGGAGGCGAGAATGCGTTGCCAGCATGGTGAGAGATTTTGCAAGTTGGTTTGGGTGGGCAAGAAGCTTCTCAGAATATTTGCGCTTAAGTTCCTCTATTTCAGTTTCAACCAGTGGGATGCTGAGGTCATTGTGGATACAATCATTGCGAATGTACCATGGCGCTCCAGTGATGGTTCTAAGGATTCTCGACTGTGATCTTTGGAGGATGTCCACGCTGCTCGCACAAGCATTTCCCCATAGCTGCGAGCCATAGGTCCAGACAGGCTTTATGATGCTCTTGTACAGTAAGACTTTATATTTCAGCTTTAGAGGGGAACGGGAGTTAATTAGCCAGTGAAGGCTGTTAGCCTTAAGCTTTATCTGAAGTTTTTTCGAGTCTATGTGTTTGCGCCATGTTAGCCTTCTATCAAGGTGTACACCTAGGTATACAACATCGTTTGATTGCGGGATCAAAGTCGCGTTGAGTGATAGCTGGGGACAGGTGCTTCTGTTAAGTGTGAACGTCACGTGCTTACACTTTTGCTCGTTGATTTTAATACGCCAGTTGGCCAGCCACTCTTCCACGTCGGTAAGATGGCTTGCCAAAAGTCTTGTTGCGGTAATTGGACATCGTGATCGGCTTAATATTGCCGTATCATCCGCAAAAGTACTTATTGTAAGTCGAGAGTCTGTTGGTATGTCGGCAGTGTATAGTACGTATAGGAAAGGACCAAGAACACTTCCCTGCGGTACTCCGGCTCCTATGGTGAACTCTTCTGTTGTGTACTCATTTTGACGAACTGTAAATACTCTGTTAATGACGTAACTTTCTAGGACTTTGTGTGTATTTGGTGGAAGCATTGTCTTTATCTTGAATGTAAGACCGTCCAACCATACGCGGTCAAATGCTTGGGCAACATCTAGGAAAATGGCAGAGCAGTATTCGTGGTTTTCAAACGCAGTCCGAATATCTGAAGTTATGCGGTTGACTTGCTCAATAGTCCCGTGTTTAGCTCGGAACCCAAATTGGTGTGATGGAATGATATTTTGTGCATGGGAATCAATTTTACGGAGTAAGGTCTTCTCAAAAAGTTTTGATAAGCAAGGTAGCAGACTAATGGGTCTATATGATGACGCTTGGGTTTTATCTTTTCCTGGTTTATGGATCATTATGATTGTGGACTTTTTCCATTGGGTTGGGAAGTATCCACATCGCAGTACTGCATTGAAAAGTCTTGAGATATATGTTATGGCAGGACTTGGAAGTTCCATAATCATTTTAGGCGTAATAAGATCATGTCCAGGCGCTTTTCTGGGTTGTAGATCTCCGATAGCATTTTTTATTTCAAGTGAATGAACTTTAATTGGGTCAGTTTGTGCGGCGATGGGAACCAATGGTAGTGCATAGCCATTAGTTGGTGGATTTGGCTGGAAGACATTTCTAAGGTGAAGTGCAAAGACATTTGCCTTCTCTTCGTCACTGCGGGCCCAAATTCCACTCTGGTCCCTTAAAGGCGTGTCTACCTTTGCAGGTGGCTTTATACTTGCATGTGCTCTCCATAGGGGAAATTTGGTGCTTGTAGGCGATAGATTTTCTATGTAACGGCTATGGGCTAGCTGCTAGTCCGCTTCGAGTGCTTTGCGAAGTATGCGTTCCGCAAGTCTCAGACGATTTTTTGACGCAGGCGACCTATGGTGCTGCCATTCTCTTCTTGCACGCCGCTTTTCAGACACCAGTCGGTCTATGTAGCTGTTCGTTAATCTACTATCTTGCTTAGGAGTTATTGTTGTTGTTTGGGGGTTTGAATGACGAGCAGCAGCAGTAATGATAGAGCTGAGGGCTTCTACTGAGTTTTCAATGTCTACTTCGCCGTTTATGGTCGGGCTCAGCTCGATGTGACTGCTGATGTATTTTTTGTATTTGAGCCAGTTTGTCTTGTGTGAAGTCAGTCTCCGAGGATATTGTCTGATCTGAGGGCACTCCAGAAGGGTGAATATTATTGGAGAATGGTCTGACGACAAGTCTGCAAGGGCTTCTGCAGTTACCAGGTTTTGTGGAACTTTTCTTGTTATGGCAAAGTCTATAAGATCGGGTATTTTCTTTGGATCTGCTGGCCAGTATGTAGGCCCTCCCGGAGATACATAGTCGAGTTTGTTTGATGCGCGCGTGAGTACGTTGTAGAGTTGCTTCCCCTTGGGATTAGTCAGTCTGGAGCCCCAGTGGGGATGTTTAGAGTTATAGTCACCCGCAGCGAAGAAGCGTTGACCAAGTGTATTAAAGAAATCTAGGAATTGTTTTTCTGATATTGTAAACCGTGGGGGACAGTAAACCGCAGACAGAGTGATATTGCCTCGTTTAGATTCTACGCATATCGATGTGGCTTGTAGGTAGGTTTCCGAATATCCCGTTAGTGGATAATGTTTGATGCGGCTTCTGACTAGGATACCAGTTCCGCCATGGGCTTTACCATCTGGGTGATTTGTGCCGTAAAATGCATATCCCGATAATTGGAAATTATATCGGTCCGTCAGATGAGTTTCCGCAAGAAGCATTATGTCGATTTCATTGTCTTGGAGAAATTTGGATAACTCCACTTTGTGACGAGGAATGCCATTTGCATTCCAGAGTGATACTCTCAGAAGAGTATTAACTAGTATCAGTAAACATTTGCAGGAATCAAAGAAGCCACCGGCTTATAGAAACTTGAATGGCCTGTTATTATTTTTTTCGTATTTTGATTAAAATTAGGATTGTGCAAATCTAGAGCACCTCGTGAATGCACAAAGAACCCTTTTTTTTTCTTTCAAGTAAAATTTTCTAATATGTGTACTATTAGTTAGGTAAAAACCTATTTTGTTGCGAGTTTGAGAAATGTATTGAACTCTTATTAAATTAATTTATTGAACTTATGTCAAAGGAATTTATGAAACCTATATCAGAGACATGATTATGAGATGAAATTGTTATTATTTTTAAGTTTATTATGACTTGGAATAAATTATAATATGGAGTGAAAATTTTCGTTATGTTTCCTTGAAGGTTAAGATGAGAGAGTAACTATATTTTGGGAGTTTTATAGATTTCGCAATTGAAAGCTCATGGGTACAGAAGCGGTACGGCACATAACATCAAAGCTGTACAATAATATTCCCCTATGTTGGCATTGCGTGTTTTCGATAGGAAATTGTGTCAGGGATGACCGTTTTGCCGATAGTTCGGTATAAGTGTTAGCGATAGTTCGATATATGTTGAAGAGGGGTAAGGTAGTGTATAAGTGTTGAGGGGGTCGGCAAGCAGTACACAATAAAGCAGGAGGAGAAAAAAAACGCCATCAGTTGGCGGTTTGGGAAACGATCTCCGGAGGGGAGGGTATTGTTGTCCCCCTCAGGGAGTTTCTGGGCAAGATCGGGAGGCGAGGAAAAGGTTAGGAAAACGATAGAGGTCTCGCTCACACTTAGGGGAACTAAGGGATTGGCCTTGGCCTTGAACTAGACCAATGAACCCGGAACCCGGGATTGGGACGTGTTGCGGTACTAGGCGAATGAGGGGAAAAATTATAAAGGGGACCCAAAAGAGGAATTTGAGAGCAGTACGAAGGCACCAGTGACTCTGTGAAAGCGGCAAGAAATTTATGAAAAACCTCGCGTATGTAAAACCATCCGAGTTAAATTTAACGTATATACGTATATATATACGTATATGTAATAAAACAAACATAAACGGAAAATTCGAAGAAGTGAGTGAGAGTGGCTGGCGTAAAGGGGATAATTTTGCGAAATTGATTTTTGGTTAAATTTTTCAGCGTGGTCAGAGACGAAGGCTGACCACGTTAAGCCGTTTTCTTGACCCCCCCGCTAAGTGGCTGGATTCGTGAGACGAAGTCCCAGAGCAATCGGAGGTTTGGCATTCACCTCCCGTGGAGACACAGCGCCGACAGAAAAACCGAGAGCGCCATCGAGTCTTCGAGTACGACATCTATAGGAACAACGTTCAGAGTGAGTCCGTCTTGTGCTCCGGTGAGAGTGGATGATCCGAGGCCACAAGGACCTCGTGGCAGTAGGAGGTGGAAACGAACCACCAGTCGTGGTGTCCCTCCTATCGGTACCAGCGATCCCATAAATTTACCATCAGGTCCCGTTGTGGACCAATTTCCGAGTCACGCCTTATCGAGGAGAGCTTTAGTTAGTTAAATATTTATTTCGGGGAACGTTCATATCTTTGTTTTTTTTGTTGGTTACATTTCGTGTTGGTTAAAACATATATTTATTTAATATTTTTTTTTACATTTATAAGTTAGTATCTAGACATATGGTATCGAAAATTTCGTTTGTAATTGTCCCAAGGTAATCGTCCTCCGTGTCCGGGAGAGTGCTGCCCTAAAGTGGTGACCTTACTGTTATTTTTTTATTATCCCCAAAACCATCCCCTGGAGCTCCATCAGGATAGGTAGGATTTTGGCAAAAGAACGTCTCGAAATTTTGGGAATTTACCCATCTTGCTGGGGAAATTTGCACCCTGCGGCAGGCAAGAAGATCCGCCCGGACTCGTAGTGCGAAGGCAAGGGGCAACAAATCTGAAAAAGAACGGGAAAGAATTGAAAAAGCTTGTAAAAATGGTTATATAAAACAGGTTACAAAATTAGTGTTAAGTAAGTTTTGTTAGAGCTAAGAAAATATAATTGTCCCATTATCATTGAAAAGAAAGATGCTGGGTTAAGTTTGTGCGATTGGGGAGGGAGGATGCGTTCAGGCCAGGATTAGGCCCTTGTAGCCCGAATGTAGTGGGTGATGTTTCAAGCCGAAAATGGAGCATCACAGGAAGGGAGGGAGCGCGGTGACGATTTCACCTATGTCACCAGCATTTGGGTGATAGCAGTCTGTGTTTGTTTTCTTTGTAATTTTTGCCATTTGAGTTTTCAGTTTTTTTTGTTTTTGTTAGTGACGAGAATTGGTCAATGTCGAGATTGTTGGACTGCGGGCAGGGAAAGATCCGCGCCCTTTTGAGATGGACTGAGCCAGCCGGATTGCCCACCGAAATAAAAAGCAGATCCATAACAATATGGCGCCCAATGTTTAAATTAAGTCGACGCGCGGCGCATCATACCCGTATGAAGCGTCGCTGCGACTGAAAAAACATATAAATAAATTCGATAAGACGACTTCTCGTATAGATAAACCAACGTGGTAGTTTCAGCCAACCTAACAGCGGCTTGGAGGTAGCCAAGACTAGCCTGCAATTGCGCTGGAAAGGAACAACTGAAGAGACCACCGAAGGTGATTAGAATGCGGTTAAGGAAGAGATTAATAAAACTGGAGGCTCACCTGTCGCCGAAAGAAGGTTGACCGCTCCAGGAAAGCACAGAATTGCAGTGGATTTGAAAAGAAGAAGCTAGGTGTGTCGTCTTCGCCGAAAATAAGGCCGTAGACTCGCCATCAGGTGGATATCCTCGAAAGAGGACTACTTCAAAATCATCTGTGATACAAATCTGTGATTAATTAGAATAGATAAGAATTTGGCAAATCAGTAATTGTTTTTTTTGTACTTATCGGTAATATATGTGACTCCTGGTTTTCTCTCTCTCGGTTCGTCCATGTATGTGTCGGCCGCGCGCTTAATTGGGTGGTGGTGACCCGTGTGCTCTTTGGGAACACGCGCAGCAACTCCACACTCGATAATTCATGGAAGGACAGACAGATGCGAAATCCAAAAGAGGTCAGATAATAGAAATAGCTCCTCGACTGCCGACCATCAAAGGAAATTTGAGGACCTGAGCAGTCGACGACTATGTCTGACAGGAAACCCAGCTGAAAAGCGTCGAGAAGCATTCGGATAGGTTCCGGCTAGAGTGAAATTCTCCTCCTCCCCCCCCCCCCATCATATGAAGTGAAGTTTGGAAAAGTTTTGAAGATTTGTAGAGATTCGAGTTTCGAGATTAGTAGTTGAAGATTTCCGATTATATAGAAAAGAAAAAAAAAAAAAGGTATTGGACAGATTGAGTAGAAGGGACAAGGAGTTAGATCAATTTGAGAGAACTGGTAGTGGAGGTAAATTAATCGGTATAAATTAAGTAATTGTTTTTGTGTTGTGAAAAGAAATGGATGAGAAAATGGATTTAGACAAGGAGCTCGGTAAGAATCACGACCTCAAAATGAAATCGTTAGGGACTGCACACGATGCGGATGATTTGTGGGGATCGGACAACGAGACGGGTGCAGCTCGACAGTCATTATTTGGCACCGGTGGATTGCCGAGGACTCCGACAAATTATCAAAAACGGAGGAGTCAGGATAAATTACGACAACTGCGAGAGGATACGCAGCTAGAGCAGCAGCGACACTTGGAATTCCAAGGCCCCGGGATAGGGACGGAGGAATCCGCAGCCGTCAACGCTGTTTTAGCCCAAGCGCACGCAACGTATCGCAGTTCGCTTCCATCGGGGATAAGCGAAGCTGTTCAGTTGGAAATAAGGAATGGGTTCGCGGAGCTAATGAAAATGCTGAACGACGTCATCAGGCCTCAGATAGTTCCAACAGGGCCCAACCCAAACACCCAAAGTAGAGTTCAAAACAGGGCCAGTCCACAGCTACACGATCAGCCACGAGTAAGGATGGGAACTGGAGCGATCCCTAAAAATCCGAGGGAACACGGGCAAGGGCAGCGAGCTGGAACAAGGCCACTCTTGGTGCCACCAAAACCGTTTACACAATCATTCATGGGCGTCGCGGACAGTGAGTCGAGTCCCACGTACGCGACGGTGGAAGCAAGAAATTGGCGAAATCCGGCAATAAGAAATGGACCGAGGACGGCGCAGCAACCCTACGAGCCAAATGCAGAGTTCTCCGCGGTGGAGGGTGAATACGCGAATGACAGTAATCCAGTACATCGATGGCCAAATGTGGAACGATGGAACGTTACCTTTGACGGTGATAGTTCTAAGAATTCAGTCGAAGATTTCGTATTTCGACTCCAATTTCTTCAGACCCAATACCAATGCCCTTGGCGAGAAATTCTGCGAAATTTCCATCTTTTACTGACTGGGCGGGCGCGGGATTGGTATTGGGTACATGTTCGACAGAGCAGGATTGCAAATTGGGCGCAGTTGAGACAGTCGTTGTTGGATCGGTTCAGGAGCCGTCAAACCGAACACGACCGGATGCACGAGCTACTACAGAGAGAGCAACTTCCGAGCGAAGGAGTGGAAGAATATATCCACGCCATACAGCAGCTGGCGACGCGTTTGGAAAAGCCAATAATGGAGCGACAATTATTGAAAATTACCAAGAAGGGTCTGCGGGATAGTATCGCACGTTATGTGTATGCCATGGATGTATACACCATGGACGAGCTGCGCAAGGAATGCCTCGAGGTAGAGAGAACAGTCGGGCGACGAGGGCGACCTACCTATACAGCAGGGAGATACCCTCCTGGAGGCAAGGCTCTAGTCAGCGAAGCGCAAGCAGGTCCGGAAGATAATGATCCAGAGGCAAGCGTGGAGGAAGTCCGCATTAGAAGCAAGGTCCCGAGCAGAATTGGTTGCTGGAATTGCGGAAAGGGGTCACACGGATTCCGCGATTGCGATGCAGAGGAGAGGAAACTGTTTTGCTTCCGATGCGGGCATCCAGACACCATCGCTCCACGGTGTCCCCAGTACGCGGAAAACGGAAGGCTGAGTGCAGCGAAGGCGGGAGCAGTGTACTCAGCAGCCAAGCCCGCGAAGTAGGCGCTAAAAATAATGATAATATTAATAATCATATAATAAATAAGAATATATTAAAATACTTACCCTATGAAGAGAAAATGCGCGTTTATTTAGAGACAAGGAATCGAATTCTTGGAGATCACCATTAGGGAGGCATGAGAAAGGTCACACAAAGGATCAAGAAGGCTCGAGAACGGTTTAAACGCAGACGCGTTGTAAGACGTCAGGTGGTAGATGCCGTAAAGCGTGGAGAAAACCCGGATCCTCGAGTGTTTGCTGAGGTATCCATAAACGGAAGAGCCCTCAAAGGTCTTTTGGATACAGGAGCTAGCGTCAGCTTACTAGGTAGCGGAAGTCGAGAGTTCCTAGATAGTCTAGGAATCACCATGAAGAAGTATACCTCGATCGTCCGTACAGCAGCTGGGGAGGATCGATCCATAATTGGGAGAGTAGAGCTGGTAGTAAATTATGGAAGAGCCTCAAAATCCGTCCTTTTTTATGTCTGTCCATATCTGGAGCAGGCAGCATATTTTGGCATTGACTTTTGGCGCGCGTTCGGACTAGCACCAGCAGTCTTGGGCCTTGTAGGCAGCGAAGAAGCAGAAGTCCACTTGGCCGAGCTAGTGGCTGCGCAAATGTCCCATTATGGGGAAGAGGAAGAAGAGAAGCGGTGCGATCCGGAGTGCTGGACGTTACCTGGAAAGGAAAGGGCCATATTAGAAACGGTGAAATCAAAATTTTTGAGGTATGAAAAGGTCGGCCTAGGGAGAGCGACTGCGGAGAAACATACGATCGAGTTGATTGAGGGAGCGCAACCGTTCAAGGACAGACCATACCCATTGTCTCCCGCGATGCAGGAAGTGGTAACGACTGAGATTGATAAGATGCTCGCTTTGGGAGTTATCGAGGAGAGTAGCAGCCCATGGAGTAACAGGACGACCGTTGTCAGGCGTCCGGATAAGGATCGCTTCTGCCTAGATGCTCGCAAACTGAACACCTTGACGATCAAAGATGCGTATCCACTGCCCTGCATTGAGGGAATCCTGTCCCGAATCGACCAAACACACTATATATCCAGCGTGGATCTGAAGTTCGCATTTTGGCAAATAGAATTGGACGAGCGAAGTAGACCATATACGGCGTTCACTGTTCCCGGGAGACCGCTCTACCAATTCCGAGTTATGCCATTCGGTCTATGCAATGCGGCCCAACGGTTGGTACGTCTCATGGACAAGGTCATCCCGGAGGAACTGCGATCTAATGTGTTCGTCTATTTGGATGACCTCCTCATCATATCACCGGACTTCGAGACGCACCTCAAGTATTTGGATCGAGTAGCAGAGTGTCTGCAGAAGGCGAATCTAACAATTGGATTAAATAAATCAAAATTTCGCTTTAAAACGCTGAAATACTTGGGTTTCTTGGTAGGCGGGGGTACGTTAAAGATGGATCCGGAGAGGATTAGTGCCATTCAGAAGATCGCAGAGCCGAGATCGATCAAGGAAGTGCGAGCATTCCTTGGCACTGCGGGCTGGTATAGGCGCTTTATTAAGAATTTCTCTTCGTTAGCGGCACCATTGACGGAGGCGTTGAAGAAGAAACCTGGAGGCAAGTTTCGCCTAAATGATGAAGCGATCCAAGCGTTTGGCGCTTTGAAAATGGCATTGATGTCTGCTCCAGTGTTGGTGCACGCCGACTTTTCCAGGCACTTTTACGTGCAATGCGATGCCTCCCAAGTAGGAGTGGGTGCAGTGCTCTTCCAACGGAATGACAAGGAACAAGAGCGACCGATAGCATTTTTCTCCGCCAAGATGAACAAACATCAAAAGAACTACACGGTGACGGAGAAGGAATGCCTTGCAGCCGTTCTAGCTATCCGAAAGTTCCGTCCATATATTGAGGGCATGCCATTTACCTGTATAACCGACCATGCAAGCCTGAAATGGCTCATGTCCATGAAGGATTTGGCGGGACGCTTAGCTCGGTGGTCGCTACAGTTACAAGGGCACAACTTTAGCATCGAACATAGGAAGGGCAGCGACAACATTGTAGCAGATACACTTTCGCGGAGCGTGGAGGAGATCTATCTGGAACCGCAGGATATGTTAGGTTTTGAAACCACAGAGTTCACTGCGGAGGAATACGTTGAATTAGTACGAGAGGCGACCGAAAACAAAGAACACTTACCGGAATTGCGGGTGGAAAACGGATTGCTGTTCAAACGTGCCTATGCAGAGAGGATAGAGGACAAATTGGAAGGCGTCGAATGGAAGCTATGGGTGCCAAGTAGTCTGACCAACACCTTGATAGAGCGTGCACACACGGAACCTACCGCATCTCATGGTGGAGTGGCGAAGACACTAGAAATCCTGCGGCGAAAATTCTATTGGCCTGAGATGACAATCCAAGTTCGGGAGTTTGTACGGACATGTAGTACCTGCAAAGAAATAAAAGCACCCAATTATAAATTGCAAGTGGGGATTGGTCAGGAAGTCGTAACGGAAAGACCATTCCAAAAATTGTATATTGACTTTTTAGGGAAATATCCGAGGTCGAAAAGTGGTCACGCGTGGATCTTCATAGTGGTTGACCATTTCTCGAAATACACCTTTTTGAAAGCCATGCGGGAAGCCACAGCGTCCAATGTGGTGGAATTTCTGAGCAGGGAGGTATTTTATAAATTTGGAGTGCCGGAAATCATACATTCCGACAACGGCCGTCAGTTCATATCAAAGACGTTCCAAGAAGTGATTGAGGCATTTGGAATTAAACACATTAAGACTCCGGTCTATTCGCCTCAGAGTAACGCCTCCGAAAGGGTTAATCGAAGCGTCCTCACAGCCATAAGAGCGTACCTGGAGCAGGATCATCGGGAATGGGACGCATATCTGCCGGAGATTGAGGTGTCAATCCGAAACGCCATCCATGCAGCAACAGGGTGTACTCTATTCTTTTCGGTATTTGGGCATCATATGTACCTGAATGGGGCAAACTATAAACTGGCACGAAAGTTCGAGATCTTTGTGCGACCATGAAATGGCCGGATTAGAGGCAGCGGACAAAATTAAAATCATTCGCGAAAAGGTCCAGCAGAATTTGCACTTAGCATACGAGCGTAGTCGAACACGCTACGATAAGAGAGCTCGGGTGTTTCAGGCTCGGCCAGGCCAAGAAGTGTTCCGGAGAAATTTTGCATTGAGTGATTTCAACAAAGGATTTAATGCGAAGTTTGCTCGAAAATTCTTGAAGGCGCGAGTAGTCAAAGCCGTGGGAAATAATACGTACCTGCTGGAGGACCTCCAAGGAAGTCCACTAGGTGTGTACCATGCAAAGGACATTCGGGTGTGATCTGGAAGTAAGATACGAGTCACAAAGTATGCCAAAGACTTGATAGCAGCGTCGCAACAACAACAACAACAAGTAAATACTTCCCGGCTCATGCGTGGTATGCCCCACGTAGGGCGCCCTCACCAAAATGACCAAGAGGGCAAGTCGGCTGGCTGTGCCCGAAATTCGAAGTCCAATGCTCGCGAATATTCCTTTGTTGTGGGTTAGGAGCGCATCAGCGTCACTAGAAATCTTCGCGTGGTGTTGGCATTGCGTGTTTTCGATAGGAAATTGTGTCAGGGATGACCGTTTTGCCGATAGTTCGGTATAAGTGTTAGCGATAGTTCGATATATGTTGAAGAGGGGTAAGGTAGTGTATAAGTGTTGAGGGGGTCGGCGAGCAGATACAATAAAGCAGGAGGAGAAAAAAACGCCATCAGTTGGCGGTTTGGGAAACGATCTCCGGAGGGGAGGGTATTGTTGTCCCCCTCAGGGAGTTTCTGGGCAAGATCGGGAGGCGAGGAAAAGGTTAGGAAAACGATAGAGGTCTCGCTCACACTTAGGGGAACTAAGGGATTGGCCTTAGCCTTGAACTAGACCAATGAACCCGGAACCCGGGATTGGGACGTGTTGCGGTACTAGGCGAATGAGGGGAAAAATTATAAAGGGGACCCAAAAGAGGAATTTGAGAAGCAGTACGAAGGCACCAGTGACTCTGTGAAAGCGGCAAGAAATTTATGAAAAACCTCGCGTATGTAAAACCATCCGAGTTAAATTTAACGTATATACGTATATATATACGTATATGTAATAAAACAAACATAAACGGAAAATTCGAAGAAGTGAGTGAGAGTGGCTGGCGTAAAGGGGATAATTTTGCGAAATTGATTTTTGGTTAAATTTTTCAGCGTGGTCAGAGACGAAGGCTGACCACGTTTAAGCCGTTTTCTTCTGACCCCCCCGCTAAGTGGCTGGATTCGTGAGACGAAGTCCCAGAGCAATCGGAGGTTTGGCATTCACCTCCCGTGGAGACACAGCGCCGACAGAAAAACCGAGAGCGCCATCGAGTCTTCGAGTACGACATCTATAGGAACAACGTTCAGAGTGAGTCCGTCTTGTGCTCCGGTGAGAGTGGATGATCCGAGGCCACAAGGACCTCGTGGCAGTAGGAGGTGGTATCGGTACCAGCGATCCCATAAATTTACCATCAGGTCCCGTTGTGGACCAATTTCCGAGTCACGCCTTATCGAGGAGAGCTTTAGTTAGTTAAATATTTATTTCGGGGAACGTTCATATCTTTGTTTTTTTTGTTGGTTACATTTCGTGTTGGTTAAAACATATATTTATTTAATATTTTTTTTTACATTTATAAGTTAGTATCTAGACATATGGTATCGAAAATTTCGTTTGTAATTGTCCCAAGGTAATCGTCCTCCGTGTCCGGGAGAGTGCTGCCCTAAAGTGGTGACCTTACTGTTATTTTTTTATTATCCCCAAAACCATCCCCTGGAGCTCCATCAGGATAGGTAGGATTTTGGCAAAAGAACGTCTCGAAATTTTGGGAATTTACCCATCTTGCGGGGGAAATTTGCACCCTGCGGCAGGCAAGAAGATCCGCCCGGACTCGTAGTGCGAAGGCAAGGGGCAACAAATCTGAAAAAGAACGGGAAAGAATTGAAAAAGCTTGTAAAAATGGTTATATAAAACAGGTTACAAAATTAGTGTTAAGTAAGTATTGTTAGAGCTAAGAAAATATAATTGTCCCATTATCATTGAAAAGAAAGATGCTGGGTTAAGTTTGTGCGATTGGGGAGGGAGGATGCGTTCAGGCCAGGATTAGGCCCTTCTAGGCCGAATGTAGTGGGTGATGTTTCAAGCCGAAAATGGAGCATCACAGGAAGGGAGGGAGCGCGGTGACGATTCCACCTATGTCACCAGCATTTGGGTTTCTTTGTGTGTATATTTTTTTTTTGTAGTGATAGCAGTCTGTGTTTGTTTTCTTTGTAATTTTTGCCATTTGAGTTTTCAGTTTTTTTTGTTTTTGTTAGTGACGAGAATTGGTCAATGTCGAGATTGTTGGACTGCGGGCAGGGAAAGATCCGCGCCCTTTTGAGATGGACTGAGCCAGCCGGATTGCCCACCGAAATAAAAAGCAGATCCATAACACCTAAAAGTTCTTGTTTCGTTCAATGGTTTTCTTTTTTCTTGAGTTTAGTTTTTTTTGTCCTCACCATCTCTTATCTTGTGGACATGGCAATGGATTCTTTATTTGATTTTTATATATGTATGTCAATTGAGTGTTTGGCTTTCGTTAGGTCTCAACGAACCTCCCACAGGCTGTTTTGCTAGCCGCAAAAAACAACAAGAATCCAACCGAAACTTAACTGGCCTAGGATACCTCATTGGGAGTACTGCTCTGTACGTTACAGGTACTACTGACTTAAGAGTCCAGCTACTGTGTACAATACTTTGATTATCCAAAATTAAACTGTATTCAACAGAGCCTTCGTTCCTCAATCAACAAAGCCATGGATCCACTACTTAACACTGTTCTCTACAGTTTGTTTCTTAGGCATATTTGTGACTTGTTTTCTTAGTCCGCAGCAGTCTATTCCGGAGCAGCCATTTTTTTTAAACTAATCCTGTCAGTGCAGTATCCGAGCCAAAATTAAACACGAACCACAATGTTGATTTTCCACTTTATCATAAATAAAAAACCTGCTAGAGTTTTCTCGTAGTTCGATGTATCGGTCCGTGCCAATACTCGAAATCAATTTGAAAGCCAAAAACAAATTAAGTTTTATAGTAGTTATCAAACTAAAAGAACAACCTTCTTATATTCACTGCTCAAAATCAATTTGAAACTAATTTTCTTGGGCGTGCACCATTCGTACTTGAACGCGTGCAGCTTATTCGACTCCCATTGAAACAACAGCATACTAGCCTGGAAAATACTAAACTGCTGTAACTATTTAAATGTTTATCCATTACTACTTTGGGCACGTTTTGTCTCCAATGCTAGACTTTTCAGTCCGACGCCAAAAGTCTACTTCATGTTTTATATAGGTACCCAGTAATAAAGACTTTAACTAGTATAAACAGCTTCACAGATTATACATAAAATAAATACTAGAGATGCATGGCTGCTAGTACATCAGTGCAGCTGTAGAATACAATGGAAGGAAATATAGTGGAATATAAGGAGTTTTGGTTTGGTTTGATGTCTTCGTTTTTAAGTTCTATTCATTTCAAGGCATGGGACTTTTATTAATATGTGCGACAGACAGGAGGACAGCGATGGCTGCAAAGAACCTCCCCAGCCGATAGTTTTTGCTAGCCGCGTCCCATCCGCAGTCGTTCGAGTTCAGAAGCCTGCTGTCAGGTTAATAGTCTAGTAGTGAAAGGAACCCAAAGACACAACTAGCTAGGAAGCCGTTACAAGGTGCAGAAGAGTACAAGCTGAGTGGTGTACCACAACCATGACGAAGGAGGCACGCCTCAAGGCGGAGTACTGTAACCCCTTCTATGGAACCTTGTGGTTAACGAACTGCTAACAATATTTCGCAGGAAAGCACCCAAGTTAACCGCATATGCCGACGACATAAGCATAATTATCGTGGGAAAATGTCCATCGACTCTCAGCTCAATCATGGACTCTACACTCAAAGAGATACTAAAATGGGCCACAGAAGCCGGACTTAGTATTAATGCGGAAGAAGACGGACCGCATTCTCTTTACCAAGAAAAACAAGGTACCGCCATGGTTCCACCAAAGATAAATGGAATAACACTAACGCCAAAGAATAACGTTAAATGCCTTGGAGCAGTAATCGATAGTAAACTGTCATGGAAGCCGATTGTGGAAGAAAGAGTGAAGAAGGCGACCAACGCACTATATGCATCCCAGAAGATGCTGAGTAGCACTTGGGGCCTATCACCAAGTCTGATGCACTGGCTTTTCATTTCAGTAATACGACCGATACTGCTACACGGCATACTGGTATGGTTTCAAGCCACATACCTAAGGCTGATGGAGAAGACCCAGCGACAGGCACTGGTCTGTATTACGGGGGCGCTGACGTCAACTCCAACCAAAGCATTAGAACACATCTTAGGTGTCAAACCTCTAGATATCCAAGCACGCCTTCTGGCACAAAAGACCGCTCAACGTCTATGTGCAATAGGCACAATGGCGCTACAAAGCTATGGACACAGCATAGTTGGTAGAGAGATCAATAGTAGCACGGACTACATTATCCCAAAGATCAACTCAATATGCACATCAGCACTATTGGAACCAGAAGACTGGCGTACAGTACTGGCCCAAGTAGCAACGCACCTCTTTACAGACGGCTCAAAGATGGACCTAGGAGTTGGAGCCGCCCTATACTGTGCAGAGCCAGAAAAAAAATTTCATACAAACTGCCAAACCACTGCACCATATTCCAGGCCGAAGTCTTCGCAATAAGGAAAGCAGCGGAGTTGGCGGAAATTCACGCTCCATACTACCAAATAAATATGTACGTGGACAGCCAAGCGGCAATCAAGGCATTGCAAGGACACTCCATCAACTCTAGAAATGTCCTGGCGAGCAGGGAAGCACTGGATTCCCTCAGCATCTCCAGAAAGGTGCAAATCTACTGGATTCCCAGCCACCGGGGCATCGACGGAAACGAGATGGCAGACAGTCATGCAAAAGCCAGAGTCGTACTCGGCCAAGAAGAAACACTAAACTTTCCTATCTCCATACAGACGCTTAATAGCAAGATAAAAGAGATAGCAGAGAAAGAAGCAGAGGTAAGGTGGGAAAACACCAGCGGATGCAGAATTTCTAAAATTATGTGCAAGACAAGAAACAAAAAACTTACGCACTATCTGCTACAGCTCCAGAGAAGTGACTGTAGACTGCTCAGAGGCATACTAACGGGACACTGCCTAGCAGCCGCTCATGCGATAGAGCTAGGCATAACGACAGAGGACACCTGCAGGAAATGTATGGAACCTGGAGTCGCAGAAGCTCTAGAAAATCTCATTTGCAGCTCCCAAGCAATTGCCAAGACAAGATTAAAAATTCTGCACACCCCACGGTTCTCTTCTTTGGAGGAAGCGGCCAAGAGGCCCCCAAAACAATTATTGGCATTTGCCAAAACGTCAAGAATCCTCCTGGACTTCTAAGTCAAACGTACCCTAATAATCACCCGGCCTCATTAAGGACCCTAAGGTCTATGTGTGACCCCATCTGGGGTCAGCCGGAACTACCCACCTAACTATGTACATCCTCTATTTGTTTGCAGACACCTTAAAATACATACGTGCCATTAGACTAAATTCCTTTCTTGGAAGATACTCATTAATATGGGTAAGGGACAATATTCTTCGTAGTAAAGTTATTATATATAAAAAACACATCTGTTGGTTCTGAGCTAAAACGCATTTCTAAATATCTGTTACATGGGGTGCATAAAATATACATTGTAACTGAGATATAAAACCAATATTTCTAAATCTAGTCCAACTATAGCCAGCAGTAAGGCTTTCTTTTAAAAATTTTTATAGGCAAAGCCAGCAAATTCAACTTAATATATTTGGCGCAAACTGAGTTGACAATATTTATATGGATAGGCTAGCTAACACCTTTAATTATTAAAATTATTTGAGCTGCAAGGGTATAAAAACTTTGACCGAGCCAAAGTGAGTTTTCCTTTATTTTTTTTTGTATAAGCTCGGTCCAGCTGCGTTATTTTTGGACCAACCAGGAACCCCCAGACAGATGCGAAAATTGTACTCTAAAACACCAAAAAACAAGAAAGAAAGTCGGTCAAGCGCGACTTTAACATTCTCTGTACCAACGAAAGTGTGTGCTCAGCATACATTTAGATGCTGCAGCAGTGAACAGAATTTTGCTCATAGCTCGAAAACTGCTAGTCCGATCTTTTCAAATCCGTTAGCGGATCGATAAATAATTTTGATTACTAAATATGTCCAAAAGATACGGACCTTCTATCTACAAAACTGTGGGAGATATAACGTTATAACACTTTGTAATCTGGCAGCCTCCAAATATCGATCCTGAATTCAAAACAGAGTTCTATGTAATCGGAGAAGTAAGCGTTCAATAGAAATCACCATGGCCTTTGAAAACAACCATTTATGAAAATGCTTTCGAGGAAGTATGTGTTCTGTTCCCAAGACCACCATTTGAAAATTTGTGTGTGATTTTCTGGACTAACTGTGCACGATACCGACTTGTTACATTTTTTTCTCACATGAAGTTATACCTTCAGAATCCCTAATGCTGATCCTATCAGGACATGCGAAATGTCATTTGAGAGGTATTGACTTATACATCATGAATGTATTTAGATTTTGGTAGTATACTATCCGGTTCTTAAGTTTTTTTCATTCATTTTTTATTCACAACTAGCTGAATACCCGGCGTCGCCCGGGTCCTTTGCATTGTGAGAAAATGAAAGTTTTAACTGTAACTTTGCTAATTTCGCGGCTTTTTTGACAGTTTGGTATACATCTCCTATTAACCAGTCTACAATTGCGGTCTATCTTCATAATAATATAAGCTCAAATGAAAATTATCAAAATTCAGCCGTTCAATCTGCACCGTCCATTAAGCCACGGCTGGATTTTAATCTAAGCTTTAAGCGCTTTCATAGATATACATATGATTATTTTGGAAATTTCGCAGATTTTTGGACCTTAGAAATTTTCGCTTGCCAGCGTCCATCCATTCCGTAAAATTTCACCGCAATCGGATGATCGTATGATGATTTTTTGCTAAATTCGGGGTTTTTGGTCTATTTTCCCCCTATTACGTCAACTTAGACTTATTTTATCCCCAATGTTTCAATCGGATGAACGGTTGAATTTTGCAAATTTCGCGGCTTTTGGACCATTTTCCGCCCACTTCTTCAACTTAGAGGCCTTCCCGGGCAAGCACTTAACTATTCTCCAAAGTTTCTTCGCAATCGGATGAACGGTTTAATTTTTCAATTTTCGCGATTTTTGGACCAAGTCACAGACATGAGACATAGCCAATGACAATTTCCTGATCGATATGAACATACTGTGAAAAATTTGTGAAGATCGGTTCAGCGGTTTAGACGCCCATCAGGAACAAATATACAAACATACTTTCAATTTTATTTATATAATAGATTTTTAAAATAAAAATTGGAAAATAATCTTTGTTTTTTGATTTTGTAATAAAAATTGTTCAATAAATTTTATTTTTAATTTGTATAATAAAAAGTGTATATTATTTATTTATTTATTTATTCGCAAGGTAAAAAACGAAAGTACCAATCACAAACTGCATCATACACTGGCAAGTACGGAAAATGCATCTTACAGAACCGTCCAAAAAAAGAAGATTCAAATTTTTGCAGCACATAATCGCGCAAAATAATTATCTTTTAAGCTAATGATGCGCAGCAGGAAAAGTGATATGTTGATGGCGGTAGCGGCATACGTTGTGTTAAAAAGGAGACGACAGGCATTTAGAGAGGCATTTATTAATTAATGCGGTTAAGTCCAATACAATTGACTAACCTTCTTTTATTATTTCCGCGCCAATACTTTCCCACGCACTCTTCACTTTTATGTGGTCAAAGTGTTTTTTGTCTGTGATATCCCACAGACAAGGTCGGAGCTCAACTGCCTTTATAGGAGCAACTTTGTCCTCGCGGTTGAAACTTTCAGTACGCTTCCTTTTCCGCTCTTTTCTACTCTCTGCTTTTTTCCCTCCGTTGTTTTCATTTTTGACGATAAAATAATTGACTGCGTTTTTTTTTGTTTCTGGCAACAGCTGTTTTACAGTCCACTCACGATCCAAAGCGCTATCGACCAAAATTGGCCAAAATTGAAAATAAACTTAATCTGCCTGCAGACATAAGAAGCATATGTCCCATACATGTCAAACCTCTATCTTTTACCATCTCTGAGATCTGTGCATTTATACGGACAGTCAGACGAACATGTCGGACATGACTCGGCTGTTAATGCTGATCAAGAATATATATACTTCATAGGGTCGGAGATGCTGTTACATACTTTTGCACAATCCTTTGACCGATAGTAAAGAAAATAGACCGAAGCATACTGAATGTTTCTAAAGAATTATCTGTTACTGACAAATCAATAAGTCGGAAAAACAAGTTTAATGCAAACAGACTGACATCAGGTCCACATTTTCCGTACAGATGGGCAGCACTTACAAACTTTTGGAGGTACAAAGTAGCTTATAGTCGGGCTTGATCAACTTTCTTATTTGTTTGGATACGATTTCGTTACTGAAATGATTTTTCGTTTCGCGTTCTCCCATTCTCAAAATCAGATCTTCCTTATGCGATCAGAACGTAACGATGCGTATCGTGACGTACCGTAAGCAAACGGAAGTATTGTACGAATGAAGGATTTACCATAACAATCAACAGTTCGCTACGAACCATTTACAGTACATTCCTGCGAACAGTACTTTCGTGTGTTTAGTATTGTTTGCGTTTCCAACATAAGCTCGGAATGTTAAATAGTACTTTGAGAAAGGCATATATTGACTTATTTTGACCTATTTTAGCCTATTTGGACCTATTTTTAACCTATTTTAGCATATGCTTTTACCTAAAAAAAACAAATTCTGGATATGATCATCTCTAAAAATTAGCAATATTTATCTTATTCCACTTCCAAAATTTCGATCCGATGACTACTAATGAGAAAGAAAACTTTTTTAGCCGATGTCTAGTTATGATGTTTAAATAAAAATTTAAATTCAATTCTTATTTCGTAATTTATTCTTTTTAAATCCAAAATAAGACTTGAAATTTATTTTTATAATACAAATACAAAATAAAGATTTATCCTGTTTGCAGAATAATGCATACTAAATAAGTATATCTAAGATATTTCCATTCATCTAAACTATTTTTTTAAGGTTTGATTTTTATAAACTCGTAACTCATATGCAAATATCATCAGCAGATCATTGTTTTACTTAACAATATATATTAGAAATTAAAATTATCATAATTAACAAAAAACTAGTGAATATAGGAAAACTAGCTTTACTTACCAGCGGCTTCGCTCGCTTTGCATCAATTTGTTACTAATTTATAATGCTGGTAATATTTTATAATGTGATGCTTTCAATATGTTCATGAAGCTGATCAAAGGAAAATCAAAAGAGTTGCATACAACAACTTTCCGCATACTTTTTAACTTTGTGGGTTGATTTTAAAATTATTTAAAGTCAATTATTCAGTACTTTTTGTGAATGTAGCTCATAAAATACGTTTGGTGCGAATCGCTGGAAACTAAACTTTTATACAATCTTGAAAACCAATATTCTACCCATGGTGCCGAATTTGTCGAAACAGCCGTCGTTGTTCAATTTTCGTTATCGTCATTTTTCTCGTTACCGTTACTGTTACCGCTATCGTTATAATTTTCGTTATCGTTATCGCTATTTCTTTTACTATCCTTAAAAAACTTAGTTTCATGTCAATCGGATGAAATATAGTTTATTGCATTCGGAGTTTCCGGAAGTTTTCTGACCCTAGGGCCAAATTTCAAAAAAATGGAAAATCACATTACAAATTAAATTTACGGTCCTTACAAACTGGATTTCAAGTCAATCGGACGAAAAACAGTTTTTCGGATGCACAATTTTCCGAGAGCTTTCCGACCCTACTGTCGAATTTGCCAACATTGCAAACTGGTATTTCAATTAATCTTACTAACTATTGTTACAAAATGAGTTTCAAGTCAATCGGATGAAACTTCACTTACTATTCTTTCAAACCGAATTTCAATTCAATAGGGTTCATTATAGTTACTTAGCTTGCAGACTTTTCCGTGAATTTTTCGACTCTATGGTCAAATTTTCCAACATCGGAAAATGACATGTTAATTTATTTTACTTACTTTTCTTACAAACCGAATTTTAAGTCAATCGGATGAATTATAGTTATTTAGCATGCAGAATTTTCCGGGAATGTTCCGACCTAACGGTCAAATTTTCCAACATCGGAAAATGACATCTCAATTTATTTCACTTACTATCCTTACAAACCGAGTTTTAAATGACTCGGGTGAAAAATAGGTTTTAGCACATAAAATTTTCCCGGAATTTTCCTTGTAGGCGGATTTTCCGAAATCGGGAAAACACGTGTCTAATTATTTTGCATACTTTGCTTACAAACAGAGTTTCAAGTCATTCGGATTAAAAATAAAATTGTCACCATACAAACTTTTCCCACGCTTTTCCGGGTGGAATTTTTCAAAACCCCGTCTTAGTACGCACTTTCACCACATAAGGAAACTTCTGTCAAAATTTCAGCCTTCTATCTCTTACCGTTTAGGCTGTGCGATGATTGCCAATCAGTCAGTGAATCAGTCAGTGAAGACAAACTATTTTATATATATAGAGATAAATTGTTTATTTTTATTTAAAAAGAATACATAAAACGAACAATCCACTTTACATCACAATAACTAATCTGCAGAGAATTATTCATTCACTTTACCCAAGTAATATAATTATTTTAGAAACTTGAACATTATTTGAAAGGTAATTCGTCACGAGCTGCCAATAGAAATGAAATAAACACAAGCTTAGGTTTTTTTATGCAATCGTAAAACCAGAAACAATAAATGATCCGTTCCCGCTTAACCGTTCCGTTTAATCCGTTTCTCCGCTTTGTCTTTCGCCTTTGGCGAGCGTCACTCTTTCCGACTGGGAGTATGAAATGGCATATCCGACTACTAGAATTATTTGTATACATTTTGTTGCATTTTATTCATCAAAACAAGGAAAGCGCATATCGATACTTGGGTATTCGGTTCGCTCCGGGATCTGGGCGGGAGAGTTGTCTATCTCATTGCAAAATTCTTTAAAATACATATAATACATGATCTTAATGATCGCCCAATGTGGAGATAGCTCAAAATGGGTTTTTGGTTGTCTGTGCGTCACACAGCAACTGGTGATTTTTTTTTCGCCTGGAGTACGTAAAATTGCAATAAGAAACACAGACATCTGTTCTACTTTAGTTGGCCAAAATTAATATCTCGCGAACAAAACAAGATATTTTGATTTGGTTTTTTATATTGGATATATATAATCAGTAAGAAGTTGATTTACAAAAAATAAAATGGGTGTGGCACCGCTTATTTTTAAATAATGCATATTTAAACTATTAGTAATAGGGAATAACAAAATAAGTATTCAGCAATTTTTGTTTAATACTTCGATAAAAATAAGGGCGTGGCACGCCTAAATAAAGTACACTTTATAAAACAAAACAATAAAAAATTGATTCATTTTGCCGCAAGAAGGAAAACGCTGCGCAAAGGTGCTCTGAAATTTAAAAATATTTCAATGTGTCACGAGTGTCCTGGAATTAGTTTATTATGTTCTACACACCTATATGTTTTTAACGATCATGCTCTTCGTTTTCCAGTTCTCTACTCTGTTAAAATCCAAAATTATCATTTATGAATATCATCCTATTTAAGTCGAGCTCTTCTAAAGGGACACCTTCGTTCGATAACATATCCAAAACTTTAGTTGAACCAAAATCTATGTTATATAACCAGAAGTTACTAGAACAAGCCCAAGGTCTTTCGTCTTTCAAATTTTCTCATTCCTTTGACAACCGTTTGAATGGTAAATAAAAAATAATATAAATACATTAATGAATTCACAAACTAAAAATTCCCACAAATTTTGTTTACAGGACTATCTATGCTCATTGCTCACAGAAAAACTGTGAAAGAAAATTAGAAGTATATTGCGGAGAAAGTTTTACAAAGATTCGCTGAGGATCCCCGACGGTTAGCTTTTATTTAGATATCTGGGCTTACCTAACTTAGTTCATCGAATTAAATAGCTTGTTAGAGTCCACTTTAAGGAATAGTAAACGCCTTTTCCAAGTATTACGATATGTTTTGCCCAAGAATATATATAATTTATGGGGTCGGAGATGCTTTCTGCTGGTTGCTACATACTGGTGCACAAACTTATTTTACTCTATGTACCTACTAGACTGGCCCTTATTTATTCTTTTTACCTATTTCAAAATACCGGGCTGGAAAAGATTCGTTTGGGCACAATAGATATAGAAAACAAGAAAGAAAGTCGGTCAAGCCCGACTATAACATACTCTGTACCAAGAAATTTTGTCTTTTGATCATAACTCGAAAACCGTTCATCCGATCTTCTTCATTCCTTTGGCGGATCGATAAGTTATTCTAATAACTAAATATGTCCAGAAGGAACAAGCCATCTATCTTCAAAACTGTGGGAGATATGACGTTTTTTCTAAATTGCGGGGGCGGGAGGGGGCGTGGCCAAAATTGAAAATAAACTTGATCTGCCTGCAGACATAAGAAGCATATGTCCCATATGCGTCAAACCTCTATCTCTTACCATCTCTGAGATCTGTGCGTTCATACGGACAGACAGACGGACAGACGGACATGGCTATATCGACTCGGCTGTTGATGCTGATCAAGAATATATATACTTTATGGGGTCGGAGATGCTTCCTTCTGGATGTTACATACTTTTGCACAAACTTATAATACTCTACGGTACAGAGTATAAAAATTTGGCCAGGGTTCGGAATAGCTCTTTGCCCGCGGCTGAAAAGGGCAACCACTGGCTCGCGACTCGCGAAATGTTGCGCGCGGCTCGGGGAAACGAGCCACAGTTCCCCGAGCCGCGCGCAACAGTTCGCGAGTCGCGAGCCAGTGGTTGCCCGCTTGAGATGCCCGCAGCCGCGGGAAATTCCGAACCCTGAATTTGGCCCCGATCGGACAACGTATAATGGACGCGCGCTCGGTTTAAAAATCGAAAAATTAAAATATATGGTAAAAATATTGGATAAACTTCGAATTTTCGCTCTAAAATTTTAAAATTGAAAATTTAAGTGCTAATTGTTTTTAATTCTGTTAGGGAAATATCTCAGCAACTATTTAAATATAAATGTAAAATATTTTGAGCGTTGACTGGGCTATAGTCACACCAAATTTTAATCAGTTTTTGTTTGTTAATCTCTTTAAAGATAACATAAAACATTTTTAATAATGATCGGATTTTGTTTATGACTTTATTAAATAAAAAACCGTAATTTATTATTCAAGAGATTTGATTTTGCAAATCGATACTGATAGTTATTAGAATTTATCGGAATGCAACACTGTGCCTTCTTCGATAAGCACTTCTGTGCAAAACAGCTGACGAACCGTTATTCCATTACACTTATTCACAATGGCAGCTTTAAAATCCCGTTTGATTGGAACTCGCAGCTTCCTAGAATCTCTAGAGAAGATAGAGTTTTTTGATCGGATTTCGCACCAAATCCTAGGTTCAAAGTTGCCGTCAAATCGACAAGTTCAATATTTTGGCAGCAAGTACGCATACCTATACGTGGCATCGACAAATGCGCAGAAAAATTAGTCAAACTATATGACGAATGGAAGAGTGTTCGTAAACGAGCTGAAGGAGTAATAAAAAAGGTTAAGGATATGTTGGACGATCTTTTCGATATTGCTCACAGCGATGCACTTAAAAAAATTAGAACTGAGGAGGTCAGGCTATTTTTGATGGAGCATCGAGGATGTATGCTTGGATTAGATAAAAAGCTTTATGAGCGAGAAATAAGAGCTAGAGAACGCCAGGAAACATTTGAATCGCGAAAGCGGACCCACTCGCAAATTTCAGAGCAACCGACTGGTAAGAATATTCATAAAAAGTATAATATAAAGAGTATAACGCATTTTTCTTGATTCAGGAGTTGATGAAAGTCTGTCCAATGATTTCTCGGAAAATTACCAAGACTCTGAAGATTTAGAAGATTCCTTCGGCATGGAAAGTCGTAATAAACGAGGGCGCGAAGAGAGGATTATTCCGCGCCTCACGGCAGCGCTTGATGACGCCAAAATATCGGACAGAAAACCAGTTCACATATTAATGGCCACCGCTGAAGCATTAGGAGTAAATGAGCTTGTCATAAATCGCAACTCGATTCAAAAATCTCGTACAAAATATAGCAAGGTTGGACTTAAGTGTGTTAAAGCGGATTTTGAAGAAGAAGTAATTTCGCTGAAACTTTTGATAAGCTAAATTCTATCCTCATCATACTTTTAAATTTGTGTTTTATAGATAACAAGTGCACAATCGTTGGTAGTTCACTGGGATGGAAAACAAATGGAAGGACTTAATGGAAGCAAGAAAGTGGATCGCATTGCAGTTCTTGTGAGCTACAAGGGAACTTCAAAATTTCTTACCTCTGCCGTGGTGGAGCCAGTCACTGGAGAAAATATAGCGCTTGCTGTTCGTGACGCTTTAATTAGTTGGGAGATAACCCACCGAATTGGTGCTATGAGTTTTGACACCACGTCATTTAATACCGGGTCAAAACTGGGTGCAATGGTATTTCTCCAAAAATACCTGGATCGAAAACTTGTCCAACTTCCGTGTCGCCGTCACATTTACGAACTAATTTTAAAAGGCGTTTACGAATTGAAGCATTCAGCTAGCAGTGCACCAGAAGTGCTCATATTCAATAGCTTTGCAAATGCTTGGGAAAGTCTTGATCATGCAGAAGTAAAGAGCGGATTAGAAGATGAAATTGTTCGGTCAAAAATAAGCTCCAAAAAATCTGATGAGGTCAAATTTTTTTGTCGTCGCCAATTTGAAGGACGAGATTTATTATGCCATCTTTATGAAAATTTGTGAGATTGTACATATTGGCCACATGCACTACACTGCAAAATCTGAGCTCGATAGATTACAAATTGCAGGAGATATTCAATATTTTTTGATTTTTATTAGATTTTCATTGCGGGGGCGGGAGGGGGCGTGGCCAAAATTTGAAACAAACTTGATCTGCCTGCAGACAATACTAGCTTACATCTAAAATTTGGTTGCTCTAGCTCTTCTAGACTCTGAGATCTAGGTGTTCATACAGACGGACGGACGGACGGACAGACGGACATGGCTATATCGACTCGGCTGTTGATGCTGATGATGAATATATATCCTTTATGATATCGGAGATGCTTCCTTCTGCCTGTTACATACATTTGCACGACTTTAGTATACCCTTTTTACTCTACAAGTAACGGGTATAATGACCTCAAAAGAACAAGATGCCCTGCGAGACGAGTGCATTTGTATAGTTCTTCTTTATTTAAAAGTTTGGTATGGATGCCCCAACGCAATTGCAGTTCCAAATCAGGATCTTCAATTAATAATCAATTATAACAAATCCAAGAGACTTTGTGTCATTTAAATCAAACTACTTTTTTGACATTTTTGGCCTCTCTTCCTCTTTTTTAAAACATGACCCTTCGGCTTGGATTGAGAACGATGACTACCAAGACGCTTTGGAGTTTTGCAGTGACCTATTCGTAATTAACGATACTGCAGAAAGAGGAATTAAGTTTATGAAGGATTACACTCGGATACTCACAAAAAACGAAGGCGAAAATCAACTAATTCTTCAATTAGTTGTGCAGTACCGAAAACTATGCCCATGTCACAAAAAAACGATATCACGAAGTCGTAATTAAATATGATAAATTTCTTGTTTAGGTTATAACTAGACAGCGGATTTTGCATATTTTTAAACCGATTTTAATCCTAGTAGACTAGGAAAAATGTGTATTTAAAAAATTTTTATCAACATTTTGCTGACTTTCCGATTCATTGAATAATTATTTAAGCCATCTTAGACTGCAGAATTTTTGGAACTTTATTAACGCAAAAAGTCAGCACATCTAATAGTGCTGTGCACATTTACTTTGGCTTACTTGCATGAAAATCTGTTTGAAAATATGCAAAATCCGCTGTCTAGTTATAACTATGTTTCAAGTTTTTTAATTTAAGGCTGATTTCCTGAACGCACGAAAATAAATTTTTATGTCGAACTTCATATAAAAACAAGAAAGAAAGTCGGAAAAGTCCGACTATAACATATTCTGTACCAAGAAAATTTGTCTTTTGATCATAACTCGAAAACCGATCATCCGATCTTCTTCATTCCTTTGGCGGATCAATAAGTTATCCTAATAACTAAATATGTCCAAAAGGAACAAGCCATCTATCTTCTAAACTGTGGGAGATATGACGTTTTTATACCCGTTACTCGTAGAGTAAAAAGGGTATACTAAAGTCGTGCAAATGTATGTAACAGGCAGAAGGGAGCATCTCCGATATCATAAAGTATATATATTCTTGATCAGCATCAACAGCCGAGTCGATATAGCCATGTCCGTCTGTCCGTCCGTCCGTCCGTCCGTCCGTCCGTCCGTCCGTCCGTCTGTATGAACACCTAGATCTCAGAGACTAGAAGAGCTAGAGCAACCAAATATTATAAGTAAGCTAGTATTGTCTGTAGGCAGATCAAGTTTGTTTCAAATTTTGGCCACGGCCCCTCCCGCCCCCGCAATAAAAAATATTGAATAACTCCCACAATTTTTAAGATATCGAGCTCAGATTTTGCAGTGTAGTCTATGTGGTCAACATCTACAATCTCACAAATTTTCAAAAGGATCGGATAATAAATGGCCGAGCTAAAAAAATGTTGCATACTTATCCGAGCTGAGCTGAGTAACGGGTATTTCGAAGTCGGGCAGGGCCGACTTTAACTTACGCTCTCGTTTCTAAATAGCGGGGGCGGGAGGGGGCGTGGCCAAAATTGAAAATAAACTTGATCTGCCTGCAGACATAAGAAGCATATGTCCCATACATGTCAAAACTCTATCTCTTACCATCTCTGAGATCTGTGCGTTCATACGGACAGACAGACAGACAGACGGACAGACGGACGGACGGACAGACGGACATGGCTATATCGACTCGGCTGTTGATGCTGATCAAGAATATATATACTTTATGGGGTCGGAGATGCTTCCTTCTGCCTGTTACATACTTTTGCACAAACTTATAATACTCTGTGTACCTAGTACAGAGTATAAAAACAGTTACGAACAGCTGATGAGCAATTTATTAAGACTCATTTATTTTCTTGATTTCCAGAAGACAACATAAATATGCGTTGCCACATCGATAGATTGTGTGGACTGTAAGCGTAGCCGACTTGGTGCAAATAAATTGAAAATAAATAACTTGCAGCATTTTTTTTCGGACAACATAGAACAAAATGGAAGCAAAATAGAGTCTCAACAAGAAAGAACAAGAAGTAATAAATGAATTTGCATATAACATCGACCCGTTTAGTCATTTTTATTGTTATAGTCTTCTTTGTTTGAGTATCTGCCAAGAATCAGTTGCAGCTGCAGAGTTCACGGGCTTGTCCATATTTGTGGAGGTATCTCATGCGACTTGGAAAGCTGTGAGGTGATTCTTTAACTGCTTGAACTTAAAATTAATAATCACATTTTGAATACAAGCGGTCGGCAAATCAGTATGACCCTACTATCCGGCAGCTATTTCAGTTATTTTTTAGGACTTTGTGACCCTACTAGAGCTTTCAGTCCACATGACAGAAATAATTTGCAATTTCGTGACATAAATTTGTTTTTGTTCTGGAAATCGGCCTTTAAAATTTTTTCAACTAATAATTTTTATACTCTGTTCCGTAGGTACATAGAGTACTACAAGTTTGTCCAAAAGTATGTAACATCCAGATGGAAGCATCTCCGACCCTATAAAGTATATATATTCTTGATCAGCATCAACAGTCGATATAGCCATGTCAGTCTGTCAGTCTGTCCGTCTGTCTGTTCGTATGAACGCACAGATCTCAGAGATGGTAAGAGATAGATCATGTCTGCAGGCAGATCAAGTTTATTTTCAATTTTGGCCACGCCCCCTCCCGCCCCCGCAATTTAGAAAAAACGTCAAATCTCCCACAGTTTTGAAGATAGTTAGTTCGTTCCTTCTAGACACTGCAAATTAAGTTTTGGTGGGCATGTCTAGATCTAATTTCGAAAAAAATTTGGTTCAAATCAAAAATGGTGAGTCCGGAAACCGTTCGAGTTGGAAAAGAATGACTCATATGTATATTGCGGACTCTTGGTGCTCAGTCAAATTATTTTTCATTTATTTTAATATTTATAATAATATTTTCAAATTTTTTTGTGCCTAATACCAAACATGGTGCGCATTTCTATGCTTCCAGCTCTTTGGACCATTTTCTATTAAATATGGGTTTCTTGAAAAAAAAGCAAAAAACTACTTTCCCGCATTTTAATACTATCTGCAAATTTTTCGGTCGGCCTTTTCAAGCCTCCAGCGTCTACCTGATCAATGTCACATTTTCCTTCTCATCACGCCAATTAAGTTTTTTTTACAATGTACCCGGCGAGGTATGTTATCGCGACATCTGTAAGTTGGACGCGCTTAACCACTGACTCTGTGGCCAATGCCACCAGTACCTCTGAGGCTAATGGCATTGGCAAACAGTCGAGGTTTAACTCGAGCCACGGAGTGTTATTGGCCTGGTCATTTCTCGCTGAATCCAATATTTCCGTGTTCTTTGCTGAATTGCGAGTCCAAAGTCACTGTCTTTAAAATGCTTATCACAAAACTTTAACTTACTGAGAGAAACTCCAATTGACTGCGAAGCATAATTATACTCTGTACCGTAGGTACTTAGAGTATTATATATTAAGTTTGTGCAAAAGTATGTAACAGCCAGAAGGAAGCATCTCCGACCCCATAAAGTATATATATTCTTGATCAGCATCAACAGCCGAGTCGATATAGCCATGTCCGTCTGTCAGTCTGTCCGTCTGTCTGTCCGTATGAACGCACAGATCTCAGAGATGGTAAGTGATAGAGGTTTGACAAGTATGGGACATATGCTTCTTATGTCTGCAGGCAGATCAAGTTTATTTTTTAATTTTGCCACGCCCCCTCCCGCCACCGCAATATGAAAAAATCCTCATATCTCCCACAATTTTAAAAATAGGTGGTTCGTTCCTTTTAGACGTATTTAGTAATCAAGATAACTTATCGATCCGCCAAAGGAATGGTGAAGATCGGATAAACGGTTGTCGAGTTATGATCAAAAGACTGTTCGCTGCTGCAGCGCAGTAGCAGTGCTGCTTTCAGCTGCTACCGCAGCATCAAAATTGATGCTGAGCGTATAATTTCCTTGGTACAGAGTATGTTATAGTCGGGTTTGACCGACTTTCTTTCTTGTTTTATAATTAATTACCGCAGGAGACTCACAAAATTGATGTACAAGTACAAGTACAGGTACAAGATGAAGTAAGCTGTGCACACAAAAACTCACACCTAAAATTTGCAATCAAGGTTCGAATTGCTGACTAGATATTAGCAATAGTCTAAAATTTTGACTTAAATCTGAACTTTCATTTAGTTAACATTTGTATTTCGACCAAAACCATAAACTTGACATCTAACACAAATCATAAAAACTAATGACTAAAAACTAAAAACTAATATGATTTGATCTACTAGGCTTAGAGATATGAACAAAAACTAAATAAAATGATAGTCATTAATCGTTTTGTTACATTTGACTGTTGACTTTTTAGTTTTAGTAGTACTATCAACTGATTAGTCGTTTCGTTTTATTTTACTTCTTACTCTAAAACAATGGCGGGCACGAGCCAGACTCGCGAGTCTGGGAGTTATTCTGCCGGCGCTCTGCCGCGATACCGACACTGTAAACCAGTGGGGGGCACTCAAATACAATGACACAAATGCAAGTCTTACATGCAATGCAAGTCTTATTTGTGTGCCCGCCACTGCTCTAAAACATATTTATATATTTATTGACGTAGTAGGTTCTAGTTTGGTTTACAGTTACTAGTAGTCTTTTCTTTGAATGTCAACTTATTTCTCAGACTTTCTTTGTCATTAGTCAAGTGTTTTAAAACGACTACTCAGTCGATAGTCAAGTCAACTGAAACAACTAAATAGTCAAATGTAACAAAACGACTAATGACCATCATTTTGATTAGTTTTTGTTCATATCTCTAAGCCAAGTTGATCAAATCATTTTTTATGAAAACTAATCCATTTTTAGTTTTTATGATTTGATTTCGTAGTCGTAGACAAAAAAAAAATTTTGACTTAGTCAATAGTTCAGTCATTTCGAATACTGTTTGCCATCGGCAATCGAACAGAGCAGCGTGTGACAACCTTTCACAACGAGTGACAGCAACAGACTGAAAAATGTGGACTGAACTGAGAGTACAATGTCAGATCCGCCCTACCTTACATAATTGTATCATGCCAAGCACTGAACGTTTTAAGTACTTTGATGAGGGCGCACACTGTGAGCGACGTACCTTAGTTCTTGTATCATGTGTTAGGGCATCCAATGAAGTCCGCAAAAGTTATTGTTGCATCATTATGGCTCAGTTTGATTCATGATACAACAGAGAGGTAAGGTGGCGTCAGTGTGAGTTCTCTGCGAAGTACCTTCACGTTCAGTACTGCGCGTTCTTTCGAAGCGTAAGCTTTTGGCAAAAGTACGCATCACACCGACACCGCGCCACCTGTATTGTTGCATAATAGTTTGAATTGACAAACGACTCTTTTGGGGAAAGCTCGATCACATGATGCAACAATACAGGTGGGGCGGTGTCAGTGTGATGCGTACTTTTGCCAAAAGCTTACGCTTCAAAAGTATGCGCAGAACTGAACGTGAGGGTACTTTGCAAAGCAACTCACACTAACGCCACCTTACCTCTCTTGTTGTATCATGCTCGAGCACGTACATATTGTAAGCAAGTAACAACAGCTCACCCAGAATTGACAACTGAGCAAAGCGAGCATTCAGCGGCCGCAATACCTTGTTAGTTGAATCATGTCTACAATTGTTTGTATGTTGTATTCCTTGTGTATGAAAAGTACATTTGTATATTAATAACCAAAAGCCCCTTGAAAGTGTAAAACGCAAAAAGCTTTTCCATCTGAATATTTAAAGCTACCAAAGTTATTTAGTGTAAGACGGCAACTCGGTGCGTAAACATCTCGTTTGAGCTTTTTATTTTAACAATAACAAAAAGTTGAGATCATCTTTATTTCAATGTATGTACAGCGTACACCTGTAGATACATACGTTAATATATATGTGTACAGCAGTGGTGCATACGTAGTTGTACTACACAATAATATCTTACATAATATGTTCTAATTAAATAGTGTACATGTGTGAACTTACATTTGTAAGCATATCTGTATGTCCAAACCTATTTATTTGTTTTTATATATAATTATGTGAATGTATGTGTGTATATAAGTATGTTTATAAAATGCCTCTTGTATTAAGTAGAAAATAGCAAAGTCGAACAGTTTCTGCTAAAAGTTGTATCTCTTACATACAAACATATGTACACATATATGAACATATAACGATCGGAATTTTATACAGCGCGCAGGCCTGTTAAAGTGAACGTTTGCTCACCCAAAAGAGCACAAATGGGGAAACCGTGACGTCACGTGTTGTGTTTATACAATTATCAATGGTTGAATGTGTGCTCAAATGTTCGTTACGATAACAAATCGCGATGTGTTAACAAACATATGGATACAAATATACCTACGGTGCAACACGTACAACCAACAGTTTCAATTTGTTCTTCTATATTTGTGTATGTGTACAATAGGGATTTGACTAACTCTTAGAATAATATTTACATGGTACTACAGGGAATACCAAAGGAATAATCAATAAGCAAATCTTTGGTCACCTTCGTGAAAAAACTTTCCATATCAATTAAGTCCAAGTCTCAAATCCAGGATTTATTAGGTTTTTAAGTGATAACTTCAAAAAATATATACAAATATATAAAAAATAATACATTAGAAAGCTCTACGACGGGTAACCATACAAAACTTGACTCTTAGTGAATTATCTTTCCCTTTCTGTTGATGGTAGAGCTTTGATAGGCAAGGGTTTGTTTATTTAATAGTTCAGATTGTTCATTGATTGATGGAGAACGTTTTTTCATAATAATCACTACAGATTTGGTTTTTAATGTTCTGTTTCTTTTGGTGTCCCCGATCGTGAATCTACATTTGATTCTAAAATTTCGTACATTGTGCAATTTAAAAATATAAAAAATTCTTTGAAAATGTTTGGCCATGCCCCCTCCCGCCATCTCAGTTTGAAAAAGAAGATGGTTTATGCCTTCTAGACATATGCATTAATCACGGTTCTAAAGCGATCTGCCAAAGGAACAATTAAATTTAACGATAGTCAAGTTATGAATAAAATTAAGTTCGCTGCATCAGCAGCACTGCTTTAAGGTGCTACTACAGCAACAAAATTCACACTGAGCATTCACTTTCGATGCGACAGAGTATATTTCAGTCGGGCTTCACCGACTTTCTTATTTATTTTACTAATCATTTTATTCACATTCGATTTGTGTCGCTTTTATGTGAAATGCGTCTTGTAGAACACATGGAAATCATCTAAATATAGTTTACTGCTGAGCAAAATTCCATTCAGCTCTTGCTTTAGTGAGTCGGAACACACTTTGGAGTCGAGGATCTTAAAAAAACAGATGCTATTGCTGGGGGATTTTATTAGTTATTCTAAAAGTTATCATAGATTTTTATACTCTGTATTCTGTAGTATATTAAGTTTGTATATTATTATTGTACATTTGATTCACTTTAAATATAAGGTCTATTTTAGATCACATAGTCTTTTATATTTCCCATAAACATTTAGCGTATGAATCTAGTTGGGCTGCTATAAATTTTAATTCATTTCAGTGCAGTTTTGTAATCAGTGGACCAAACTTAATCAGAACTTTTCATTTAAGAGGCAAAGAGGCTGCAACAAAACGGCTGTTACCCTGTGTTATCCTTCCTCAAATATTGCCTTTTATGACTCATATCTGCAACACGTCAATTTTAACATCTACTTTTCCGGTTTTATGGAAAGTGCTTAAAACCCTTTCCGAAAGGAAACAATGAATACAGACCGATTTGAATCAGTGTTTAAAAAACTGCTAAAAGTTTAATTTCGTTTGCTTTTCATTCTGCTGCTGCTTCCGAGCAAATCAGAAAGTCGCCTTCCAACTGAACGCAAAAAGCGAAATTACGTGCGACTGTTTTTCCGTTTTGCGTTTTGTGTGCTACAACAAATACAATACGGCGCCAACAACAATGTTTCGAATAATTAACGGCTTAACAAATAAGTATGTTTCTGACAAATAATTTATGTATTGTATTGTAATATTCAAGAAATCCTTGACTAAAACAGACCTTTTAAAACTAAAATTGAGAACATGCCTATTAAATATGAATTACAGACTGTAAGCCTAGGTATTAAATTAAATAATACACTATCTTGGAATAACCACGTAACCACGTACCGATAAACCTTAGACAGACCGAAGCGTATTTGTACCAGAAGACTTCGTGCAAAGTTTGGAGGAGATAACATAGAAACAGACGGACGGACAGACGGACGTGACTATATCGACTTAGCTCATCATGCTGATCAAGAATATATATACTTTATGTGGTCGGAAATGCTTCCTTCTATGCGCTACATAAATCTGGACAATTTCAGTATACCCTCTGCAAGGGTATATAAAAACCACAAGACTATTTACTATTTAGACCATTGTGGAGCAACAATGTTAATATTGTGAAACAAGGGAGTTGATATTATATATGTAGTTATTTTAGTTGAATTTTTCTTGGCTTATACATTATAAGTAAACTTCGGCTCTGCCGGCTGAAGCATAGCGAACTAAGAATCACAAAGTTTGGAGGCGGTTTCTTTCAAAACAAAAAAGTTTTTCTCACTAAAACCAGTTTCTCGACCGATCATTCCTATGGCAGCTATAACCTTTAGTCATTCGATTTTGACAAAAATTTGAAGCATTGTGTGAAAGCTTATAAAACAAATATATGCCAATTTAAAGAGGTTTTTATTGAAAACAAAAAAGTTGTTCTTACTAAGACTATTTTTCTAACCCTACTTTGATGAATACAAACTAGTTTGTTTTTAATGATAGCATCCTGCAATTTTGTATTTGCTTGTCTAACATGCTTTCACCAAATTCTACAAATGTTTTGTCCAAATCGGATGACTATATAATATTGCTCCCATACAAACGATTGGTCAAGAAAATAGGTCGTTGTGGGAAAAAAATTATTTTTGAAAATATTTTAACGAGCACTTGCAAGGTTACAAAAACTTCGGAGTTAGCTTAGCTTTCTCGTTCTATCTAATTTGAAGGACATTTCCATTTAAAACAAACAGGACAAAACTAGAACTACTATTACTACTATAGGAGTCTACTTTTCTTTGACAGCTATACTATTTAGAATTTCGATGTCGACCAAACTTAGTCGAATCCTGGGAATGCATAGCAAACTAATCGAGAAAGCTAAGCTAACTTCGTCTGTGCCGAAGTGTTTATACCCTTGCAGGTTCTCGCTTAAATATTTTTTAAAATAACTTTTTCCCCATAACGACCCATTTTTCGACCGATCGTTCATATGGCAGCTATTATAGTCATCCGACTTAGACAAAAATTTTTAGAATTGGGTAAAAGCATGTGAAACATATAAATACAAATTTGCAAAATGCTACCATTAAAAACCAAAACATTTCAGACCGATCTTATGTATGGCAGCTATACCATATAGTTGTCCGATTTTCATCAAACTTGGCAAAACTATTAAAATGAAACCTATTAATACAAAGTTTGGAGACGTTTCCATCAAAAAAAAAAGTTTTTTCATACTAAAACTAGTTTTCCGACCGATTGTTCATATGGGAGCTATGAGATATAGTCACCCGATCCGGTCGGTTGCGACATATTAGTAGCGTGCGGCAAAAAGAAGACTCTGTGCAAACTTACAGCTCGATAGCTTCAAAACTGAGAGACTAGTTTACGAACTAGTCAGACGGACGGACAAAGCTCAATCGACTCAGCTTGTCACCCTGATCAAAAATATATATAGAGTTTATGGGTTCGGAAAGAGTATTTCTATGAGTTGCAAACTTCTGGTCAAAATTATAATACCCTGTGCAAGATTATAAAAATACAAAGATTGGAGGCGTTTTCTTTGAAAACAAAATTGTTTTTCACACTAAAACTAGTTTTTCGACCGATCATTCCTAAGGCAGCTATATGCTATAGTCAATTGATCCGGCCGGTTACGATAAATGCGTAGCGTATTTGTACTACAAGACTTCGTGAAAGTTTAGTGAAGATAGCTTTCAAACTAACGAAGGAAATCGCATAGAAACAGACGGACGGACAGACGGACGGCCGGACAGACGGACATGGCTCTATCGGCTCGGCAGTTGATGCTGATCAAGAAAATATATACTTTATCGGAGATGCTTTTTTCTATGCGTTTCAAACATCTGGACAATTTTAATATACCCTCTGCAAGGGTATAAAAATTAACATTTTACATATTTAAATCAATATACTATATTGGTATCTTGGGAATCAAAACCAAATTTTGATTTTGGGTTTTCGTAATCGTTATTCAACTAAGTTTACGTAGAAACAAGTTTGCTTTGAAGCCTATTCATAAATATGGCTGCAGGATCTAGAAATATGTGAAAACCTCGTTCAACTCACGACTATGCAAATGACGTGCTTTTTTATACTCTGTACCGTAGGTACATAGAGTATTATAATAAGTTTGTGCAAAAGTATGTAACAGCCAGAAGGAAGCATCTCCGACACAATAAAGAATATATATATTCTTGATCAGCATCAACAGCCGAGCCGATATAGCCATGCCCGTCTGTACGTCAGTCTGTCCGTATAAACGCACAGTTCTCAGAGATGGTAAGAGATAGAGGTTTGGAACATATGGGACATAAACTTCTTATATTTGCAATTTAGAAAAAACCTCATATCTCCCATAGTTTAATAGATAAAAAGATAGTAAAAATGAGCGTATAATTTCGTTGGTAAAGAGTATGTTATAGTCGGGCTTGACCGACTTTCTTTCTTGTTTTAATTATGCGAAAGCATTAACATGACCTCGAGCCGGCTAAAAACTGCAGGTTTACTCAGTAGAAAGGTCACAAAAACCAGACACATACATTAAAGAAATATTTATGAACGAATGTATGTATGAACGAAGCCGTTCTTTACTGAAGCAGCAGCAGCAAGTGTTCGGATTTTGCAAGTCGACAACAGCGCCGCCGTGGCAGAAGTTGGTTGCGAAGGTTTTTGTTTTGTTTTGCGCATTTACATTAGTATGTGTTATTTGTTACCTATAAAATATATAATTTGTGTTGCTATAGTATGTGTGCGTACTCTCCCACTCTCCTTCGCGAAATCAAATGCAGAAATGAAACTTATTGCAGTTTTTTAAACACTGCTCTAACACAATACCTTGTGTTCATTCTAGAATGACAACAATAAATGTTTCACGAAAATCGTTGACTTTGATGCTAGCTTTGATGATTTTGTTTCGAATGGATACTTGTCCGTATCAAATTAAAAGTGTAAAGATGAAATTAGTTCCCCAAAATACATATTTGAGGAGGTCCTAGAAATATTTAGAGACTTCGTATAAGCGAATGTATTTTGAACTAAACTAGGAAGATTTTATATGTAAAATGTCAAGAATAATGTCGCCTACTAGATTATAGGGAAGGAAAACCGTTCGCTAAAAATCTACTCGGCGCTGAGCAGTCGGTTTCAAATCTCTCAACTTGTGTTATGTTATCTAGTGGCCTTGCATTTTTTAGAAGTTTTATATATAAAGGTAAGCAGTTGTAGTTCGAAGTGAAAGCAGTTATACGAAAATCCCCAGAGAATTCTGGGACACCCGCCATTAGTTTGACAGTTGCTTTTACTGCAGATTTATATAATATTTAGTTGTAATATGACCTGTTATGTCATTATAGTCACAATTTGTTTATCGCAGTGTTGCTCTAACACAAACTAGATGCTCATTTGATTTAAGCGTGTCATATTCTTTTTATTCAATATAACAAACGAAACGCGCTTTCATCTTGACCTTGATCTAACAAAAGGGAGGAGACATCTTCAATGCATGATAGTGATAACAACTTAGAACTATCGATGTAATAATTTTAACTTAACATTAACAAACTCTAGTGACTTTATCAGCCCATAGTTTCCATTTGTGACAACGCCAAATAATTTGATATTAATTAAAATATTGTTGCATGTACTTTTCTATTTGACCCGAACCTAACCTAGCCTATGTAAGTACTAGGTACGATTCACTAACAACTATATTTTTATTTAAAGATTTTTTTAACGTCGAGCTTAACCACTGGCCCCAAGATGAGCTGGAATGGACGGTCTTCTAGTCAAATATCAATACACAACTATCCCGAGCACTTGAATCCATTTTATGAAGATGAAAATCATAAACGCTTACGATTTTGGAGCTTAAAGAAAAATAGCAGCGGAAGACGCAGTAGTTTTTCAATTGAAAATTTAAGAGATCTATGGTGAGTTTGCGTTAATTAATAAATTTTATTTTAAAGATTTTTATTATCGTGCTTTCGTCATCGACTAACATAAGCCATCCTTAAGGGTCTAGACCAGTGTTACCAAGAAATACCCCGGGGCAAATCACTACGAATGCATGCCGAAGTATTGCAACAGTTAGTGTCAGAGAGAGGCGGAGAACGACAGGTAGCCTGTCTTCTTGGCGAACCCTGGTCTAGACCGACATGGGATTATAAATTATAAGTTAGTTGTTTGATGACAACTTCGGCTCCAATTACTTTTATTAAAAAACTAAGAAATCGATGTGAGCGAAACGAGACCTTGCAGCAGAATAACTATTTTATCATGCTTGCCGCATACACATCGTGAAGCGGTGCTGCCAACTTGCACAACTGCGAGAGTAAATTAGTAGAGAGCTAAAACGGACAGCCACTGCGAGTTGCTCTAGAGTGCATTGCTCTTTCTTGGGATCCCACATATATATTCTTGATCAGCATCAACAGCTGAGTCAATATAGCCCTGTCCGTATGAACAAACAGATCGCTGAGATGGTACAAGAAAGAGATTTTACATGTATGGGAATTGAAGGCAGATAATGGCAGTGCCTTTATCAAGGCCAATCGTTATTTTCTAGAAGAACGAATGACCAAAGTTTGGTTTCTTAGCCGCATAAATATGAAAACAATTTTGAATGAGTTTAAGTGAACAAAAAACTATTTTTATAACCGTTACTATTACAGTAAAAAGGGTATATTAAAGTAAATGCGTACACAGAGAAAAAATAGGATATTACAAAATATCTATTGGATGATTTTCCTCATTTATTTGGTTTGGATATGTCTTAAATGTCCTTTTAATCATCCAACGGAGCTGAAAATGATCCAAATTATATGATAAATTATCCCCTTTGAATAATTTTCAGCAACGTTAGACGATTAAAAGGGTATCAAAGACATATTCAGTCATATTTAATATAGTATATGCATTCTTCGTAACCTATTAGAGTGTATATCCAGGTGTATTACATACCCTGTTGTAATATGACCTGTTGTAACATTGCCTGTAGCCACAAATGTATACGCAGTGTTCCGTTTACACAAACAAGATGACCATTTAATATAAACGTGTGATATTCTTTATTATATAAGAAAACGAAACGTGCTTTCATCTTAACTTGGATCTTACGATAGAGATGATACCCAATACAATGCGCGGTAGAGATGACAAACTAATAACTATCGACACATTTTTAGCTTAACATTAAAAAACTTTCGTGATTTCAATACTTTCCCTTGTTAAACTTAAATTGAATAAGTACAGGGTGCGCCATGTAATGTGTCGGTATGGCAACACTGAATAAATATAAAAACAAACAACCGATTGCAATTTTTTTCGACTACTTTTTGAACACAACATCAATCAAGTGGGCGCCTTTATTGGCCACAAAAAAAAGGTGCCCTTTTTGCGGCATTTTCCATCACTTTTTCGAGCGTCTCAGTCGATAAAGTGGCGATTTCGGCACGAATGTTGGCCTTAAACTCTTCAATGGTCTGTGGATCGCTGGCGTAAACCTTGCTTTTTAAATAGCCCCACAAAAAGAAGTCTGGGGCGGTCAAATCTGGAGATCTGGGTGGCCAGTCAATATCGCCTCTTTTTGATACCAGGCGTCCAGGGAATTTCCGCTGCAATAAGTCGATTGTTTGATTTGCAGTGTGGCACGGAGCACCGTCTTGTTGGAACCAGTAACCGATAAGACCTTTTTCGCGCATTTGCGGGCAGACAAAATGTGCCAACATCCACCGATATCGATTTCCATCGACTGTTTCGTTTTCACGAAAAATATGGCCCAATGATGGTTTTGGCGCAAACGCCGGCCCAAACAGTCACTTTTTGGTCGTGTAAAGGTATTTCATGAATGCGGTGTGGATTTTTCGTGCCCCATATGCCTCAATTTTGCTTATTAACACCACCAGAAAGCGTGAAATGGGCCTCATCGGTCATCAAAATTTGTTTCCAAAAATCAGATTCAGTGTCGGCCATTCGAGCGACTGTTTCGATGAACAGCGTCACTATTTCGGCACGTTGTTTTGGTGTGAAGCGTTCCATGGTCAAAATTGTACTAGATTGATGTTTCCAAAACATGTCTAACAAAAGCAATCGGTTGGTAAATGTCGAAGTTATTCAGTGTAGCCATACCGACACTTTAGATGGCGCACCCTGTATAAAACTCATTCAGAAAGTACCATTTCTTTTCAGTGTAATTGAAGGCGCGGCCTTGGCAGTGGCTTCGTCATCATATCAGCAACTTGCTTCTCCGTTGATATTTGTTGAACTTGCATAAACCCATCTGTCACATATTTTCGAATAATGAAATGCTTTTTTTTTTTAATTTGCTTTGTACGACGCTGAAACTCTGGGTTCTGCGCGAGACGAACTGCAGCCGAATTATCTACTTGTAGAAGAGGCACCTCTTCCAATTTGGTGATGCCCTGAAACAACTTTGTTAGCCAATCGATTTTCTTTGCTTTTTCATTTGGTTCTACAATCTTTGACTCTGTTGTTGAAGTGAATACCATTGCTTGCCGTTGACTCATCCAAGTAATAGCGCCTCCAACGTACTTAGCGATAACTCCTGATGTGTTGAAACATCACTGCCCTCTCCCTGCCCTATCCTTTGACGTAGCTTCAAACTGTTCCTTAAGTGCTTCTTTGTCCATAATCTTTTGGTACACCGCATCTGTAACTGCACTAGATATTGTTCTTGGCACAACTATTTGCCTTTCTATAAAAATCACTCTTCTCTGTATGGCTGTTAATCTGAGCTGCGTCCGCACCCTCTGGCAACGCCTTAGGATTGACTAGCTTGCTGTCAAGCACATCTAGAGCTCCATCTTCATAATCCGGCATGTCTCGAATCGTACTGAATGCTTCAAGTAATCCATCCTTATATCTGATTTGTGTTACGCAATGTGGTTTGCCCATAACCTAATATAGTATAGGTATTCTTCGTAACCTATTTGAGTGTATATCCAGGTGTATTACATAGCCTGTTGTAATATGTGTGTTCCGTTTACACAAACAAGATGACCATTTAATATAAACGTGTGATATTCTTTATTCTTCAATATAAGAAAACTAAACGTGCTTTCATCTTAACTTGGATCTTACGATAGAGATGATACTCAATACAATGCGTGGTATAGATGACAAACTAATAACTATCGATACAATATTTTTAGCTTAACATTAACAAACTTTCGTTATATCAATAATATTTCCCAGAGTAACGGGTTTATCGAAGTCGGACAGGGTCGACTGTAGCTTACGCTCTCGCTCGATTTGGTAAAACCCACTTAGAAAGTGGGAAACTGAAACGCGGGGGTGTGTTCGATTGTTATTTTTCTTTTAACTTTGGAAAATCCACTTTCTTAGTCGGAAAATGATTGTTCAAGGCCAAGCCTTATTATACCCTTGCAAAGAGTATTATAATTTTGCCCAGAAGTTTGCAACGCATAGAAATATTCATTTCCGACCCAATAAACTATACATATGTGAAGTCTAAATTTTATAACTTTTTTTTTAAATTTAAAATATTAGCAATGCTTTCTTATTTTATCATCTCATGATGGATAGCCAAAGCAGCCAAGTCATTTAAGAGGTTGTACAATAAAACAAGAAATAAAAAATCAAGTGTAATTAATAATAGTGAACTCAGAAGGATATTGGCTTTTTTAATCGTTTTAATACGCTTCGAACTATAAAATGTTCTTTCTAGAGTCTCGGTTGTTATTGACAGTGAGGCTCTCGTGAGGTTTTTACTGTACCAAATAATTTTCTTTTGATTTCAAGTTACATTTTTGAATTGTTTTGAAAATTTAATAAATAACTGAATAGAAAACGAAATGAGAGATATAAGCAGTCTCAAAAGGCGACCAAAAAGAATAAAAACCAAGGCTGCAAACCTCAAAAATTCTCCAGGTGGTTCGGTCCGGGGGTTCGAACATATTATAAAATAAAAGGTTCGGTTCGCGGACCGGTTCTTGGAACCCCTGAACCCAAGGATCTGGTTCGAACCTTGGTTCGCTTGCGCTTAAAAGAATAGTTAGTCTTTTGATTTATTAATACGTTGAAAATGAAACATATATGCCTTCTATCCAAATGCTTAATTATAATGATCATTACTTAAGTTATTTCAATTATCAAATTCATTAGGTGACATTAACAGCTTTTAGAAACTGCTTAGTTTTAATTAATTAACATTATATCTTCCAGAAGCTGTTTATCTATACTAGCTCTTAAATCAGAAAGAACAAACTTAAGTGTTGAAAATGCTCGTTTAACTGATACCTGAGTTGCTGGTACAGCTAGTTTAGTAAAATCAAAATTTTTTAAGTCTTCGTTATTATGACCTTTCCAAAATTTTAAACATTTAAAGATGCATGTTGTAGGAGCCTGGAATCTTACGTTAAATTTGGGATTTGGAAATTCATATTAGGGGTCAACAAAATTCAGTTCATTTGTGACTACCGAGCAGTAAATAACAAAAACCCGGAGCTTTACAGATGTGATGTAGGACAATTTTAAAAGGAATCTATAACATCATTCACAGATTTTATATTTGATATTTGTTTATTGCTTTCATAAAATTCTCGTCTTCGCAATAAGATGTTGAGTCATTTATTGTCAAACTTTGAAAACTCTCATTAGGCATTTTTTTTGGGCATGTCTGCTGTTGGAAGCTGCCGAGCTTTTTCGACAACTTTGATAAAAAGAAAGTTCCAATAAATTCCTCTTCATCAATTACATTTAATTTATTATATTAATTCCACAAAATCAATAGGCCGTGGCCGTGGGTAAATTGGCATATGCGAAATTGGTTGATCGCGAAGATGCTGCTGCACTCGGTGGCTCTCAGATTATAACTCCACATTAGCAATGCAAAAGATTAGCAGCTAAGCACAAGAGTATTTGAGTATGTATGACAGTTAGAATTATGAGTGGGTTTGTTTACATATATAAGAGCGCAACAACAAGCTTTTGACTTAGTTTAAGAGAGAACAGATTTGAAGAGAATGAAATACTAATTGGAACCAGCTGCTGCTCCGAACATCTGCAATGTCCTGCTTTGCAACTTGTTTTTGGTCAGAAGTAAGCAAAGTTTGAAATCTTGGGTATAAGAACACAGCAGCCAATTATGGTACAGAGCTCATAACAGAATAACGTTTGTCGAGGCACTTAGAAAGTAATAAACAATGTATTGCAGGAGAATATCGAATGTATCGTTGGAAAAATTACTTAAATTGGTGAACCGAACCTCATTTTTCGAAAAAGTGGTCCGGTTCGGGTTCAGGTTCGCGGAGTCAAAAACGTAAGCCGCCTGGTTGATGGTCCGGTTCGCGAACCCCAAAAAACTCGAGTCGAACCGGTTCTCAGGGGTTCGGTTCCGGACCGGTTTGCAGCCTTGATTAAAACACATTATGTGTATAAATGCATATTTCAATTTTTCACTCGAACGTGAATAATTATCAATGTTTGAGACTCACTTTAATTTCCAGCGTCGAAAGATCGATCTCCCGGCGATGATTCCTGTATTTTTATACCCGTTACTCGTAGAGTAAAAAGGGTATACTAAAGTCGTGCAAATGTATGTAACAGGCAGAAGGAAGCATCTCCGATATCATAAAGTATATATATTCTTCATCAGCATCAACAGCCGAGTCGATATAGCCATGTCCGTCTGTCCGTCTGTCCGTCCGTCCGTCCGTCCGTCCGTCCGTCCGTCCGTCCGTCCGTCCGTCCGTCCGTCCGTCCGTCCGTCCGTCCGTCTGTATGAACACCTAGATCTCAGAGACTAGAAGAGCTTGAGCAACCAAATTTTATACGTAAGCTAGTATTGTCTGTAGGCAGATCAAGGTTGCTTCACGCCCCCTCCCGCCCCCGCAATAAAAAATATTGAATAACTCCCACAATTTTTAAGATATCGTGCTCAGATTAGCAGTGTAGTCTATGTGGCCAATATCTACAATCTCACAAATTTTCAAAAGGATCGGTTAATAAATGGCCGAGTTAAAAAAATATTGCATACTTATCCGAGCTGAGCTGAGTAACGGGTATTTCGAAGTCGGGCAGGGCCGACTTTAACTTACGCTCTCGTTATAAATATTAAGGCATATGCATTTTTACCAGTTCTAATGTTTAAATTTCTTTTCATTTTTTATTATATTTACCCTTTATAGAACCATGACCTTAAATTCTTTTTCTTCTGACTTCGTTTTTCCAAATTTTCCACATTTTCTAATTAAAATTGTAAACTATTTTTATAATCGAAAACCAATAAAAGAGGTAAAAACCGAAATCAAAATTCAAAGAAACCAAAAGAAAATGAAACCGCAAATAAAAATCAAACTCTATAATAACTCGCTTCTCAGCATATAGGTTAGGTTCATGGAACCAGCTCGGGCGGGATCGTTAAGGGGTGGCACCAGGTTGGGTCACAAATATACATAGACACGCCCAGATTCAACGACTTCTTATTGTTGGTTTCTTAGCTTGGCTGCTAAGTTGAACATCCCTGCAGCGGTTTTGGGTTGGTTAGGTCCGAACTAAAGATGAATACGCCGACTAAATATGTTTATTGGCATCTAGTTATCATTTGGCAGATAGAGTTGGGCTTCTTGTGGGTTAAATTAATCCACTTCTAGAGCCGCCAGTGTTTAGTGGTTAGGTCCAGCTTGGCCGCAGCAGCTCTGCCTGGAGCCGGCTTGATCTGCACTCGAGCGCTCTTAGGGCTGTGTGCAGGCTTAATCCGATCCAAAGGGACAAAATAAAATATATCCAGGGATTCACCTGGGATCAGGATGCTGGTCATAAAATTTAATAAGAAGGTGGGTAGGCTGACGAAACCCAAACTCACCCAAGGCAATAATTTGCACACGCACTAATTTCGTTTAAACTGGACTAATGTTCTTTTTAATTTCCGAATGGCACATTAAAGTTCCAATGTTGGGAAATTAAAGAATTTTCTTTCTTACAAATAAAATTAATTTGGCACGCAAACGCTTCTTGAAAGAACGACTATGGGAAACGGAAGTGCCAGTGTAAAAGCTTTTGACGACAGATGTCACTGTCAACCGAGAGCTTTTAATTACATTCGATCACGATATGTAATCCACAGCAACACGCTATCAGCTGTTTGAGCTTTTACGGCTAAAACCGCTCAGAAAAGACAAAAATAATGTTGCCTATTTGCAGGATGCGCCTTTAATGGCTGTTACAAAAACCGGTTCCATTCCAATTCAAAAAACAAAATTTTAACTTTATCGAATACGAACTAATCTGTAATTTGGGTTAAGGAAAAGCTTCAGTTACACATTATAAGCTCGATGAAAACAGCAGATGGCCCATTATCTAAACTTTCTTGGTAAAATTCAACAGTTTTGACAAATGTATTGTCCTCATGGTCAACATCGGCTGAATCATGCTTATGATTGGTAAACCGCTCACAAAGATTCATAGTGATGACGTTCAGAAATGGATTCCAAATTGTCACCCGAAAGAAAACTTCTGTGCTTTCAACTTCTAGACTCGCACGATTTCTCTGCTTTCACACAATCCGTTTATGTTTTGTCGATTTTTCACGATTTGCTGCATGCGAGACTCTTCAATTAAGTTTTCTACAGACTTCTATCTTTTATGATGTGCTTTTATTGCTGTGCTAGCAACTTATTAATTAATAGACAAGACAAGCACAGCAATAGCACAACACTTGACAACATCTGGACACAGCTGATTTTGAGAACGTCAAAGTGCTGGACATAGAAAAGAGAGAGAACGAGACTGACACTGGAAAGCCTCCGCATACAACAACGGGGAGAGCGAGCAGTAAACCACAAAGAAGACATAGAACAAATCAACTACATGTACGCGGCGGCGATCGCTGACAAAAAACAAACTAAACACAAAAACGAAACAAATATAATGGGACGACTAAAAACAACATTAAAACTGGATGAAGAAAAATTAGCATGTTAGGAAAAATTGTAATGTATGTATAAAATGTTATGTTAATGTTTATTTGTGTTTAATAAAAAAATAAAATGAAGGCTCCCTGAGGAAGGCGCAAAATGCACTGAAACGGTTAGGAGGATAATGTAAAGTAAAAAGTATTTTTATTTTGTATGAAGCATAAAAAAAACGAAACTACTTAATATGTTACAATACTTCAAATGTATCATTGTTTAGAAACATTTGAAGGATTTTTATGAATTTTTGTACGAAAAAATGTCAAGAAACAACGGAGTTTCAGCCACTTCAGGTAGGCCATGTCATGAATCAAACCCCTCTGGAGACCCGGACTACAAATCGTAGTATCTTCCGAAACACATGGGATTAGGAAAAATTAGTGGTTTGGAAACTGTACCTCCCAGGTCACGATGTCCTATTATAAAAAATTTTCATATTTTTTACGGAAGGATTTTTAGATGCTCCATTTTGTCGCTATTAAACCTGATAGAATCAAAAAATAAATAAAAGAGGACCGTTGGCTGGGAGTCAAATATATATTAATGAAATGTGCAAAATTTCAAATAGATCGGTCCACAAACTTTTGAGTCATCGCGTTCGCCGGCGTTTTGAGAAAAGCATTTTTAAAGTCTATAGTAAGGTTATACTGAATGAGTCAAACGCCCAATGAATTCATATCTCATTCAGTATAACTCCAAATGATCTGAAATTTTAGGACAACATTTCTGAGGAGTTATTCTTTCTATAAAAACAACTTTTTTAATGTTTTGTGTTTAATGGTAGCATCCCAATATTTTGTATTGGTTTGTTTCACATGCTTTCACCTAGCTCTACTTATTTTTGTCCAAATCGGATGACTATATCATCCTAACGATCGGTCGGAAAATGGATCGTTGTAACCCAGACCCATTCTCCTTCTGAGTGGGAGTCCCCACCGAACGCGAGATATCCAGACCGCATTTCAAGTTCAAGTTCTTGATAGTTAAGATATGGCTTTTAACCATTATTTAATCTGATCGGCCGGCTGGTTTGGAACCGGAATAGGGGTATGGTATACAACTACCTCCGTGGAAAATTTGTGGCCCTATCCGTTAAAGTCTCTGAGATCGACGCGTTCATACAAATAGATGTCAAACACATGTCTATGTCTTAACATCTCTGAGATCGGTTTATTTATACGGACAGACAGAAAATCAGGAATATATACGAGGTTTGTTAAAAAAATATCGCAGATTTCTTTTGATTCCAGAAGCGTGGTGCACCATAATATTAAAAGGACACACAATTTTGTAGAAAAAGAAATGTTGGTTTTTTTTCTTCTGCATGTGCCTCTTTTTCTGCTAATTAAGTGCGAAAAAAAAGAATTTTTACAAAATATTCATAATCGAAATCCATTTTTATCTTCTTAATTCATATTTAAAACTTTTCAGTTTAGATCTAATTAAATCATATAACTATTTTTTTTAAGGACATTAAAATCTTTTTCTCGGAAAAAAAAGTCTTCAACACTGGGAATAAATAAAACATCTGAGAGTCCTCCTACTCTCCGACGGCAACTCATCGAACCCTCCGGACATAGTAGCTTACGAGAAAGGTATTCGAATATTAGTTCTTCTGCCCTGAACAATGAACTCAACTTTAGTCACCGAAGACCTCTTAGAAGCTCGTTGCAGCATATTAATTCAAACAGAGAGGTAACTATATCTAAATTTAAAAACATTTTTATCTTGGTTACATTCGAATTGATTGGCATAAAAAAGGACGAGGAGAGCGTTTCATAGAAATCTCTAGAGACTTTTTAAAAAACTTTCGATTTCTAATGTCTTATCTTCTAAATAGCTGGTGTGTCAGATAAACTAACAATTTACTCTATTATTTGTTAGTTTATGTATTAGATTAGATACAGATCTAGTTTAACGCTGAATCCGAACGACAAAGTTTGGGAAGCTTCACTGCTGGCGCCAACAGCTGCTGCAGGCGCACACACTAACCGCCGTACCACCTCCGGTAAACTTACAATAGCAGAGTAAATTTTACGATTATATGATCTATTTACAAGATGAGAAATCGGCCCATAATATTAATTGTGTTATTTGCTCAGATAGATTGCTCTACGTGGAAGAAGAAAACTAGGCCACAACCATTGTGAACCGAACTCTTGTATGAGCTATTGCTATTATTACTGCGTTTGAAATCAAATGATGAGATGGTGAAAATTATATTTATGCACCGTTATTATCTTCGTCTTGCCACATGTTGTAAAATGAATGAGACTGATGCTAAAAAATAAATCATTAGTGGTATTCCTGAAATCGATTTAGATTTGATTTATATTTTTTTAAAGCAAATCTAAATCAGTTGACGGAGTCACCCTTTTTGCGCACCAATTTGATTTAAATTTCGTGAACAGCTGGTAGAGTCCACTTAAGGCTGGCTCGTCTTCTTTTCAAAAGAGGCTCCAATAATTTCTAAATTGCATTAAATAAATAACTATTTAATCATTCAATCTTGAAAGACTTACCACATTCTCCATGTTGAAGTCGCGTCAGATTGTAATAGCCTATTTACACTACAGTCCATCTCAGCGGAACGATGAGAAGATGGTGAAAAAATGGAACTCGTGTTCAGACTGTCACCGTCCACCGTCTATCGTCAATGCCTTCTTCTTCTTCCCCATAATTGAAGCATATCAATCAAAATAATTAAAAAAATTGCACAGGGGAACAAAATTACACGTTTTCTATGTTGCAGCCACTTTGATGAAAAATTCTGGTTCAGTTTTGTCCACTGATTACAAAACTAGTCTCGGTTTGGATCCATCAGCTTTTGTTTTAAAGACTTAGCGGAAAATGTGTTTTGCACGTTTTATTGCTTTATTTGGTTGTTTCGCAATAAGGAAAGCAGCGGAGTTGGTAGAAATTCACGTTCCAAACAACCAAATAAATATCTACGTGGACAGCCAATCGGCAATCAAGGCAATGCAGGGACACTCCAACAACTCCAGAAATGTCCTGGCCTGCACGGAAGCACTAGATTTCCTCAGCATCTCTAGAAAGGTGCAAATCTACTGGATTCCATCGATGGGCATCGACGAGATGACAGACAGTCTTGCAAAAGCCGAAGTCGTACTAGGCCAAGAAGAATCACTAAACATACCTATCTCCATACAGACGCTAAACAGCAAGATGGAGGAGAAAGCAGAGAAAGAAGCAGAGGTAAGGTAGGAGACACTGCCTAGCAGCCGCTCATGCGATAAAACTAGTCATTACTACAGAGGACACCTGCAGGAAATGCATGGAACCTGGAGTCGCAGAAACCCTAGAACATCTCATTTGCAGCTGCCCAGAAATTGCCAGGACAAGATTAAAATTTCTGCACACCATACCGTTCGCTTCTTTGGAAGAAGCGGCCAAGAGGCGCCCAAAACAATTATTGGCTTTCGCCAAAACGTCAAAGATCCTCCTGGATTTCTAAGTCAAACGGACCCAAATAATCATCCGGTCCCATCTTGGATCAGCCGGAACTACCCAACCTAACCTAAGCAAACAATGAATTTAGCTGAAATTATTGGAATCTAGTAGTGCCTTAATGTTATTATTGTACATTTGATTGACTTTGAATGTAAGGTCTATGTTAGATCACGTAGTCTTTTAATATAACCTATAAACATTTCGCGTATGAATCTAGTTGCCCTGCCATAAATTTTAATTCCTTTTTTTTGGGATTAACCGCATGTTGCTTTGTCCATCAAGCTGATATAAATGCAACGAAATTCATGAAAATAGAAGGGTCTTTGGGCTATGTGCTAAAGCTGTTGAAATAAAAATTCGACCACCGCTCTGGCTTGTACATGACGATCAAATTTGAAAAATTTGCTATAATCTAAGGAATGACTCACTTCAAAGACCAATTTGGGCACCTTCGGGCCTGCTGATGCTGCTCGCTTGATTTTTTTGGGCTGCATTGATATGTGCTCTGTCAAATAAGACTAATAAACTCAAAAATTTTTGCTCCATGTGACCTCAATAATTTTTTTAAAGCAAAAAAACGTGCAAAACACATTTTCCGCTATATCTTTAAAACAAAAGCTGATGGAGCCAAATCGAGACCAGTTTTGTAATTAGTGGACAAAACTGAACCAGAATTTTTCATCAAAGTTCATGCCACAAAATTGCTGTTCCCCTGTTTTATCTAAAATATTAAAAAATAGTTCAACTACTTTGGTGGTTTTGTTAGCCGCCGCTCAACAGCAGCAGCAGATGATAATTCAACTAATTGCCGAGTTGGAAAATGACGGATACGTGGATGATATGGACATCGAAAATATGGTTGTGATCAGTGTTTAAAAAACTGCTAAAAGTTTCATTTCGTTTGCTTTTCATTCTGCTGCTGCTTCCGAGAAAATCAGAAGGTCGCCTTCCGACTGAACGCAAAAAGCGCCTTGTGAAAAAGTGAAGCAGCAACAGCTGTGGACAGTTGAAGAATTCTTTTACTTGTGCTGGCGCAGCATGTCGCTGCTGCGGTTTTCGGTCAGAAGCTCAAGTCGGCGGCTGCTGCTGTCCGTTAGAATCGCCAGTCGGCGACTACGCCGACGCGACAGAAATTACGTGCGACTGTTTTTATCTTTTGCGTTTTGTGTGCTACAACAATAAAAACAGTGGCGACCAGCGTCAGTCGAGTAGGCGCTGCTGCCGACTTGCAAAGTCCGAACACTTGCTGCCGTCGCCGAATTGCATTTCAGACCGACAGCAGCTGCTCCGAGTTGTACTGCTCGGAAAGAGCCGCTTCCGAGCAACATGCGTAGCTGTCCAAAATTGGAATTACGTCAAATGGCAAATTTATGAAATGTAACCTGCTGCTGCAGCATCGCTTTTCAAATTCGAATCAGTCGAAGCTGTGAAAAGTAAAAGTTTTCCGACTTTTGCTGCTTCGACTGCAGTAATTTAAACCAGGGATGCAAACCACTCGAAAATAAGTACTGGTTCGGTTCAGTGGTTCGCAGAATTTCTGAACCGCCGGTTCGGTTCGGTACATGGTTTTTGGAGCTAACTGAACCGCGGTTTCGGTTCGGTTCAGTGGTTCACAAAGGCACTTAAAGAAATATTATAATTTTTGTAAAAATGTGACTATTCGAACACTTTTGAGATTTAATTCTTCTAGTCCATTTGAATATCTTTAAAATCTTTAGAAGAATGTGCATATTATTATGTCGGACTTTCAGAATTCGTCTATAAATTCCTAGAGGAATGCCCTTCGAAAAGAGAGAATGTCAGCTCGAAAAGAATACGTTCCATGCATCTTACATACCCTATTAATCATATCATACGAAAAAAACTCTGCTGTCTAAGATTGAATTAAGGTAAAGAAGATTGAATTGAAAATATTGTCTACTAGAGGAAAAAGACATATTGATGACAGGAATATTAGGCGATAGGCGGGCCATTGCAGAAGACTTACAGTATTACAAGTTGTAAAATTTGTGTCAAGTCATCCTATGTATAAAAATTATCTTCGATTTAAATTCCCAAATTAATCAAAAACATTGGGAAGAGCGATTCCACCTAAAACTCGTGAGAAAGCTGAACCGAACCGAACCGTTTTCTTTTGTGGTTTTCGGTTCGGTTCAGCAGTTCTGATAGGAAGCCGGTTCGGTTTGCGGTTCGGTTCACTAGCTGGAATATGCGGTTCGGTTCGGTTCAAAACCGGTTCGGTTCAGAACCGGTTTGCATCCCTGATTTAAACACTGGTTTTGATGGTCCTGCTGAAGCTATATGGCCCTTATATATTAAATCTATAAATTTATTTATAACACAGTTCGGCAAAATCAAACTTTTGCAGAAAACCCGGGATGAGACCCTTAAATTCTGATAGAAGGCACTTCTGTAAGCATTGCCTCGTACCCAGTTTCCCAACTATATTTTGAGAAAATTTGGCACGGCAAGTTCTTACGTACCGTCTTTGACGGTAAACGGTAGATGTGGGCTAGTGTGAATGGGCTATAAACAAACACACCAAACCGAAGATTTCAATAAATCTTTTAGTATGACCGAAAATTCCTCGCTTACTTTGGGCCCACTAGACAATTTGTACGGAGCAGCTGTGAACAGCTGATTGCCAAAATCTAAGTCAAATCTAAATCGCTTTCAGGAATACCACTAATGTGTACCTGAATTATTCGAGAACGACGCACAGTGGTTCAAAATCGTTTACGTTGGACAAAATTCTGTACCTTTTTAGCCGGTCAAATATTTTTACGAATTGTGCAGTTAGGGTTTTATTTAAATTTATTGACTGGCTCTGTAGTTATGGAGAGTTGAAGTCAAAAAATCGTAACATTACACAGTGTTACAAAAAAAAAATATCTCAAAATATTTTCATTTTTTACATCTCATTTTGCTGGGCAGGTCGGGTATAGCATTTCCTCATACTTGGTTTCTTCCTAACACCCCTAATATCTGAAATTACGACCCAAAAACCGTATTTTGATTTTTTGTCACTTTTAAATTGAAGTTACTAACGCATAAACCGTCTGATTGTGTAGAACCTTGGCAATTCTGATAGCGACGAGAGGAACCTAAAATATAACAATAAATGGCTTGATAGATTTGACTCGAGGGCTAAGAAATGCGGGTTACAGATATTTCATTTTCAATGTTATTTTGATAATGTCCACCTTGGCCTTCACTGGTATTACTATTTTATTCTTTGTAATATTATTTTCAGTTTTATTATAATAGCATCTTTTTTTGTAACACTGTGTTATTAAATTTTATTATCTAAATTCATGCTCTACTTTTCCAACTTTTTATCGGAAAAATGTGTTCAGCACCGAAGCTCATTTCTGGTTGATTGGATATGTGAACAAAAATAATGGGCGTATTTGATGTGAAGCATTGGAAGAACTGCCAATGCATCCTGAAAAATCCACTGTTTGTTGTAGATTACTGGTGGCATCATTGGACCATTGGAGCAATTTAATATAATAATGCCCAAATGCCAAAACTTCACACATCTTTTAAAAAGTCTCAGGCCCGTCACACACAGACAGCTGAGAAGAAAGCCCACGCGTCTTGGACAACCTGTTGCAATGGGAAAGTACAAACAGAAAACAAAACAAAAACGAGAGCGTAAGTTAAAGTCGGCCCTGCCCGACTTCGAAATACCCGTTACTCAGCTCAGCTCGGATAAGTATGCAACATTTTATTTATCCGATCCGGCCATTTATTATCCGATCCTTTTGAAAATTTGTGAGATTGTAGATATTGGCCACATAGACTACACTGCAAAATCTGAGCTCGATATCTTAAAAATTGTGGGAGTTATTCAATATTTTTTATTGCGGGGGCGGGAGGGGGCGTGGCCAAAATTTGAAGCAAACTTGATCTGCCTACAGACAATACTAGCTTACGTATAAAATTTGGTTGCTCTAGCTCTTCTAGTCTCTGAGATCTAGGTGTTCATACAGACGGACGGACGGACAGACGGACATGGCTATATCGACTCGGCTGTTGATGCTGATGAAGAATATATATACTTTATGATATCGGAGATGCTTCCTTCTGCCTGTTACATACATTTGCACGACTTTAGTATACCCTTTTTACTCTACGAGTAACGGGTATAATGACGAAACAATTAAAAACAAGTAAGGGCGCTGCAGTCGAGTTTCCCGACCACAAAATACCCTGTTCATTTATTTTTTTTTGAATTTTTGAAGATGTCATCCTAAATGTAGGCAATACTTTTCTAGTCCTGATCAACAACTGCTGCTTTTATCAGCTCAACTGTTTCGCTTATAACTCCGGTGTTTTTGGTCCGATCTGATTGTACTTTTCAGAATAGATAGATATTGAGCCTAGCTTGATGTATACTAAACCACGAGGCTCTAACTTGAAAATTGTGGATCTGACGGCTTTTTAGGTCTTGGATTTATAGAGGAGGTCTAGGTTTTTTGGGGATAAAAGGGGGACGGGGTGGAATTATTCAAATCTGAAACAAACTTGATCTGCGTACAGCATAAATCTACCTTCGTGCAAAAATTGGCTCTATCTCTTATAGTCTCTGAGATCGACGCGTTCATACAGACAGACAGACGGACGGACGGACGGACGGACAGACGGACAGACGGACAGACGGACAGACGGACAGACGGACAGACGGACAGACGGACAGTCGGACAGACGGACAGACGGACATGGCTATATCGACTCGGCTGTTCATGCTGATCAAGAATATATATACTTTATGGGGTCGGAAAATTTTCCTTCTCCCTGTTACATACATTCGCACAACTTCATGATCCCCCTTTTCCCATTTTCAATGGGAACAGGGTATAAAAATGAAGAATACTTACACATATTCACGATTAGAATTCATTAACACTAATTTTTCAAAAGAATAGTGTGATAATGATTGCCGTCTTGGGCTGTTATTGATCCCTGCACAAGAAAATAGTCGTTCAACTGGAGCTGAAGACATTAACGCCTCCACTATTTTAGAACTCATAATAAAATATAAAAATTTAAAAAAAATAAAACTTTTTTCAATTAAAAAAAACAAGTAAGGGCGCTGCAGTCGAGTTTCCCGACTTCAAATAACCCTGTTCATTTGATCCACAATTTTCAAGTTAGAACCTCGGGGCTTAGTACACATCCAGCTAGGCCCAATATCTATCTATTCTGAAAAATACACTCAGATCGGACAAAAAACACCGGAGTTATAAGCGAAGCAATTGAGCTGATAAGAGCACCGTGCAAAAGTATGTAACATCCAGAAGGAAGCATCTCCGACCCCATAAAGTATATATATTCTTGATCAGCATCAACAGCCGAGTCGATATAGCCATGTCCGTCTGTCCGTATGAACGCACAGATCTCAGAGATGGTAAGAGATAGAGGTTTGACATGTATGGGACATATGCTTCTTATGTCTGCAGGCAGATCAAGTTTATTTTCAATTTTGGCCACGCCCCCTCCCGCCCCCGCAATTTAGAAAAAACGTCATATCTCCCACAGTTTTGAAGATAGATGGCTTGTTCCTTCTGGACATATTTAGTTATTAGGATAACTTATCGATCCGCCAAAGGAATGAAGAAGATCGGATGAACGGTTTTCGAGTTATGATCAAAAGACAAATTTTCTTGGTACAGAGTATGCTATAGTCGGGCTTGACCGACTTTCTTTCTTGTTAACTAAGGACATGTCCACTGATAACAAACAAGTTTTTCCCAATAAGACTACTTTTCTGACTCTACTTTTGTATGACAGATATACCATAAAGATGTCCGATTTCGACCAAATTTGGCAGAATTATGGAGAAGCATTAAAAACTAGTAAATACTAATCAAATACTATCAGTATTTGGACCAGAAGACTTCGTGCAAAGTTTGGTGGCGATTGCTTTAAAACTGACGGAGGAGATAGCATAGAAACAGACGGACATGGCTATATCGACTCAGCTCATCATGCTGATCAAGAATATATATACTTTATGTGGTCGGAAATGCTTCCTTCTATGCGTTACAAACATCTGGACAATTTCAATATAAGGGTATACAAATCTAGTATTCACAGAGATAAGCAACGGACATACAAGTGAATGTAAGTAAACTTTGAGGGGAAAGTTGCGATGTAGACCAACGACATTTTCATGCGAACACACGCGAGTGCTTAAGTGCTGCTGAGGCTTGCCTGTGGCAAGCAAGAAGTTTGCTGTAGCTCATTCAGCGTCGTGCAAGACAAAGAGCTTGCTCGTGTGTATCGAAACAAAGCGGCGATCGCAAACGAGCCGAATAAATGCGCAAGCGAGATAGAAAATTAAGTGCTCGGTGCATGAAGGGTTGCCGGATATTTCAAAATATCAACATTTTTGACGATATTGACAAAGTTTTATTTCGATAAAAACATTTTATGGAAAAAAATCGATAATTTCGATTTTTTCACCAGGGCTGCAAACCGGCTTTGAACCGGAACCGGTTCGAACCCGGAATTCCGAATTTTATTTTACTGCGAACCGAACCTTGAACCGAACCCCTTTAGAATTAAAAGCTGAACCCTAAACAGTTCCGAACCTAAGCTATCGGTTCGGTTCAACAAAAATAGTTGACATAAGAAAATTTGACCATCTGTAAAGCGATTCCATCTGCTATCTAGATGGTTTTTTGACGGGCGGCACAGTGAATTAAGAAAAAACCTAATACAGCATTTAGAACTAAATACTTCCAATATCCCCACCCAAAATAGCCTGTGTTTTTTAAGATCCTTGACTCCCATGCTTTTTCAATGATTCACAAAAGCCTAACATAACATTGTAAATAACAAAAACTAAGAAATGGTATTTTACTTAATAGTAAATTATATTTTGAATTTTCAATACATCAATATGTGCTGTTTGCAACCCGAGAACAACCAAATGCCCATACGATTTGGGTAGTTTTTAGGTCGAAAGCGATTATAAGAACACATAGGATTAAATTAACTTATATAATTTAGTAATATTTAGTATGTATATAAATGTATTAATTTGTTTTATATTAATATTATGTCCAGCATGGACTGAACCAAGGTTCGAACCAAAACCTTCTCCCAAACCAGCGATTCGAACCAGCGATCCGAAAAATTGTATGGGTTGGCAGCCCTGATTTTCACAAAATGTGTCTACGTGACTAAGTGTCTTTGGAATAAGCAAGTCCTTTGAGGTTATTAAGGTGACATTTCAGGCATATTTAAAACTACATTCTAACACAAAATATTAAATGTATTTTTATCCAGGGCTGCAAACCGGGTTTGAACCGAACCGGTTCGAACCCGGAATTCTGACTTTCAGATTACAGTGAACCGAACCTCGAACCGAACCTCTTAAGGTACTAAAGCTGAACCTGAACCTGTTCCGAACCTATAATTTCGGTTCGGTTCAACAAAAATTAGAGACGTGAAAAAATTTGACCTATTTCCTAGCAACCTTTTCTCTTATCCTGATGGTACTGGAAGACTGAGTCTTACAATTCGCAGGAAAGTTTAATGTAAACATCTATAAAAATGTTCAGAACTAACATTAGAATCCCTACACATTTAAGCCTATGTTTTTTAAGATAATTTTCTCCAAAGCTTATCGAATTATTCTCAAAATAAGAGCTTAACATTACTGTGGAAACACTTTTGGTACGTAAGTCGACACAATTTCCTTACAGTTTATTTCGTTTTTAGGTCGATTACTATATAAGCTTGTATAAAACAAGTGCTGAACCAAGGTTCGAACCAAAACCCTGATATTTATAAGTTAAACAAAAGATTAAATTTTAATTTCATTCATAAAAAAGGTTTTGGAAAACAATTTTATATTGATGGGATTGAGAAAGGATGCTTTACTCAAGAAGTAATCTTATTTTTATGTTTATAACGTTGATTCCAAATTTGATGCATTCAGGAATATTAGATTTTTTGTACTTAAGTGATGAGTTTTTGAATTCATAACTTTTAATGTATAGCTTTGGAGCTAAAATATATTTCAAACAAACCCAAAAAAAAAACTTTTACAGCTAAATCCAGGAAATGTAGCGTCCCGCTCCAGGGTTAGCGGTAGATAATTAAATCATAATTTCAATAATTCTAATGTCTGCTTGGGTTTAATGGCGCTTCCTTAGCGCTTCCACAGATTGAAATTGCTTTAAAATTCGGCTTCTTATTTGTCGAGCTGCCACTGGTCTATATTGAATTATTACACAGTTCGCACTTCGAATTTTGTGCAGGAAATAAGTTTTAAACACTAAAACTTTTTTTTTTAACGCCAAAAGGCCACAAGAAACAGTTGACCGCAGCAGTGTGATCAATCGCTGTTTGATAACTATATATCTTTTAAAAACTTGCAGTTCTAAGCCGGCTCGAGGTCATGGTATGCTTTCGCACAACTTTAAACGGAGACACAACACCACAAAGGCGGCTGGTAGATCGTACAGCTGTTTCAAGTGGAACCACTCTCTATCATCAGCGATCAAAGCCTACCAACTGAACGTTTCTCTAAAGTCTCTCCATGCCTGCGGTGGCATAACCGTTTGGGAATCCCAAAGCAGAATGCGTGCAAAAAAATCGAGAGGCAGCGTACAGACAGTCGCCTTCATGTGTGTGTGTTCTCCTGGTCTTGCCGTTATTAGTGTGAGAGACACTCTCCCCGCTGCTAATAATGATGACCAAAAAGTTTGTTTGCATAAAAACCAGTCGCATGGAGATGTATCTTTTCTTTTACAAAAATATCGATACTCGATATATCGATACTATTTCCGGCATCCCTGGTTGCAGGTTTCCGGTCTGCATCGAAATTTCCACTTGCCATTCAAATATTTTGGAATGAATTGATTTTATGCAATAATAAATTGTCTCAAATACACAAAACAAGTTCACAGCTTGCATTAAAATGTCTAAAGTTTCCTGGGGAAACAAATTTTTAAAGGGATTAATATTCTTGATTTAAAAAATAATGTTGACGTGTTTGTATGCTTTGATTAGAAACGAAAAAATTAAGAATAATTATCATGCTTAGATTTCCATGGAAAAAATAATTTAAAAATAGTTTGGATAGTGTTGTTTTTTTTTTTGTTGTATATTTCGGGTTCCTTCGGAATCCGTTTTCAGGACTGTACAAATCAATAATACAGGTGAAATACATATTACTAATTTGTAAAACAAAAGCTTAATAATGTTGACAAAGCAAAAGTTATTAAGCATTTAAACTCAAGATGTGGGATGTTAGATGACATATGCGCTCAGTGTGATTAGCCTATAACAAAAACATTTTTACTTACTCAGTCTCAGCGTCTACCTTGTCAGCTGTGGGGTTCAAAACTGATTTCTTGTTTAGTTTGTGTCAATCAGATATGTATATACAAACGAACGCAGATCTATGTGTCCGTATTGAATTCAACCCACTCTGACTTTGCATCACGTGTTGAGAAAAATCAGTACATCTAGTGGCATGAAATTTCACTCAAATAGTCAGTACATGTTTTTTTTTGCAAGAAAAACTCACACTTTATTTTCTTAGGTATTTGTAAGGCTTAAAGTCTAAAATTTCGTTCGAAAACACGAAAAACTCAGGGGTTCGTCAGCGAATGTCTCATGTCTTCCCACCTACGATATACAAAGTAAGTACATCTGGAGTACTATGAAAGTAAAGAACCGAAGGCTGATGACGTCGTCTAAACGGAAACGGTTAAAACCCCTGAGTTTTTCGGCGTTTCCATTGCAAAATAAAGCGGAAGGCTCAGGTTTTGGCATGCCTTATCACGAGAAAAGTAAGCATGAAAAAGTACCTTTTTCATGATAAAAAGTCCGATTGGGTAGTCTAACATGTGCTGGTGTGTTAATTATGTGAAGCATTTCCGTTGTAATGCAATATCTGGAGTATGTTCGCTCCCAGCTCAGTGGGCCACAAACGCTGTTTTTTGTATTGTGGTTTCATTTCTTCTTTTTATGTCAGATATGTAGTCTAGTCTTCAATGTTGATTTTGTAGTGCCAGCATATACCTTATCATATAAATTTCTCCCGTCTCCAGCACATGGTATCTTATATATTAATTACATTGTTCGTGTCCAGTGATTCTATTTTCCTCTTTGCGTTGGTATAAAATATAAAATCCCAGTCGGACTTTGCGTCATGTGTTGAGAAAAATAAGTACACCCGGTGGCATGATATTTCACGTAAATAGTCTGTACAGGATTTTTTTTGCATGAAATTAGCCCTTAATATATCATGAAAATCTCACACGTTATTTTCTCAGGTATTTGTAAGGCTAAAAGTCTGAAATTTCATTCGAAAACATGAAAAACTCAGGGGTTTGCCAGCGAACGCCTCATGTCTTCCCACCTACGATATACAAAGTAAGTACATCTGGAGTACTAAGAAAGTAAAGAACCCGAAGTCTGATGACGTCACCTAAACGGAAACGGTTAAAACCTCTGAGTTTTTCGGCGTTTCTATTGCCTAACGAAGCCGAAGGCTCAGGTTTCCTCATGCCTTATTACGTGAAAAGTAAGCATGAGAAAGTACCTTTTTCATGATGAAAAGTCCGACTGGGATGGTGTAATTGGGCTTGTGTGCTATGGCTAATATGTTTTTATTGAAGCGATCGGATCTGGCAAGTCTATCAGAAAGCTTGGGAATATTTACCACTGACTTGTACATATGTTTTCGATGGATTATCTTCAATTATCATGCAAAGTCGTTGTGGACATCCATTGCTTCGTTTTAAATTTGCTCTACCCAAATTACACAGTTCAACAAAATGCCCAATAGTCTTTTGAAGTAGTGTTAAAGAATTGTGCGAACTGCGGGCAGGTAAAAATCCCGTCTAGAGATTTACTGTGCCAGCCGAGTTGCCCCCTCGAAACATAGGCAGTTTCGTAACAAGATTAAGCACATATGACTTTTCCCAACTTCAAATTTTGCTTCACCGACTATCTTACTTGTTTTACTAACAAATTTCTTAATGTTTTATTTAACTTTATTTATTTCAACTAGGTTGAATCAAATGAGCTCAATTTTAATCGAAACGATATTTACCGAAGCACCACTCAATTCGTTGGATATTTGACTCCTCATGGCTGTCGTCATAACCCTATCAGGTAAAACATAAAAATAGAATTAAATTGATATTAAAATAAATCTTTGTGCAACCAAAAGATACAAAAAATTGAGTTTACAGTCTCAGAGGGCCAAGTCTAACATTCGCACAAGGGAATGGGACCAGAGAACTGCAAAAATTACGTTTTTCTTGATTTCATCATAAACAAAAATTTCCACTCACAATTAATCAATCAACAAAGTTAAGTGCCGTTAAGTTAACTCGTTGTCACACCAGCGAAAGCATCAATCCTTGAGCAAATACACATAATTTCGGTAACAACCCAGTCGGACTTTTCATCGTGAAAGAGGTACTTTTTCAGGTTTACTTTTCATGTGATAAGGCATGCTAAAACCTGAGCCTTCCGCTTTGGTTTGCAATGGAAACGCCGATAAACTCAGGGGCTTCAACCGATTCCGTTTGGGTGACTTCAGCAGCAGCCTTCGGGTACAGATGTACTTTATTTGTATATCGTATGTGGGAAGACATGAGACATTCGCTGACGGACACCCTGAGTTCTTCATGTTTTTGTATGAAATTTCACCCCGTATATAAATAAATAAGTTTTTAATTTATTTGGACATTTTATTAACAATATTTATTTAAAATACAAATCAACAATATTTTGTTTGCCTACCACTTAATTATTATTGATGATCGCCATGGTGACATCCATGTTAGCTTTCGTTGCAGCTGTGATAGTTACCGGCTTGGCCTATAAATATGTTGTTGTTTATAGCTGTTTTATGAAAATAAATGGAACAATATGATTTTTAATAAATTATTAATAAAACAAGAAAGAAAGTCGGTCAAGCCCGACTATAACATACTCTGTTTTTTGATCATAACTCGAAAACCGTTCATCCGATCTTCTTCATTCCTTTGGCGGATCGATAGGTTATCCTAATAACTAAATATGTCCAGAAGGAACAAGCCATCTATCTTCAAAACTGTGGGAGATATGGCGTTTTTTCTAAATTGCGGGGGCGGGAGGGGGCGTTGCCAAAATTGAAAATAAACTTGATCTGCCTGCAGACATAAGAAGCATATGTCCCATATATGTCAAACCTCTATCTCTTACCATCTCTGAGATCTGTGCGTTCATACGGACAGACAGACAGACAGACAGACAGACAGACAGACAGACAGACGGACATAGCTATATCGACTCGGCTGTTGATGCTGATCAAGAATATATATACTTTATGGGGTCAGAGATGCTTCCTTCTGGATGTTACATACTTTTGCACAAACTTATAATACTCTATGTACCTTTGGCACAGAGTATAAAAATAGCTCACAAAATTATTCAATTTTTTTATTGCGAAACATCGTTAATTTCGGTACGGATGTAGGAGTAAAATTTGATTTCAGCGTCATGCGTCACGCTGACTTGCAAATTTTGTGGTGTTGTTGTTTTGAGTTTGAAAGTGGCTGTGTAGGGGGAGGGGGTGTGCAGCGGCGGTTGGGTGGCTGAGCATACAACTTAAGGTTAAGGTTGGAGGAGGATTATTATTAGGTGGAGGATGATTAAGTGGAGGCAGAGGAGGAGGACTAGGAGGAGGACGATTAGGAGGAGGAGGGAAGGAGGTAGATGCGGAGGTGGAGGCGACGGAGGAGGTTTAGGTGGAGAAGGAGGATTAGGAGGAGGAGGCGGAGGCCGAGGCCGAGGAGAAGGTGGAGGAGGAGGCGGATGTAGAGTAGGAGGAGGATTAGGATAAGGCGGAGGAGGAGCAGGATGGGGAGGAGGAGGAGAAGGGGAAGAAGGAGGAGCAGGATTTACGTTTTAATTTTAGTTTTAAAGTTGCAGGTTTAAAGTATAAGGTTTTGGGTCTTAGGTTTAAGGTTTAGAGAATCGAGTTTTGAATATTTAGAAAGGCGGAGCCCATTTGATACAGCATGTTTCACATCATTGCCTCGTGAGTGTTGGGCACAGTCATACCTTTTTTTTTAATTACCAATATTACCAATAAAAATATACATTGCGCATTTATAATTAAATAACTATTATTATTATTTACTGTAATTACATCTTCCTCGGGTAAAAGCGAAAGCCGAACTGAATAGAACATTTTTTGTTTTCGTTTTCTACGCCTCGTTTACTCATCGGTCACTCGAGTCGAACTTCGTGTCTCTAACTAATTTGTTTAACATGCACAACGACGGAAAAAGTAAAAACCGATTCATGATGTGCAGACTTTTGACTTATTTCATGCTATATTAAGTACTTATTTCATGCAAAACAAGTAAGGGCGCTGCAGTCGAGTTTCCCGACCACAAAATACCCTGTTCATTTATTTTCATTTATTTGTTTCTGAATTTTTGAAGATGTCATCCTAAATGTAGGCAATACTTTTCTAGTCCTGATCAACAACTGGGGGGCTGCTGTTATCAGCTCAACTGTTTCGCTTATAACTCCGGTGTTTTTGGTCCGATCTGATTGTACTTTTCAGAATACATAGATATTGAGCCTAGCTTGATATATACTAAACCACGAGGCTCTAACTTGAAAATTGTGGATCTAACGGCTTTTTAGGTCTTGGATTTATAAAGGAGGTCTAGGTTTTTTGGGGATAAAAGGGGGACGGGGTGGAATTTTTCAAATCTGAAACAAACTTGATCTGCGTACAGCATAAATTTGGCTCTATCTCTTATAGTCTCTGAGATCGACGCGTTCATACAGACAGACAGACGGACGGACGGACAGACGGACAGACGGACATGGCTATATCGACTCGGCTGTTCATGCTGATCAAGAATATATATACTTTATTGGGTCGGAAAATTTTCCTTCTCCCTGTTACATACATTCGCACAACTTCATGATCCCCCTTTTCCCATTTTCAATGGGAACAGGGTATAAAAATCGTGTACTGCCTTTTTGCGTAAAATTTCATGCCACTGGACGTACTGATTTTTCTCAACACATGGATACAGATACCGACTGGGAAGTCCTATGTGGGTATGTTTGCATGTAAATTGGCTTTCTTGTTCAACAATACAAACACAGTTTCTTATTCTCTCCATTTGGGAAGCCCAGCTACAAACAGGGTTCGTAAATTAACTCACATTATTTTTAACACGCGAAAAATTAACACAAAATAAAATACAGTGTGTTAAAGATTATATATTCACGCGTGTTATTATCATTTTTTTCAGAAGAAAAAAAATATTTTTATCATGTTTCTAACACGAACATTTTTCACACGCATGTTTCTGTCACGCGTGTGAGAAATTTTAGCAGCCTAAAAAAAATGCATTTTGCAGAAGTCTTTGCTGAATTCATTTTTTAGGCATAGCTTACGACTTTTTACTTTACCCCTTTTATATGGTGGCCATAGAAACATGCGCGTGAAAAATGTTTGTGTTAGTAACATTGAAAAAAAAAATTTTTTTTATGAAAAAAAAATGTGAATAACACGTGGGAAAATAAAAAAATTTTATCATTGATTTATGTTTCTCTCATTATCCTTTTGGGGTAGGAGGAGTGTGTACTTTAATAAAAAAATAAGTGTATGTCTCTCCCTCCGACACTTAACCCTGCTTCTTGGCCAGCTCGCCAGCCTTGGCACGCTCCAATTTGACAATGCGGGCCAAACTCTTGGAGCCGAGAATACCACCGCCCCAGTGACGACGGATCTCCTCGTGGCGCTCATTTAAGTTGGTCTTGAAAGCCTCTAGGACCTTGCCAAAGTTGGCCTTGTCCACAGTGTTATCCACAGTGGTCAGGGCCAGAGCGGTTGATGTTAATTATCATTACTGAAAAATATAATTTGAGCATTTTACGAACCCTGATTAGCATATGTATAAACTCACACGAGGTAATGAACGCACATTTGTTGTTGAGTCAAACGAACAAACACCCCAATCGAGCGGAGTGAAGATGAGCATGATCGTAATCAGAGCGCCAACTAGAGTTGAAGTTTTTGAATGAACAAAACTGAATAGCGAGTATGTGTGAGTGAGCAAAATTATCGTTTGAACGCAAAGACATGTAGATTCGGGTGTTGATTATTTATGCACGTTTCGCAAACACAAGAAGCCGTTCTCTAAAAGGGACCTACACTTTAATGCCGAGTGTGTAAGTTTTGAAAGAAAAAACATTTTCATCAGATGTCCACGAACCAGGAACATGAGAAAATGGCCTTTAGTCTCAATGATTTGTTGTTCATCGTAAGAAGAATAGTTAACATTTAAACGATGCTGTTTAAGGGCTACTTTGCGATGTTAAATGAATTTTGTGACCGGTGTAGTTTTTGCTCAAAATTGATTGCAAGACTCCAAATTAATTCAGTTACATACATAGCATTCGTTATTATGCTCTTACAAAGTGTATTATAACTTTAATCTCACACTCTACATATATTATTGGATTCTTATTAACTTCCGCATTAACTGGAAATTCAAATAATACGTGCAGGTGGGGCTTACAAAGATATACTATGTGGAACTGGAGTTGTGAATGAACTTAATTGGGGACACCCGATATTTGAAAAACATCCACTTTATTTTACTGTTGTCAAGCAAACAAAGCCGTTAACTGTACTGTTAAGCACCACCGAAATTTATATATTCTTGCAGTATCATTCAAAAAGTAATTTTTCGCTTTGAAGAGTGCTAGTTCAGTGATTTCCTAAGCTAACCTACTACTATGATCTATTGGCTGGCCAGTACACAATCGTGTACTGACATTGACATCTTCCATGAAATTGTGCTCATGCTTCTTGTTTTGTTGCACTTAAACTAGAGAGCCTAGCATGAGGCAATTCGTAAAAAGAAACATTCCCTTTAATTCAACTTTCAAGTCAAGTTTTTACTTTAAAGGCAAAAATGTTACCTAATAGAAAAATTTTCAGTAACTTTTTTAGAGAAAATAGGCATGTCAGTTGAGTCAGTGGGCGTTTTCAGCAGATAAATCCGATTTACGATTACTGGTTTACGATTTGCGATTGCTGATGATTCTCTGCTGAATGTCACTGACTGCTAAGTTAGGCTATTTTCTGGCTTTAGTACATTTCGTCAACTCATTTAATGCACAATTTTAAAGGGCTTTTGCCGCTCTCAGTTTGTCAGTCTGTTTTCAGTTTTGGGGTGAACAGTTGGACGAGCAATCAATTAACGGCCTCACCAATCATAGATTTTGTATGATTCCATCTTAGCAAACATGATTGTCATATTTACCAATCGAAATCGGCAATCATTGTATTCAGCAGGTAAAATCGGCAATCATAAATCAGTAATCGTAAATTGGATTTATCTGCTGAAAACGCCCAGTGTCTCAGTTGTTAGAAAGTCGTCGTAGATCGTGGAGATTGTGAGTTCGAGTCCCACTGCTAGCATAGAAATTATTTTTATACCCGCGCAGATAAGGAGGAGGGTATATTGAAATTTTCCAGATGACTGTAACGCATAGAAGGAAGCATTTCTGATCACATAAAGTATATATATTCTTGATCAGCATGATGAGCTGAGTTGATTTATCCTCTGTTTCTATGCTATTTCCTCCGTCAGTTTTAAACCTTTTTTGTTTTTAAAGGAATCGCCTATAAACTTTGTATTTCTTATTTTGCTATGATTTCCCATGATTCCACTAATTTTGGTCTAAATCGGACATCTATATAGTATAGCTGTCATACAATAGTGGAATCAGAAGATCAGTTTTAGTAGGAAAAACGTTTTTGTTATCAGTGGAAAAATTGCTGCTTAGGTATACAAACTTCGGCGTAGCCGAAGTTAACTTTCCTCTATTTTTTTGTGTTGATTTTCAGAACGATTTTGTATCATATTATAAGTACTACAGTGCATTGATACAAAATAAACTCATTGTTGCAAAAAAACTGGGTGTGTTTGTTCTTCTTTAAGACTATTTTATACAATCTCGTGGGCACCTGTGAGAATTATAAAACATGATTCATCGTTCCCTGATCTCCTTCGAGAATTAATAAGCGGTTTTTAGAAAACAATTTGTCACCCAACCTATTTGTTTGAATTTTGATTATTGCATATTTATTGATGTATTGATTAATAATGAATAATGATATAAAATCTACTCTTCAGGTCGTCGCAGTCTAGTCTGTCCAGCACAAATCCGTTTGAAAGCGATGTTGACGCAAATGGCGATTTGAGTTCACCCATCGGACGAAAAACTTATAGGAAAAAACGAAGAGCTCCATTGCCGCCGCAAATAATGGTAAATTCATTTAAATTCAGGGATCACCCAAGTGCACTTATCCATACAGATCTATGTACTTCAATGCCTTGTTAGTTCTTATCAATGCAAAAGTTTTCTACAAAGAGAAGAGATTATCATATTCCCGTAAGGGTTAATTTATCTTGTAATTGGATTTTTACGGCCCGAATTAATAAATTTCGTCTGCTTTTAATTTTGTTTTTGATTCAAGATTTTTGACATTCGCACTGATTTCCGCCTGCAGCGCAAGTCGGAGCTGCTGCTTTCGATCAGAAGCAACAAATCGACAACTAAGCCGTTAAATCACTTTTAATCATTTTTTTATACACTTACAAGTGTATTATAATTTGAGCGGAAGTATATATTTTCATAATCAGCATGACCGTCCATCTGTTTCTACTCGAACTAGTCCCTCCGTTTGTAATTTAAGAAATAGAGGAAAGAAAACATCGGCCCCTCGAAGTTTATATACCCTTGCAGTTCGTATAATGTATATAATTCAAGGTTATAAATGAGTATCATTCAAAGAGTTCAATTTTCACTTTGAGGAATACTGGCCCGTTTGTTGTAGCCCTATAGCTGCCAATCTACATATTTGATGCATTGTGCTGAAGCAGATAATATTAATAGCTGGCAAGATTAAGGACACCAAGAAAACCAAAAAGCTTTTCTTGATAAACAATTATTTCAACCAATCGTTTCTATGGCTGCTACATGCCATGGTCATCCAGCTTAACCAGGCTTAACAACAATTAAAGCAGTGAGCTCGCAGTGTGCACCCTTCGCAAAGTACTTAACACTCCAGTGTTTCGCGTACTCTTGAAGCGTGAGGTTCTTCACGCAAAAGCTGAGTACTTAAAAAAAATGGGCGTCGTATCTGAATTGTTGTATTATGGGTTTAACAAACCGTTTACGAATTGTGAGACAGTACACTACGAAAACTTTTTCTTAGACCTACATTTCTTTGGCAGCTATACAGTTGTTCGATTTCGAGCAAACTTTGTGACATCATGGAATAGCATACCAAACTAATAAGAACGGAGTTTGAAGACGTTTCCATTAAAACCAAAAAAGCTTTTCTCACGAGTATATATAGTATATATATTCTTGATCAGCATCAACAGCCAAATCATGTCCGTCATGTCCGTCTGTCAGTCTGTCTGTCCATATGAACGCACAGATCTCAAATATGGAAAGAGATAGAGATTACTTTTCGATCCGCCCAAGGAATGAGCGAATAATTTCGTTTGTACAGAGTATTTTATAGTCGGGCTTGACCGACTTTCTTTCTTGTTTTCATTATTAAAAATATATTATTTTCTTTACATTCAGCACCAAGGCAGCAGATCAATTGTCGACAAAAATGGAGTGACGGCTCAAAGTGCAATCGGAACCACTGATGGAAGTATAGATATTAAGTCACTTACGACTCAAATAGAACAGTTTGTTAATATAAGTAACCAGTCTTCCTTCAGTCAAGATTTGAAGCCAGATGATCATTCAAGAAATGCAAATGCGTCTAATTTCAAAACACAGACGAAAAGATCGTTGATTATACATGAAAACCTCAGCCCAGCTCAAAATACAAGCTCTTTTAAAATGGAAAAAAAATTGAATGATATATTTCTTGATCAAGATTCAGTTCCAGGATCTTCAAAGGACATAGCTATTTGCGCTAATCAAGCCAACAAAAATGGGTTATTTATTGATGAAAATCTAAAATACTGCGTTGCTGATGAAGCTTTATCAAAATCTGAAATCTCGGGTAACGAAAATATTGGAGACAATACTGAAAATATTGTAAAAACTTGTAAATCGTCAAATAGTACAGAAATGGAACGAGCGGATTGCAAAAAACCAAAGAACGCAAGCACTCAAATTAATGAAAATAAGCTATGTATTATAGAATCCTCAGAACCATTGAGTTCTGATACAAAGAATAAAGCTTTAATTACATGTCAATATGTGGTAGAACCTTCCACAATTAAATCTAATTTCTCAGCAACAAGTGCTGCCAAAGTATCCAGTTCTGAGGATTCAGTCCGTTGTGACCAAGATATGGCCGAGTCTACTAACTTAAAGTCAGCTAACTCATATACATTTGAAAAAAACCCCAATGAAGCAAAAGTTGTTTTACCAAAAAAACCGCGCAATTTGGATATACAAGAGAACTGCAAGCTTATCGGACTTTCAAAAACTAATGATAAACTAATGCACGGTAAAGATAGAGGGTCAGCTCAAGCTGTCTCAGATAATCATAATGATGATGCTATCTTAAAATCAGCTGACGTATCCAATTTTGACAAACAACTTAATGATGAAAAAATTGTTTCACCAAAAATATGCCACAACTTGGAAATAAAAAAGGACGGCAAGTTTAGCGGGCTTCTAAAAACTGATGAAAATGTAATGCATGGTATAGATAGAGTGTCAGCTCAAACTTGCTCAGAAATTCACAATGATGGTGCTAGTCAATTTGTAAAAAGAAAATCGGTGAGGGAAGTAATTGAGTCTATAAACCGTAGTCAGCGCTTGCTAAATGAGAGTGCTGCTAAAGGCACAAAAATATATTCTACTCCTTTATATGACGAAAGTAGTATCACACATTCCAATGAGTTAAACTGCTCAAACGTCAGGTCAACCCCAGAACTTCAATCAAAAAATATTTCTGTTGGCACTTTACACACTGATACTTTACACACTGATGAGTGCGTAACTAATGCACAAAACAACAATTTTCACAAAAGCAAAATCAACAAAACGGTTTGTCAATATAGAGAGTCTTCGCCGACAGCATCAAATTTAGATTGGAATCCTGTACCCAAACCAAAGAGAACCAATAATAGTTCAATACGTTAGGGATATTTTTAAAAGAATATATAATATATAATGGATTAATTGTATATAAATGTATATGGGTTTTATCAACCTGTTTTGATTTTAGTCATATAATATATATATATATATAAAATAATAAAATGCTGTGCGTTATAGAGAGAAGCACTTTAGAAGACCTGGACCGAGCTGGTATTTCTTTATTTTATATGATTGTGAATATCCCAAATATTGAATGTTCTTAAGTAATTTTAAATTCGAAATGAAGACTGATTAATTCGGATGAGTAAAGTTTTTTCTGGGGAGAGTGTTACAACTAAATTGGTAAGCTAATTAGATTTAAAACAAACTTAAAACTTTATGTTAAGAAACTAACAAGGTTATATAAACATTGGTCACATGTGCTCTTTGGGCTCTCGGTAGAACTCATTTTTGTATACTCTGTACCAAAGGTACACAGAGTATCTTTAGTTTGTGCATTGTGCAAAAATGGTTTTTTCGAAGCACTCGCATTCATCAGAAAATCGCAATCAGCTTGCAGACCTAGAATAGTTCTACGCTAAGCACCTCGTCATATATTTTGTTCCATACAACACAAGTGGTCCATACCTGACTCAAGTGGTCCAAGAACTGACCCCAGTGAGACGCCTGCCGTGACGTGGTAACGCCTTGGACCTTCCTCGGCATCATTCACTAGCACCCTGTTTGACAGGTAATTGAATATGATTCGTTGTATAGTATGCTGGAACTCCAAACTGATTCAACGCAAGCAATATGGGTCAGTCTTTTCCAACTCGAACGGTTTCCAACCAAATTTTTTTCGAAATTAGATCTCGATATGCCCGCCAAAACTTAATTTGCAGTTTTGCCCAAAACTTTTTTGTTAATTTTAAAAACAGTTTCAAAAATCGCAAAAAAAACCAAAAAGTGAAAAAAGGGTTTTTTTAAAAATGTATTTCTCGGCTTGTGATTATCGCACAGGTCTCGGATTGATATTGTTGAATAGTATTTTACTGCACCTACTAAGATCCTAATTTAATAGAAATTTTCATTACTTAATAATATTAAATAATTGTTGCTAAAACTTACATATAATTTTCTCTCAGTGTTAACCACCATGATATAGCTTTTAAGAATATACAATTTATTGCCCTAGGCATAACCTAAATTACGGTACCTTCCAAAAGTTGGAGACTTTTATAGTTAAAATGATATTAGTTAATGAAGTTATAAACAATTTAAAAAATGCCCTAATACAAAAATTCCCCATGTAGTCAGTTTCAAAGCTATATTAATGAAACTTGACAAGTGGTCTTTATATTTATTAAGCTTTGCAAAAATGTCAACATCAGGCAGATCGGACGTCTATATCATATAGTTCCCATAGGAATGAATATATTTACTTATAAAAAATAGATATTGTGAGTTTTAGTCTCAAAATTTTGCAAAAAACCATAAAAAACTATTTTTGGCCGATCATTCCTATGGGAGCTATATGATATAGACGTCAGGCAGCAATTACTCTTTCAATTGACACTTCCTGTTCTGGGTCCTTGGCATCTATTGAATATTCCTGTTTAAGTGGTGATGGGTGTTGAGAAAACAGTGCCTGAACAATTCTTTTGAGCTCAGTAGGGCACGTAACGCGTGGAGATTCTAGGCCCCGTATTTTTTCGTGACTATTTTCAAAACTTTGAGTTTCTCTTAAAAGTCTTGGCGCCATGCTCTCTCGCGAAAAGGTAGGCTTTCCTCAGTCGGTTGATCTACTCGTCTCAACAATAGCTTGGAGCACCATGTCTGCTTGCAAAGCGCCTTCTCGCTAACGGGCAGGCTTTCCTCAGTCGGTTGATCTTCCCATTTCAACAAAAGCAAGGAGCTAGCTGGTTGCCCATGTCATGTCCATTCGGTAGGACATATGTATAAGTCAGATAGTGTTTCTTGGTTAAGAAGACTATGCGTTTCGGGCCTGTGGTCTCCGGTTTTGGACTTCAAAAATTTTCGTCTGGTGGTTACTGACCGTAGACCCATCGCTGAGCTTCCTATTGTTTTCCTGCATAGTGAGCTACAAAGTAGGGTAAGGTCTATAACAGAATCTCTGCCAGTTAGTGAGCTAATTCCCGTCGTTCGCTATGGTCGCATCCATGATACAACAAGAGAGGTGAGGTGACATCAGTGTGAGTTCTCTGCAAAGTACCTTCACGTTCAGTGCTGCGCGTACTTTTCAAGCGTAAGCTCTTGGCAAAACTACGCATCCCACACATAACGCCACACTTGTATTGTTGCATCATGATCACGTCCATGATACAACAATAAAGGTAGGGAGCTTGCAGTATGCGCTTTCAACAAAGTTCTTATTTTGTTTTTGTATTTGGGGTGTTTTTATTTTTTTAGTAAACTAAGCTCGTTGTTGCTTTTGCTTTTTCTGCGCTGCACACTGGGCCAGCAGGCCGAAATTTTTGCTTAAAGTCCCACTTTTGTGTTTGGGAATTTGGATAAAACGACAGTCGGAATTGATTTAGAATACTTATAGCTATTTTGTGGCAAAATTTGGAACCTTTTCACCGAATAGTTTTTGTATGGCAGCCGCTCAAAGTTGACTTTTCGTAAAATAGATGAAAAAATAGAGGAAAGTAAACTTCGGCTCGGCCGAAGTTTGTATTCCCTTGCAGCACGTTTTCTAACTAATTTGAAAGACATATCCACTGAAAGCAAACACGTTTTTCCCAATAAGACAATTTTTCTGACTCTACTTTTGTATGACAGCTATACTATATATCCCAAAGATCAATCCAATATGCACTTCTGCACTATTAGGACCAGAAGACTGGCGTACAGGACTGGCCCAAGAAGCAACGCACCTCTTTACAGACGGCTCAAAGATGGACCTAGGAGTCGGAGCCGCCGTATACTGTGCAGAGCCAGAAATAAAGCTCTCATACAAACTGCCAAACCACTGCACCATATTCCAGGCGGAAGTCTTCGCAATAAGGAAAGCAGCGGAGTTGGCAGAAATTCACGCTCCATACAACCAAATAAATATCTACGTGGACAGCCAAGCGGCAATCAAGGCAATGCAAGGACACTCCATCAACTCCAGAAATGTCCTGGCGAGCAGGGAAGCGCTAGATTCCCTCAGCATCTCCAGAAAGGTGCAAATCTACTGGATTCCCAGCCACCGGGGCATCGACGGAAACGAGATGGCAGACAGTCTTGCAAAAGCCGGAGTCGTACTCGGCCAAGAAGAAACACTAAACATACCTATCTCCATACAGACGCTTCATATCAAGATGGAAGAGATAGCAGAGAAAGAAGCTGAGGTAAGGTGGGAAAACACCAGCGGATGCAGAATCTCTAAACTTATGTGCAAGACAAGAGACAAAAAACTTACGCACTATCTGCTTCAGCTCCAGAGAAGAGACTGTAGACTGCTCATTGGCATACTAACGGGACACTGCCTAGCAGCCGCTCATGCGATAAAGCTAGGCATAACAACAGAGGACACCTGCAGGAAATGAATGGAACCTGGAGTCGCAGAAACTCTAGAACACCTAATTTGCAGCTGCCCAACAATTGCCACGACAAGATTACAAATTCTGCACACCCCACGGTTCTCTTCTTTGGAGGAAGCGGCCAAGAGACCCCCAAAACAGTTATTGGCATTTGCCAAAACGACAAGAATCCTCCTGGACTTCTAAGACAAACGTACCCAAATAATCACCCGGCCTCATTAAGGACCCTAAAGTCTATGTGTGACTCCATCTGGGGTCAGCCGGAACTACCTACCTACCTACCTATACTATATAGATGTCCGATTTCGACCAAACTTGGCAGAATCGTGGAAAAGCATAGAAAACTACTAAATACGGAGTTTGGAGACAAAACAGTTTTTCTCAATAGAACTAGTTTTTCGACCGATCGTTCCTATGGCAGCTATATGTTATAGTCATCCGATCCTACCGGTTCCGACAAATGTGCAGCGTATATGGACCAGAAGACTTCGTGCAAAGTTTGGTGGCGATAGCTTTAAAACTGACGGAGGAGACAGCATAGCAACAGACGAACAGACGGTCAGACGGACAGGGCTATATCGACATCAGCTCGTCATGCTGATCAAGAATATATATACTTTATGTGGTCGGTAATGCTTCCTTCTATGCGTTTCAAACATTTGACCCTCTGCAAGGGTATAAAAATAAAAAAATTATAGTTAAAGCTAGGAAAGCACCAGCTGGCAGAACTTTTTTTTTTTCGTCTTTGGACTAGATTGCAATAAAAAAAATACAAGGAAGATTTTAATCGTATTCGTTTTCACAAAATATGAAAAATATATTGAATTCTGTGGGTTTTTTTACATTTGTCAACTTTGGGTTAAGAGTGCCCTTTGGTACCCCTCGCAATTCACTGGCTTATTACTTTCATTGAATATTATACGTTGGCTGGAGGTATGCGCTTTTGCGCGGATTTGCGTTGTATTTCATTAAATTAAATGTTAAATTGTATTCCCATTTAAAATCGATCGAGTTTTACAAGATTTATGTGTTCAGCCCCAAAGTATGCACTTTTTAATTTTCAGAGAAGCTCCCCATACATGGTTACATGGGCCGATAATTATTGTATATATCTTCGACATCGACATCAATTGAACCGCCAAGAATAAATTTTAAATGAGAATGTAATTTAAAGTAAATCCTTCCCGACTTCGGTACCTTCTTCTTCTCTTGATTTAATAGCAAATTCTATAGTCTTAGTCGGCTGACTAATTGAAAGCTTTAAATAACATACAGAAATTTCTAATCAGTTAATAATTTTGGTTCAGGACACCACTCAGTATTATTCTGACATGTCAGTGTTGTGCGTTTGGCCAAAATATGAGATTTCTGGCCAACAGTGCGCTGTAGCAAAATAAAAATACATACTTAACTGTGTACGCTTTGTGTTGTTGGTGCCTTACAGCAGAAAATGTATTAATTATCATTGTACTAGCATCGCGATATTCAATCTTGGCTTAACCATTACTAAAATTCAAATTATTTTAATTAATATTTACACTAATATCCATGTGAGCCGATCGCTCTCAGTCTCCCACTCTCTTTTGCGCTCTTGGCAAAAGTACTTAAAATATATGGGTGCCGTACCTTAATTGTTTTATAATGTGTGAGTGTGTGCGGCAATAATATGAATGAGAACAAGAAAGAAAGTCGGTCAAGCCCGACTATAACATACTCTGTACCAACGAAATTATACGCTCAGTATAAATTTTGATGCTGCAGTGGCAGCTGAGCGCAGCGCTGCTATTTCACTGCAGCAGCGAACAGTCTTTTGATCATAACTCGACAACCGTTGATCGGATCTTTAACATTCCTTTGGCGGATCTATAAATTATCCTTATAACTAAATATGTCCAGAAGGAACGAACTTCCTATCTTTGAAACTGTGGGAGATATGACGCTTTTTCTAAATTGCGGGGGCGGGAGGGGCCGTGGCCAAAATTTAAAATAAACTTCATCTGCCTGCAGACATAAGAAGCATATGTCCCATGCATGTGAAACCTCTATCTCTTACGATCTCTGAGATCTGTGCGTTCATACGGACAGACAGTCAGACGGACATGACTTTCCATTAGTGTTCTTAAAAAAAAAAGTTTGTTTTCCAAACTACACTTAAAAGAGTTATTGTATAGTTTGCCTTTTTGGCTGTAAACTAGCGTTATTAGTAAAAGGTACAGTTTCGAATTACGATGTTATGCATAGGCTTTTAATGACATAATGAACTTTTTTAGAGTGACAGAACTTACTACCTTTTAGAGGACTTTATTATTTCTATAATAATAATAATAATTTTATGCCACAAGAACTATAAGGACCCTAGGCGTAAAAACTCCCAGGCTGCACTTGAGTCACTCAGGTCATAAAATCAAAAAATAAAAATGCAATTAGTTATATCCGAATGTTGCACTTTTGTTTTAATTGTTCTCGACGACCATTGTCACTGTAAGAAATAAGAAATTAAAATTTCAACTGTCAAAATTACACCTGACCAAACCAGAACCAGACCTGAACACAATTTGTTGTAATATACCCATACATCGAGATAGTGGTTGGAACCAAACAGAAACTCTGTACTCTCACTCCACAACACACATATCCTGAAAAATCGTAATATGCCTAGCTTGAGTTTTTGTTGACAGGGAAGGAGGTCGGTGAGACTCGACTAGCAGATCAGCCTGTGGGGGAGTTCTTGACCACTTTATCCTTCAACCTCAAGTACATATTAAAAAAATGTCCCTTGACTATCACGAAGCATACACCAAAGAACGTCAAGGAAGAATGAGCGAAGACAGTAACCATAATTTATACACCATTGCTGTGCATTGCTGTAGTGATGGTATTACAGCAGCGCGTCTCAGCCCTCCCTTCCATGAGTTTCCGTGCGCGCATATCTAATTAGAAACTCCCGTAGCTCGCCAACTTTTACCTTCCCTCCTTCACATTACTTCAAGGAATATTTCTTTAGTTTCCTAACACATTATAAATTTTGTTCATAAACAATTTAACTTCAAATTCTTATTAAGTTGCATTCGCAATGTTAACTGACGGAAGTATTTACAGGCCCGTGTATATATTCCCTAATAAATCTAACACGTTTCCTTAAACTAATATTTTGTTTCTATATTTTTTTTCTAATTCTAAAGTAAATTCATTTTAATCTCTCATTTCGGTTTGTGTCTTCGTGTGATAATATAAATTTAAATTTGATTTAAGTTGGCATTGGACTCAAACTTTTCTTGCTAACTGTATACATTTCCCAACCTTACAACACAGCTGAAAATAAATGGTTAAATTTGCATAGATATTTCAAAAAAAGGTGTAGTAAGTAAATAAAGCCACTATTGTGGTAGCATACTTCGTAACTTCTTTCCTTGTCTGGATTTTTTTGCGATCGGAGTTTCATCCTAACCGCCGTTCTCCTTTTGGGTGGGTAGGTGCATAGCGGGTGGGACCCCCTGGTTCCGTAGCTCATGCGGGATGGGGTTTTTGCTTGCCCTCCCACCGATTTACAATAATTTCATTTAAAGGATCCCTGCGGATGCTAACAAGAAAAAAAAGAGTGAAGCCCTTGAAACAAAGAAGAAAGAAGGACCAAGGAGTGGTCCTTCCCGACACCAAAGCTAATCAAAAAAAAAACCTGTACAAAAATTTAGTGGTCCTAGAAATTGTCACTGTTGCGGGGTCAAAGATGTAAGTGGACCCACGCTGTCTAGACCCGACCCTACCAATGCCATTCATGTTGTTATTCTAGTTGAAGAGCCCCAAATGAAAGATTGCTACCCCTCTATGTCCCCATGTCACAAGGAAAAATGATTAGGTAATTAGTAAATCATTATAAAGATATATTCATTTCCAATAGATAGCATCATTCTACAAATCATAGATAAATGCAAAAACAAATATAAACAGAAACCATCTTTTGGCTAGATATGCACTTAATTTTCTACACAAGGCAATATTCAATAATTCTGATAAAGGACCAAACTCAAAAGTTAATATAATCTTTAGTTAAAGGAATTCGAGTTAATTCACAAAAAAAACTATATTTCAGGGTGTGTGAAGGGTGATTCGCTAGCTGTAGGTAAATATTAATTAATTATTCAAATTTTTCTTAATAATTAAGATTTCCTCATTTTTCTTTGCGTTCTTGCATAAGTGAATATAAACATTTGGGCAGCGGTGTACGTGGAACTTGCAACAACCAAAACAGCAAACAGCTGATCGAGTCCTGAGGCCCGGTTACAATTTTACATACGGTTGTAGATATTAAGGGGTTACATGGATTTCGTAGGGGAAAAAACGGCATATTTTCAATATTTTTTTTTTAGTATAAAAACTAAATTATTTGGTTCAAACTTTTTATTGTCTTAAGGATACACATTTAATGAGGAATCACTGAAATTTTTGAAGCAAAATATCAAAAGCTCTGCCATTGTGACGTCATTTCCGGCGAGCCTTAGGGAAAAAGGTGCATCCGCGTTGACATATCCGCATAACTTCTAGGAGGATAATCTGAAGTGCAAATACAAAATATATGTCTTTACTTAAGACTTTAAACTAGAACTTGGACGAAGGAAAAAACAATAAAGTGAAAATTGGATTTTTGGCAGAGGTTTTAACGAAAAAAACGAAAAATTGACTAAAATTTCGATGTATTTTTTTTTGGGGAAATAGTTGTATTTGAACAAAAAAAAAATCCTTCGTCCAAGTCAAGGCAAATTGTATCTCGAAGATCTGTGTAAAATTTCATCAAGATCGGTTGAGTAGTTCTCGAGAAATCTTGTCAACCGACTTTCAAAACACAGATTTGAGAAAAACGCGTTTAAAGTTTTGAGTAACAATAAAACCAGGTTAGAATTTTTTTTTTCTAACTTACATGGTGTCATCGATTCCTGGGCCATAAAATAAAGAACCTGCTGCAGCTGCAATGTCCAGGGCATCCTTTTGTTCCTATATATCACGAATCCTAGCTCCACGAGTCTCACTTGAAGATTTTACTGATTTCGTCAACTTCTCGGGCATATTCGTATGATTCGGAACATGGAAATATTTTTCATTGGTTCGAATCAAGTCACTTACTAAGGATATGCATCAAACTTGCCACAATTTCTTATGAGCAACACGTTGTCGGCGTTTATGTAATATTTAGTATGATTAATTGCTTATCTTTTTTTATACCCTTGCAAAGGGTATTATAATTTTGCCCAGAAGTTTGCAACGCATAGAAATATTCATTTCCGACCCCATAAACTATATATATTCTTGAACAGGGTGACGAGCTGAGTCGATTTAGCTTTGTCCGTCCGTTTTTTTTTTTTTTTTTTTGTAGTGGTGGTTTAAAGCTTTAAAGCCGTTTTGGCGCTGGGATTTAGCAACCAAAGTGTGGGACTTGAGTTACCGCACCCACTAAACAATCCACCCCATCCCGAGTCCCGGCGGAACCACCGTTCGGTATTACTTCGCCGGGGGGAAATGCCCAAGGCTCACCTAGGATTCTCTCCTATGTATTAGAATTACGCAGTCTTTCTGCGCAGCGCAGTTTTTGGAAAATTTTTGTGGCCATATTGCAGACTGCAGACCAATTTTGTTCCGATTCAAGCATTATATTCACCAGGTTGCCAACGGCTGGTGTCCTCCCAACCACCCTGCTTAGTTCGGTTCTTTCATTTATGAAGGACGGACAATTAAATATAACATGTTCTGCGTCTTGGGAGACCGACTGCCCTGTACAGTCTGTGCAGTAAGGGTCGTCTTCGTGTTTGAACCTATAAAGGTAGGATTTCAAACATCCGTGTCCCGTAAGCAGTTGCGTCAGGTAGTATGTCACCTGTCCATGTCTTCTGTCTAGCCAGAGCTCTATATTAGGGATAAGGCTGTATGTCCATCGTCCTTTAGTCGATCCTTGCCACCGCTCTTGCCATTTCTGCACCGCTCTCGTGTGCACCTCCGTCCTGTACGCTGCCATCGTGCTGCCATCTGGAGCTCCTTTGTGCAATTCCGCAAACTCTTGCGCCCTGAGGTCAAATGGGATGAGTCCAGCCACAACCAAGGCTGCATCATTTGACACCGTTCTAAACGCACTTATAACTCTAAGTGCGCAGATCCGCTGCACTGAGTTAGCTCCACGTACATAGGAGCTGTATTCCGTGGCTGGTGCCCAGATTGGGGCGGCGTAGAGCAGGGTTGAGCTCACTACGCTTACCAATAATTTTCTTCTGGACTGCTTTGGTCTGCCAGTGTTTGCCATAATTCTGGATAATGCCGCTGCCGTATTGCTTGCTTTCTGGCTTGCATAGATCAGGTGGTCTCTGAAGTTGAGTCTGTGGTCTATCATGACTCCCAGGTATTTTAGGTGAGGTAACGAGGTTATTGTTGCGTTCCCAATTTTAATATTCGTCTGCTCTACTATTTTCCTGCTACTTATTAGCACCGACTCAGTTTTGTGGATGGCTAACGTTAGGTCCATCCTTTCGAGCCATCGCTTGACGTTCTCAATAGCCCCGTTGCTGGTCCGTTCCACTTCCTTGAGATGCTTTGCCACTACCACGATGGCAATGTCATCTGCAAACCCAATTGCTGTGGCTCCTGGTGGCAGCGGAAGGCGCAATATGCCGTCATACATAATATTCCACAGCATTGGTCCTAGGACTGAACCCTGTGGAACTCCTCTGGTGATGTTGTGTTGCTGCTCCCCGTCCTCGGTCTCGTACGTAAGTATTCTGCCACTTAGGTAGTCATCTATGATTGCGATGAGATATGAAGGCACATCAATTGCACTTAGCGCCCGCAATATATGGTTCCACCCTGCCGAGTTAAATGCATTTTTGATGTCCAGAGTGACCACCAAGCAATACTCCTTGCTACCATACATCCAGCGCTGGCCTTCAATGGCTTCACTAGCAATGTTGTGCAGCTCACGAACTGCGTGTATAGTGGAACGTCTCTTCCTAAATCCGAATTGCCTGGGGGACATCCACGCTTCAACTGCGGTCTCGAGGCGTGTTTGAATGATGCGCTCTAGGATTTTCCCTGTTGTGTCTAGCATACATAGCGGTCTATACGATGACGGGTCATCCACATTGCTTGCTCCCTTTGGTAGTAAGACTAACCTCTGCCGCTTCCATCTTTCTGGGAAGGATCCCTCCGAAAGGCAAGCATTGTAAAGCTCCACGAATGGTTCAGGGTTAGCTATGATCGCAAGCTTGAGAACCTTATTGGGGACGCCATCTGGGCCTGGCGCTTTGTCATCCTTAAAGGCGCTTGCTGCCGTTACAACCTCCTCAATCGATACTCCGCGCCATTCATAGGCCTGCAGCCTATAGGGCGTCCGTCGCTCACATGCCGTTTGCTGTGGGAAAAGGGTTTTCACTATATGCGCCATCTGATCACGACCTGATGGTGCTGGTCGGCTGCTTGATTTAAGCTTTTTAACTGCTAGCTTGTACGCGAGGCCCCAAGGGTTCTCGTCTAGATCCTTGCAAATGTCGCCGAAGCATCTTCTCCGTCCAGTTGGCTGAGCAACGAGAACGCTGGCATAGCCTTCTTGCACGCAGACACTCCTTTCGAGAATCTGCTATTTCCTGCGTCCACCAGTATTTTGGGCTCCGTCTGGGTGGTCCGCGTCCTTTAGGCAGCATTGCACAGTCACATGTCGCTTTTAGTTGCGCTGTTGTTTGATCTGCTCTGTCATTAGCTGTACCGTGGGTTGTGAAGTCATTCAATAGCACAGGGATTATTTCTGCTTCCAGCGATTCCACCTTGTACCGAATTTGGGGTGTACGTCTAATCCCCAATGCGCTAGGTTGCCGCAGCGTAAATATTATGGCCATGTGGTCGCTTCCCGTGTAGAGGTCGGTTACGTTCCAGTTACTGCGAGGTAGCAGGCTGCTGCTCACGAAAGTAAGGTCTATAATTGATCCTCTACCCGCCTTACAGTAGGTTTGTTTATCGCCTCTGTTAAGAAGGATAATTGTCCGTCCGTCTGTCCGTCTGTCTGTCTGTCTGTTTCTACGCGAACTAGTTGTTCAGTTTTAAAGCTATCGAGCTGAAATTTTGCACAGAGTCTTCTTTTTGCTGCACACTACTAATATGTCGGAACCGACAGGATCGGATGACTATATCTCATAGCTCCCATAGGAACAATCGGTCGGAAAACTAGTTTTAGTATGAAAAACTTTTTTCTTTTCAATGGAAACGTCTCCAAACTTTGTAATCGTAGGTTTTATATGTTTTTTTATAATCCTACCAGTTTTTATTAAAATCGGACAACTATATGGTATAGCTGTCATACAAAAGATGGGTCTGAAAAACAGTCTTAGTTAGAAAAACTTTTTTGTTTTTAATGGTAGCATCCTGCAATTTTGTATTTGTTTGTTTCTCGTGCTTTTACATAATTCTACAAGTTCTACTTATAGCTCCCATACGAACGATCGGTCGGAAAATGGGAAAAAAAAGTATTTTTTGAAAATATTTAAGCGAGCACTTGCAAGGGTATAAAAACTTCGGCACAGACGAAGTTAGCTTGGCTTTCTCGTTTTTAATAAATTTAGTCAATTTTTTTTTTAAATAATGGAATAAAAATCACAAATTATCATAAAATTTCGATTTTTATAACAGTTTTTATTACAGTCCCTGATTTCAACTCATTAGCTAACTAGACGAGCAGCTGCTCCTTCATACCCTGGCACGCGCAACTTCTTTAGAGTGTATCTTCAAAACTATTACTCGGATCGATTTGAAATTTTAGGACAATATTCTAGAGATGTTGTAGAATTTAATAAGACAATAAAAAAAAAAAAATTAAAATAAAAAAAACAATTTTTTGAAGCCGCGAAACCCATGTAACCCCTTAATAGAAAGAAGTTGGTTTGTTGATTATGGCGAAATGATCAGCAAAAAAATTTATGTTTGCTCCTTTGACGGCATTTTCGTTAGGTACATATACATATGTATGCATATGTATGTATATACATATCTGAGCTTGAGATGTAGCAAGGTGTACAACCAAGAGGCAAGTTCGCACGTCAAAGGAGTCAGCACAATAAAATAGTCCGAAAGAAAAAACGGAAAAAGGAGCAGTTGCACTTACGGTGATATATCCCACGTTGGAGGCCTTCCACGGGTTGTTGTTGTAGTGTTGCTGTACTTTGGGAGGGAATTAATAACTTTGTTTGCACCTTTTCATTTTTCTTGCTTTTGGATAGTGTTTATTTATAAGTTGGCTTAAATCCTTGAATAAGGGGGATTTTGTTGTTTTCATTGCACTTTACTCTGGTTTACTGCTCTTCAGCTTGGCAATGACAAAAATAACGGAATCTGCGTTCCGCGAACGAAAGAGGAACACGAAAAAAAAAGGAAATTTTTCATAGCCGGGCTCGCGTTAAGGTAAACTGGCTATTTTCTCTAATTTTCAGCTATTTTCACACTCTCGCACACTTCATGCCCCGCTTGGGGAGTAAGGACCTTTATATTTATATTTATATTTTTGGGAAGGTTGCTTTGCACTTTAAAAAAAATAATTAGTTTAACGTTCATATACGGCCGCGCGACTCGAGAGACTAACGCTGCTGCCGCGGCGAAGAGGTAAAGCTGACGATGCCTGGCGACTGCGCGAAGATCGTGGATCTTATTCCTCTCCTTGCTCTCTTGTATGTATGTATGTATGTATCTCTCCTTCCATTCATATGCACATACACATACAACCAAGCATGGAGCACAGATTCCGGTAGTGGCCGTCACTTTTTTGAGACAACTTAGAGGTTGGCTTGAACAACCCAATGAACAGGGCGACAGCGTGGTGTAAGGTGGCAACCAACTTTTGATTCAGGCGCACTAGGGATATGCAAATGAAATTTTTGGAGGTTTTTAGAGGTCAGCAATTGGCTTAAACCCCCACAGGCACCAACACATACCTTTTCTTGGGTGTGTTTCGAACAATTTTAACTCCTGGGAGAGATCGGCCAAGTTTTTTTAAAATCTCTTGAAGGCGGTTCCACTGCCACGTGGGCGTGATAGGCGTGGTTTTACCCTCCCTTTTCCCTTGGACGGTTTAATAAAGGACAGGAAAATGGGATGGCAAGGAAAATCCAATGGCCAGTAAAAATTCTTGGGGTGAGCACGTTGTGGATTTCAATAAAATTTGTTTCATGGAGACCACTGACTTAAGGCACGATCACAGCAAAAGAGACTGACTCCGGTGTCAAGGGGTTCTTATATAGGGCCAGAAAAAAAGTTTTTCCTAATAGAAAAGTGACGTTGGCTGCAATTCGTCTACTCAGAGCATGCCAAAGAAAGACTTTTACTCAGCGAAAGAATCACCCTCTCAGCTGGTAAACTACTTGTTGCGCACGAACATTCTTCTCGCATGCGATACATTTTCCATACAACTAAAGTGGCCATTACACACCGGATAATCTGACACCGCCAGACGGAAGATAAGCAGGAACTAGCTTCGAATATCCTTGACATGGAATGTCCCGACTTCTTTGCCTTGTAAATCTTCTAATTAATAGAAAAAGTTGCCTAGCTTTTTTCGAACGCGACATTTAACAAATTGGGGGGCCAATTTGGAGTTGAAATTTTGCGAAAACTTGCTAAGTGCAAAATTCCTTCGAAATACCTCTTGACCTTCTTTATATGAGACGGGGTTAGAACGAAGGTTATATTGCTTTACGTTTTTCTCGTAAGGCAGTCGAATATTAGCTTGTATGTCTTTTCGCAGCAGAGCCATATTATCGGATCGACTCAAACGAGCCGTGGGCTCTTCCAACAAGGACAACTCTTTCAGGAGGCGATAGTGCGATCCATGAGTTATCATGTCTATGCCAAACAGAGCCTTATAAGGGGAACATCCCAGAGATTGATGTAAGGATCATCTTAGCGCGCAGGATATGCTTGTGAGATATAGGTCCCACCTAGTTTGATTTTGTTTGAGGTACGATCGAACACCAGCTAACAAGGACCGGTTTACACGCTCAGCGGCATTACTCTGGGGCGAATATAAAGCTGTATAGACATGTTGTATTCCCAACTCTGTCAGAAAGGCGTTAAAATCATTTGCCTTAAGCTGCGTTCCATTGTCTCTTACGAATATTTCTGGCACTCCAAAGCAATGAAATATGTTTTTTAACATAAAATCTTGGATTGCACTCGAGGTAACGAGGTAATGATATTTACTGAAATGATCCAATACTATCAGCAGACCGACATGACCATCTTTACTACGGGGATAGGGACCGAGCAAGTCTATATATAGACGTTGAAAAGGTCTACATGTTTGGCTTTGCTTACCTATTGGTGGTCTGAGTGTATAATTGGCAGCTTTGGTCTCCTTACAAATATCACACTTGCGGATATGTTCACGCACGTCTTTGGCCAACCCGGGCCAATAAAGGTTTCTCCGAATTTTTTCTATAGTTTTTTGCATGCCGCCATGCGAAGAAACTACATTATCATGTGCCTGTTTAAGAACTAGCATCCGAAGACGCTCTGGTACCCAAAGTTTGCAAAAGTGCATTTCTTGGTCTTCATTCCCTAAAGCATGTTCGGTTCTGAGATAAATAAACTTTTCCTGAATTTTTACATCTGGGAATTTAGAAACGTTTTTCTCAAATTTTTCCATAAAGGGCCAAATCGATAATGGACCTACCACTAGTTCCGCTATTTCCTCCTCGCCCAATCGTGAAAGCGCGTCTGGAACCACATGTTCTTTTCCTTTCCGATGTGAGATAGCAAACTTATCAAATCTGGCCAATCGGCCAGATACATTTTGTTGGCGCATAAGCCAAAGTAAGCTAGAGTGATCGGTCACCACTTCGAACTCTTGGAGTTCAAGGTAGCAGCGAAATTTTTCTATTGCTAAAATGACGGCCAAACATTCGCGTTCAGTGACGCTGTAGTTTCGTTGCGCACTGCTTAGTTTTTTAGACATATAGGCGATGGGCTTTTCATGATTTTCTTCGGACAATTGGATTAACACTGCTCCAATTCCAAAATCACTGGCATCGCAATGGAGATAAATTTTTTTGGAAAAATCGGTGTTTTGCAGAACGGGGGCATAGGTTAGGACTTTTTTCAACTGATTCATGGATTCTTGTGCTTCCGGTGTCCACACAAACTTCTTCTTGGTTGATAAGGTTTCAGTAATGGGACACGTAAGGGTGGAGAAATTATGAATAAATCTTCGATACCACCCACAAACTCCCAGAAAGCCACGAACTTGCTTAAGATTCTTGGGAGGAGGCCAATTTATAATACATGAAATTTTTGACTCCGCTAAACGAACTACCCAAATACACAGTATCTAAAGTCTAGAGGAATGATATCGTCCATTAAGCGGCACATAGTCGAAGGGGCATTGCATAGCCCGAAAGGCATTACTTTGAACTGATATAACGGCCTACCCGGGACGGTAAAAGCCGTTAATGGTTTTGCCTCGTCACTCAGTTCAATTTGCCAGTAGGCATCCTTTAAATCCAACTTAGTTATAATGTTGGCTTTGGGTAAGCGGGCGAATATGCCATCTTTACTAGGCAGAGGGTACGCATCTTTTTTAGTTTCTTCATTTACTTTTCGTGCGTCTAAGCAGTGCCTTACTTTATTTGGCTTAAGCACTAGTCGCATAGGTGAACTCCAAGCGCTTGTTGAGGGTTCTATTATATCCAAAGCAAGCATACGATCAACTTCGGCAAACAATAATTTACGGGATAAAACCGCTGTTTTACCGGCTTAGCGGTACCTACGTCGATATGGTGTTTAATTAAACTAGTTCGCCCTAAGCCTTCCAAACTATCAGGAAATAACTTCTTTACCACCTCGAGCTGTTGCCTCTGCAGGTTGAATAAAGGATATAAAGACGACTCCCTTTCAGCCGTGACCTGTGATTCAGCTTCAATGGATCTAATAACATTTGGAGCCAATTCGAAAGTTCTCCAAAAGTCAATACCGAGGATTACTCTTTGAGTAATTTATGGGATGACGTACAAATCTATAGGTCTGCTAATATCTTTGCATGTTAAGTTAACTTTTAGAACTCCCACAGCATTATGAGCGTGTCCATCGGCTGTTTTTACGTAAGAGTTAATGGGCTTGAATTCGACGCAGTTATTAAAGTTTTCTGTAGCTAATTTCCCTCCTACACAACTTACATTTGCACCTGTGTCTAACAAACCGAGCTCAGTAAAATTCAAAAAGCACACTTCGGCATAGCTTCTCATATCATTCTTATTACTAAATATAGCCGAAATCAACAATTTGCGACTTTTTCCTATCTTCTTAAAATAATTTCGAATCCTAAGCGTAATTCTCTTAAGGGAAGACGCTGGTCTAGAATTTTGAAAAAAACCGAAATTTTTTTTTAGTCTTAAAAGGTACTTTAGGGTCTTAAAAATAACATACCAAAGGATGGATGCCGGTAAAAATGTCTAAATGCCCAAACTTTCCATTCTACGGCAGCGCCTCTCAGGTACTCGGGGCGAGTACTTAAAACTTTAAAAGCGTTTTTCTCGAAATCACTTTTTTTGAACTGGCCGAAGACATAACTCGAGCAAATCTTCACCGATCTATACGAAATTTTGACAGTACATTCGAAATACCTTTCTCCGGAGAAATACGTAGGATATTTTTATTATATTGCATAGTTTTGTTTTAATCAACAATTTTGTCGTTTTTTTATAGTGAAAATTTTAATGTTTTGTTCAAACGTGCACCATTTCGCGAAAAAACAAAATAACGAAAAAATCCTACGTACGTCTCTTGCTGTTGTTATATAGAAACTAAAAATTTTCGGGATTTTGTTCCAGGACCAAAATTAAGGAGGTTACATCTTCGGCCATGGACCCATCTAAAAATGAGCCGCCTCCGAAGAAATGCTGGACAGGCGCCATTTTGAATTTAATCGACACGAAAAAATTTGCATTTGTATATTAAAACCTAAATTATAAAGCCTCTTTCACAGATTTTCGATTGATCTTTTTGTTGAGTCACAAAAAATTCATAAATTATGCCCGTTTTTTCACCCTCTAGACCAGCGTCCCCCCTTAATCTATCTATACATACTATATATTATATATAAAATTGAAAGTATGTTTGTATGTTTGTATATTTGTTCCTTATGGGCGTCTAAACCGCTGAACCGATCTTCACAAATTTTTAACAGTATGTTCATAGGCTATGTCTCATGTCTGGGACTTGGTCCAAAAACCGCGAAAATTGAAAAATTAAACCGATCATCCGATTGCGAAAAAACTTTTTAGAATGGTTAAGTGCTTGCCCGGGAAGGCCCCTAAGTTGAAGAAGTGGGCGGAAAATGGTACAAAAACTGCGAAATTTGCAAAATTCAACCGTTCATCCGAACTTTGGAGAATGGTTAAGTGCTTGCCCGGGAAGGCCTCTAAGTTGAAGAAGTGGGCGGTGAAACATTGGGGATTGGTTAAACGCTTGCCTTTTTTTTTTTTAAATATTTAATTATTTATTTAGTTACCCCAATACTAAATTATTACAGCTTATTATTACTATTTCTAGCTAACTTATACTGTAGGGAGGAATTATTTAGTGCATTATTATAAGATGTTTGGGGCTTGTTTATGTGTGTTCTTAGATATAGGGATTTCAATTCTAAGAATTATGTATTTAACAATTGTTTGTAATTTAGTTTCGAGTGTGTTTTGTTTTTGTGGTTTGTGGTTTTTAAATTGTCTAGCCGGTATGTTGTATGGTTGTGCGTTTTAGGTAGAGTGCCTGTAATACGGCTAAATCCTCCGATTAGCCAGGTCAGATGGTTGCGTCCTAAGGAGCCTTCTCCTAGCTCTGACTCCATTAATGCGGCGAGTCCTTAGGAGCCGCCTGGCAAGGTTGTTTGGGTGGGCAGCGACCTTGTCCAAGTAAATTACTGCTTGGCTATTAATGGTGTCGCCAATCAGGGGGACGCCACACTCTCGCTCAATATCGCGAGTTCGGATGAACCACTCGGCTCCAGTGATTCGTCTGAGTATCATCGCCTGGAATACCCGGATTTTATTCAGGTGTGTTTTTGCCGCTATGCCGTACACCTGAACGCCGTATCTCCAAATCGGTGCCAGGATCACTTTATAGATGAGTACTTTGTTTCGCAGCGAGAGTTTATTGTTGGCGTTGAGCAGTCAGCAACTTCGGCGGCATGCTGCTTAAACGTAAGCCTCTTGTCCAACGTCACTCCAAGGTATTTGTGGGCCGTTTTGTGAGGGAGGAGCTCTCCATGCAGGAAGACACCTGGGCTGCTGTCCTTCCTAAGTGTGTGAGTGACGGAAACACACTTATCGGGGCTGATGGAAATGTTCCATCGACAGGCCCAGTTTTCAAACCTTTTCAGGTACTGCTGCAACGCGTCTGTTGCCGCGTAGACACAACTGTCTCGAGCCATAACTGCTGTGTCATCGGCAAAAGTTGCGATTAGGAGGTCCTCCGTCACCTCAATCGGGATGTCCAAAGCAGTTGGCATGTCTGCAGTGAACAGGCGGTAGAGAGTTGGCCCCAGAACGCTGCCTTGAGGTACTCCTGCTCGAATCCTCTTCTTCTGGGATGCAAGGCCATCCTGGACAACTTTAAATGTCCTGTCAGAAAGAAACGATCTGATAATCAAGAAGAGTTGAGGATTGAGCGATCCCTTCAGCTTGGCTAGTAAGCCATCGTGCCAGACGCGGTCAAATGCCTGCTGGATATCCAAGTACGCTGCCACAACGTACTGATGTGTGGGCAATATAGATGCCCCAGGATATACATCTAGTGCAATATCCTCAGCAGTCGATCAGCCAGTTTTCTCCCAATCAATTCACAACCGAGCAAACGTGTTGCTTTGTTCAATGTTCATTTATTTCTTATTTGGTTCATAACTTATGCTATGCCGCTATGCTGCCGGCGTAGGGCAGCGGGCTTATGTATATAATTTACATATATATTCTTTGGATGCAGAGCGGCCACGAGTGGTGTGCATGTACATATGTGGCTAAGCCGAATATGCTGACTTATGCATATGCGAGAATTATCAAATTACAATTGCGCTTGAAGTCTTTGTGTTTTCTGCAACAAAGTTGTTACAGTGCGCACTCACTATATGAACATGCTACAGTACTCCTTGGCGTGGAATCCATCCAGGACGAAATTGACCACTCTGTGCAGCTGTTCTGGGGTTCCGTGGCCCAGTCGAAAGCCGAACTGGAACTTCGGGATACTCCTTTTGACTTTATACGAGTCCAGCTCATCTGGGGGCTTTCCAGGTTTGTGCAGCATAATGATGTTGGCATTCTTCCAAGCACTGGGGAAGTAGCTGAGGCGTAGGGCTGAGTTAAAGAGAAGCAAAAGAAACAATATCGCCTTGCGAGGGAAAAGATTTATCGTTCTGTTATCGACTCCGTCTTCACCAGGTGCCTTGTTACTTTTGAGCGAGGCGATTTCACTCTTCACCTCTTCAAAAGTGATGGGCCTGACTGGCAACGCCATTTGAAGAGGTACGTCCAGTGCTTTCTTGACCAATTGAAGCCTATTCGTGGAGGCGGTGCAGAAGGGCTGAAACCTTTCCTCGTTAGGCGCTTTTTGAGTGCTATTAGTCCCTCTGCCTCTGGGGTCAGTACCAGATTTCCACGTGTTGTGTGTATGGGAAGTGGGTTTTCTGGAGCAGCGTTAGTGGCAGCAGTTTTGACTTTTCATCGCACATTTCAATCGCACCATCAACGTCCTGGGTGGTCTGCACCTCCATGTTGAGGTTGAGGGAGTCGCTCAATTCCTCCTGAAACCGGCGTAAGTCAGATCCTGGGAGCAGGATTCGGCTTTTGACTGGAGCAGTTTGAGGACTCAGACCCAGTGTAGCCAAAAGGGGGATATGGTCAGAGGATAGGTCGTATTCTTCGTGCACATGAAGTAGGTATTCTGGCAGCCCCTTGTACAAGAAGAAGTCCAAGCAGGTGGGTGTACCTATTCTGTTGAACGGATAGTACGTGGGTCTTCCAGTGGCCAGGACTTATGTGGAATCACTACTGATCGCTTGGAGCAGCGCGGTGCCTCGAGGGTTGGCCCTGAAGTCGCCCCAGAGCCGGTGCTTGGCATTGAAGTCACCTCCGATGATAAATTTCTGGCCAAGTTGACCAAAAAGCACCTCGAAATCTGAGGAGCTCCACGGTAGTGATGGTGGCATGTACGCAGCTCCCGCAAGGACCTCTCCAAACGTTGTGGACACCATTATCGCTGCGAGCTGGATGTGGTTATTGGTGACTGGGAGGAGGTGGTAGTGGATCAGCTCCTGATTCACTTAAACACATGATCCTCCTCAAGGCCGGCCTCCAGGGTGATCAGCACGATAGCAGGCGTACCCATCCATGGCGAAGTATGTCCCTGCGTGCAAAAACGTCTCCGAAATAAGCATAATATCGATGTTGTGATTAGCAAGGAATAGCTTTAGCTCGTTATCGTTGGGAACTATGCTACGAGCGTTCCAGGTTCCGAGGCGTAGGGAGTTCGCCATTATTGGGACCTAGTATGCCCCTTGGTGGAGCGGAGCTCCCTTGTTTCCTGTAGCAGCTCAGCAATGGTGGCTTGGAGACCAGCAATGGTTTGCTGCATGGAGAGTATGATTTGGGCTAACGGCCCATCTAGGCCCGCGCTTCCAGGTAGGATTGAAGGGTTGTGGCCTGGTAGGTGGGTACCATTGCGGGGCAGGCGAGTATCCTGGGCGGTATGGTGAGTTGAGCAGCCTTGAGTTGCTCCCCGCTCGGCTGGGTGGGCATCCGGGTGGGAAAGGTGGGTTGGTCGCCTACCCCCTGTGCCATGCTGGCCTACTCGCGTCGCATCTGCGTAGGAGAGACCCTGCTGCACGATTGAGGTAGGGATGAAGGCCTGGACATTGCGCTGTGGGATTGGGCGCTGTCCGTTCCTAGACATGGGGGCAATGTTAATGCCAGTTCCCCGGTTCTTCAGTCTTCTTAGGTACACCGGACACTTCTTGTCCGATGCCATGTGGTTATCAGAGCAGTTAGAGCATTCCAAGTCCTCCACGGTTCTCACCTGACAGGCTTTGGAATTGGTCCAGTGTCCTTTGCCGCATCTCTCACATTTCGGCTGCTTCATACAGTAATTTCGAGTATGGTCAAATTCGAAACATCGGTAGCATTGTCTTATGTCCGAGTTCTTCCGTTTCAGCTCGACGGTGACCCTTGGCGTCCCACTTTGATGATGCGCAGTGCCTCTCTGCTATTATCAGCTTGTTTGAGGTCAACAAAGCAAACGTTTTGTTTGAGAGGTTCCTCAGTGGTTTCTGGGGCTTCAGACTGGTTTGCCCAGCCCTTGGGGTTGTGTAGGTTGACCACAGTGTGGCCCATTCCACCGAAAGCCAATAGATTTGCTCTTTAGGGGTGGACGAAGCCAGATTACGTACCACCACTCTAAATGTCCTGTCCTCGGGAAGACAGAAATGGGTATATTGCACCTGCTTCGCAGAAAGCGCCGCAGTTATCCTTCTGTGAGTTCCAGAGTCCTTGGGGAATATTCTCAAATCACGATTAGGGGCCATCTTGAATTCGTAAGAGTCCAGATCTGCCACGGTGTTGATGACATTTTCAATCGCCAGGATATCATCCACGCCGCACTTTCTGCAGGGTTTTGCACTTGCTGTTCAGTGGAGGGATCAGCCCCGTCTTGGGTCCCCTCCATTTGGTTGGCGTCTTCGTCGTCGTTGGTTTCCAGGGCCGTAAATTTGTTAGATGGCGCTGACGCGTCTGCTCCACGACCTTTTTTGTTGCCCTTATTAGGAGAGATTATACCACGGCGTTTTTTAATGTTAATTTTTTGCCAGGGTACTGAATCTGGCACAAATTCCGGCATGTTTCTGGTGTCCATAACTGGTGGCAGGGCTCTAGCGGTACTAGTCGATTCCCTAGATGTGTTGGCGGGAGGTTCTTGTGCCACCTGGGCAACTTTTGGGCCTTCCACTTGGCCAGCAAAAGACTGGAGTTGGTCAATACTTGAGCAGGTAATGACACAACTGGCAGAAGAAGATGGTATATAGACCATATTCATAGGCTTTGGAGGATCTTTTGCCAGGAATAGTTTTGATTGTTTGATGTATCTTGCACGAGACTCAGCACTGGCTTGACTGCCTCCATTTACCGCTGGTGCCATGTAAGGCCCACTCATAAGCGCTGTCGTAGTCGTTGTTGTTACTGTTGTTGCTGTTGTTGTAGAGGGTGTCCAAAGAGATTTTGATTTATTTGGAGCCGAAAATGGGGCTTCCTCAGTATCCGTCCATTTAGAATAGCTATTTGCCGGAGACTCAGTCTCCATTGGAGCCATATGGCTAGAATTCATGTTTCGCCTTAAAGTCACTGGCTAGTAGCCAGTGCCCAACGGAAATACGCGTAGTAACTTGAATACGAGGATAATGGATACAGTCCAAAAGGCGCCAGTTATATCCGAGAAAGATTGGCTTAGAAGGAATTTTATCGAGAAAAATTTAAATAAAATTTTAATAAATACGAAATTTTTTTTCTTAGCACGCGTCTGAACGAAAAGCCAAAACGGCACGAAACGCTTGCCGGTTAAGGTTTCTAAGTTGACGTAATAGGGGGGAAATGGAACAAAACCGCGAATTTTGCAAAAAATTATACCGATCATCCGATTGCAATGAAATTTTACGGAATGTTATGGTTATCGTTATCAAAGAAAGACGCGCTTAAAATTGGCTCCAAAAATTTATTATTTAAAATTGTAAAAAAACACTATTTAAATCTGAACAAACCACAAAAACAATATTTAAACAACAATATACAATACAATACAATCAAAATACAACAACTCCACAATAAAATCACTATTTTGATCTGAGCTCAGCAAAGCGAGCATACAAATTAAAAACAAAAACAAAATCAATGCTATAGCCATGCCAACATAATCATACGTAATCTTACTACACACAATCCGTACGCAGAAATTAATAAACACACCTGAATTCAAAACTGTTCCTGATACTATGTTGTTTTTCTATAAACAATTAAAAATCTTCATCCGAAGAACCACAAAGCAAACCACACAACAGACCACTCACACAAAAAGCAACAAAAAAAAAACACTCACTCAAATCACAAAGCGTTTAATTTACAAAAAGCACTCGACCATCCATATGGCTCCTCCACCCTTAAAACGTGCCCGGGAAAACACTGGCATCGACTTAAAGGGCAAACCCAGCTCTGATTGCCGCTCAACTTATTGAGATGCTGAACATACGGTTCATGGAACAAGCTGGGCTTATCACCGCCAGCGAGGAGCGAATCTTGGGTGGTCTAAATGAACGTATGAACGGCATGGCGGAGGAGATGCAGCGCTTGACCCAAAGGGTGGTGCAGCTGGAAGCTGCGGTAGACGAGGTCCATGCTCTAAAACAACAGGTGAATGCATTAGAGGAGAAGCTGAAAGAAAAGCTTGCTGCGCAAGCAAATATGCAGATTGCTTCTGACCTCCGCGTCCATGGCGTCCCCTTCTTCGAAGGAGAAAACGTTTACTCCATATTTGGAGCACTTTGCGCTGCTCTAAATATAAATCCAGCACCACGGGTCCGAGAAGCCTTTCGTATTCGACCGAGGAAAGGCAATAGCGCTAAAGTTGACCCGGTAATTATTTTTAAGCTTGAGCACGTGCGAGATAAAAACAATCTCCTACAGCAAATTGGAGCGTACAGGCGAGAAAGCAAACAACAGAGCTTGCAGCTTCTTGGCTTTAACTCCCCTGTGCCCTTCTATGTGAATGATCAGCTCTCCAAAGAAAATTATGAGGTTTTTAAGCATGCGATGCAAATGAAGAGGCAAAAGCTCCTGCATGCTGTGTTTACTCGTCGCTCACTTGTGCATGTCAAGAAGAGTGAGAGGGGTGAAGTAATTTGCATTGATAGCATACAAAAGCTCCAAGTGCTTCAAGGTGCCGATTCCCCCCTTCAGCCAGCAACAGAAAACCTAACTGACTTATTTCGCCCAGAAAAAATTAACTCATAAATACACTGCTAAGCAGTACTTTTCTATTAAAAATATTTATATTTATATTATTTATATTATCTCCGATATACAGGGTGCGCCATATAATGTGTCGGTATGGCAACACTGAATAACTTTGACATTTACCAACCGATTGCTTTTGTTAGACATGTTTTGGAAACATCAATCTAGTACAATTTTGACCATGGAACGCTTCACACCAAAACAACGTGCCGAAAATAATCGTTCAATTGTGCTAACTCAACTCAACAAATTTTGATGACCGATGAGGCCCATTTCACGCTTTCTGGTAGTGTTAATAAGCAAAATTGTCGCAAATGGGGCACGGAAAATCCACACCGCATCCATGAAATACCTTTACACCACCAAAAAGGGACCTGGACGCCTGGTATCAAAAAGAGGCGATATTGACTGGCCACCCAGATCTCCAGATTTGACCGCCCCAGACTTCTTTTTGTGGGGCTATTTAAAAAACAAGGTTTACGCCAGCGATCCACAGACCATTGAAGAGCTTAAGGCCAACATTCGTGCCGAAATCGCCACTTTATCGACTGAGACGCTCGAAAAAGTGATGGAAAATGCCGCAAAAAGGGCACATTTTGTTGTGGCCAATAAAGGCGGCCACTTGATTGATGTTGTGTTCAAAAAGTAGTTGAAATAAATTGTACAGGACCAAATTAAAGGAACAAGATCAACATATAGCAATCGGTTGTTTGTTTTTATATTTATTCAGTGTTGCCATACCGACACTTTATATGGCGCACCCTGTAGCTGTAGGTCTTCTATGTCTTAAATGTTATATAGTAATCAGAAACAGTGCGCCTCTGACCAAAATAATTTGTAATAAATGCCGTCCATCGTAGGTAACTCCCAGGCGAATAGCTATGCCCTAATCAGAGTCCTTAGCAATCAAAGAAGTGGTTTAAATGTCTGTCACATAAACGCGCAAAGTTTGGCAAGAAAGATAGAGGAGTTTAGGTTTTTATTTGTTAATTCTAATGTTGACGTAATATGTGGGTCAGAAATGTGGTTTTCGTTAGATATCTGTGATAATTTAGTTAAGTGTGAAGGGTACGACTTGTTTCGCTCAGATCGCGTAGGTCATGCTGGGGGAGTGGCAATCTATACGAGTAAGAGTTTACATGCAAAAGTAGTGCTTAAGCAACCAACTGATAGTGCTATTGAATACATTTTCTTGGAAGTGGTGAGCACTACAACTGCCTCTAAAGTCCTTATATATATATGTATAGGCCGAATCGAAATATCATCTATACTGAAGCTGTGAACGCACTGACTTCCATTTCCTTACAGTACACAGATATTATCTTAACTGGCGACCTAAACAGTGACATCTTGACTGAACATCATCTTAGAGACGATATGGAAACCCTTGATTTGACGCTCGTAAACAAGAAACATCCAACCCACTTTACCAGCACAAGAAACACCTTACTCGATGTGTTCTTTGTAAACAATCCTAATAAAGTTCTCTTATACGACCAACTTTCTGCACCCGCTTTCTCAAAACATGACCTTATTTTCCTTACATATAACATAGACTTACGACATTCTGACTACTTCATAACATACAGAGACTATAAAAATATTAAATATTCACAACTATTAACTGATTTTAACTGCTGTAACTGGGATATCATTTTTTCTTTAACAAGTGTGGATGACCAATTAGAATATATGAATAAAAATATTGACTATTTGTATAATAAAGCTGTCCCACTCAGACGCAAACTTATGAAATCGTCTCAAAACCCTTGGTTTAATGACGACATTAAAAGGAGCATTCTGAATCGTGATAGAGCCTATCATAAATGGAAGCGTTACAAGACAGCATTTCTTCACAAAGAGTATACAAGCCTAAGAAACAAAGTCACCCTTAAGTGCAATATAGCAAAACGCAACTATTACACCTCAAAATTTACTTGTGCAATATCCAACAAAAAAATCTGGAAAGATATTCAAAATCTTGGTGCGGGGAAATCGAGGCCAAAAATGGCCGATAATATTGACACCAATGATCTTAATGATAAATTTGTGCAATCTCAGTCGGACATACCAGAAATTCTTAAAACTACGTACCTGAACTCTTTAGACCTTAATAATTGTGATTACTGTTTTAATTTTGTTCGTGTTAACCAAAGTGATGTTTTAAATGCAATTCTAAAAATCAAATCAAATGCAATGGGGCTAGACAAAATGGATCCCAAATTTATAAAAGTTCTCTTGCCGAAAATACTTGTCTATATTACACATATATTTAATACTGCATTAATGTCTTCTACTTTCCCACATGTTTGGAAAACTACAAAGGTGTTACCGATACCAAAAGGCAATAATGATTTCCGTCATATCTCAATCCTATCTTTTTCATCAAAATCTTTTGAACAAATCCTGGCCTCACAAATAGGTAGCTATATGGAGCAGAATTCGTTACTTAATGACAAGCAGTCGGGGTTTAGGAAAAAGCGAAGCTGTACCACTGTAGTGACAAAAATCTCAGAAGATATACGTCGTAATCAGGACAAAAGCCATGTGACTTTCCTAACACTATTGGACTACAGTAAAGCCTTTGATATGGTAAACCATAAATTAATGTGCGCTAAGTTGAACAAACTGTACAATTTTTCTAATACAGCTTTGAAACTTATGGAATCATACCTTTGTAATAGGTAACAAGCGGTAGTCACGAAAACTGAACTCTCTTCATTTCTTACTCTCAACTGTGGTGTTCCGCAAGGTTCTGTTCTAGGACCTTTGCTATTTTCTATATATGTTAATGACCTGCCAAATGTTTTGTCTAAATGTGAAATTCAAATGTAAGCAGATGACGTTCAGATGTATGTTAGTGCTCCGTTGATAAATATCAGTGAATGCGTCCATCATTGTAACAATGACCTGAAATTAGTTAGCAACTGGGCTAAGAGTAACGGACTTAAAATAAACCCACTTAAATTTAAATGCCTTGTTATCTATAAGAAGAAATATGACACGAGTAATCTGCCGAAGCTGAAGATTGACGAATCGTTTATTGAATATACTGAAAGGGCAGTAAACCTAGGATTTACTTTCAATAAAACCTTATCATGGGATGACCACATAAGTAAGGCAATTGGGAAAACATATGCTCTAATTAGACGGTTAAATCTGACGCAGCAATTCATCCCTCCACATATAAGAAATTTGATGCAAAAGTACATGTAATTCCATCGCTGCTATATGGGGTAGAAGTTTTCGGAAGTTGTAGCGCAAGCAGCAAATATAAGATAAATGTAGCATTCAATAACATAGCCAGATATATATACGCAAAAAACGATCTGACCACATATCACAATTTGCAGAGAATATATTTAACTTACCACTAAATTCATGGATTAGCTTACGAGTACTAATTTTCCTGAACAAAATTATTAACTCTGGTGAACCTTCCTACTTATTTCAAATGCTGAACTTTGCTTCCTCACAAAGGACAAAAAATTTAATTGGCACACGAAATAAACGTGCATCATCCGATTTGCACTTTTTCCCTTATGCTATTCGCCTATGGAACCAACTACCGAACGATCTCAAAATAATTAGAAGCGCTCCAGTTTTTAAAAAATCGATTGAAATCTACCTACAGCAATCATCCTAGTTTTAGTTTACTTTCAATTGTCTTTCCTATATTGTTTTGTGTTTAAACCAATGTTAAATATTAAGTTCACGTTAATAATACCAAAAACTTTTTTTTTTCGTAATTGTCATAGTGATTAGTGCTACAAATAAGTCCTGTACTTTTAGCACTAAGAATCAAATCAAATAAATCTAAATCTAAATGAGAAAATCTGAATGGTTGGACGCTTGCAAGCGAAAATTTCTAAGGTCCAAAAATCCGCGAAATTTCTAAAATAAGCATATGAATATCTATGAAAGCGCTTATAGCTTAGATTAAAATCCAGCCGTGGGTAAATGGACGATGCAGATTGAAAGGCTGAATTTTAATATTTTTAATTTGAGCTTAAATTATTATGAAGATTTCATAGACGGCAATTGTAGACTGGTTAATAGGAGGTGTATACCAAACTGTCAAAAAAGCCGTGAAATTAGCAAAGTTAAAGTTAAAACTTTCATTTTCTCGCAATGCAAAGGACCCGGGCGACGCCGCGTATTCAGCTAGTACTATATATAACCGGTTCTTTTTCAAAAATTCTTTTTCTAGCTTCTTCATATTTCTGTAACCGTTCCTGATATGAAATAAATCTAGGCGATATCTTATTGGAATTGACCTCTCTCAAAGGTGGCTTTAAAATTTTAGTAGGAGTGCAAATTTCATGCATGGTATCATCCGGACAGTTGTCGTTTACTTTGGGGGCATCCTGGTGGTATTGGGTGCTCCCTGTGGGCGGTTTTCCGATTTTCGTCGTAGGCATATTTGGCACTGTGGTTTATATATGTTGACAGCTCCACAGCCGTAGCAAAACACTCGGCGTTCTGCAAGGCTATCTTGCCAGACATGCCCTTGAACATCACAGTTCCAACAGGTTAGCTTAGTGCCTCTTTATTGCAGAGCGTCAATTTCAAAATCAGGTTCGGCTTCCTTATATAAATCCTTTTCTAGCTCTAGCGGCTCCAGAGCATGCACTTGCCGACGATATGCTAATGGTTTGGATTTAGTACTGCCTTCAGCGCGACAGCTGATTTCTCGGGCAAGATTTTCTTGCATTTGAACTAATTTTCGCAGTTGACTCACCGAGTTAACAGGCTGATATAAGAGCTGCTGACGAGTCTCTGGCAGAAGATTATTTTTCAAAGTTTCTAGCAACTCTCCCTCTTCGATTTGAATAGAAAAGCTATCTATTAATGATGCCACCGAATCATAGAAGGAAGCAAATGATTCTCCAGCGTTCTGCTTGCGTGAGCGAATTCGATCACGATGAATAAACTTTGTACTGCTGCCTTAACGCAATTCAAAATTCATTCCATACAATTTGTTTTACTCCTTTATGGTATCTCCAGAACCAGTCTCGAGCCTTTCCTGTGAACAGGATGTGCATATGCTTACACAAAGACCTAAAATCACTATCCAAGGTTTCGTCCGTTAACGACCTAATCCTGTGGGGGAACTGATCGGGGCGAGTTGTGTACAACCACAGATTGGAGTTGTTGTGGATCCAAAATTTGGACACAGTTTGGACATTCTGTGTGAATGCTTGGTTACATGCCGTTAGTACACTGAGCTGATTATCTGCTAAGTTTTTGCAACAAACTAAGTTTGGTTAGCTGCAAGTGCCGAGTTACTTGACGTAGGTGTATTAATTGGGCTGTGTTCAAGAGTCAAAATTATTTATTCCTTTAATGTGACATATAAGGTGGACAAACAGGTATAGCAATATCTCCGAATGACAATTTCTTTTAACAGACCGTGGTAAATAATGGGGCTATTGTATAATCTACAGGATAATCATAACATGTGGATAACCTTTCAGTACAGCTGTAGATGTTCGGTATTGTTCGAATTGTCGTTTCCAGCAACATCTACTACTTTCATTCCCAGTTTCCAACATTACATTTTTTCTATCCTCCAAGTTATGGGAGGGAAGTTATCTTTATACTCAACTAGTTTTTCGAAGAAAACCTTCCATAGGGACAGCTGGCAAAGTATTTGGTCTTAGCCAAATTCTCAAGATTCCAAGCCGTATTTGTAAGTATTTCCAAGTCTCCACCTCTTGAACTCTAGTTAAATGCAATTTACCCGAAAAACCGAGCATAAGTCGCGAGGGCTTGTTAACAGCTGAGCGTTCCTTTTCTCTATACCCCTGCTTGGCCAATTACTCAAAATTATTGAATACTAGACTGCAGAGATATGTTTACATTTTGTGTCATACGGTTTTATCCTTAACGGCCTGGCATTTAGGTCACGAACCTAAAGCTATCAACAGGTTGTATTCACACAGATTAGGAACTGAAAACATGCTCCTCACAACTCGAGATATGTGGCAACTAAAGGGTGATTTTTGAAGAGCTATAGGAAAGTTTTAAAAAAAAAAAACAATAAAATTAAGAAAAATGCATGAAATCTTTATTTGAGTCGTTAGTACGGTCCATATAATTTAATGTTTGAAGATTATTTCATGCAAATGTTGACCGTGACTGCGCCTCAAATGGTCCATCCGCTTAGTCCAGTTTTGGCATACTCTTTCCCAAATTTCGGCCGGTATCTCATGAATAAATGCTCCAATGTTATGTTCCAATGCGTCAATTGAAGCGGGCTTGTCTGTATATACATGAGCTTTAACATAGCCCCACAAAAAATAGTCTAAAGGCGTTAAATCGCACGATCTAGGGGGCCAATTGACCGGTCCCGAACATGAAATAATATGTTCACCGAACTCGCCTCTCAATAAGTCCATTGTTGCGCGTGCTGTGTGGCATGTGGCACCGTCTTGTTGAAACCACATGACATGCAAGTCAAGCTCTTACATTTTGGACAAAAAAAAGTTGGATATCATCTCACGGTAGCGCTCACCATTCACAGTTACGTTACGACTCGCAACATTTTTGAAGAAGTACGGTCCAATGATACCACCAGCCCATAAACCGCACCAAACTGTGACTTTTTCTGGATGCATTGGTAGCTCTTGCAATGCTTCTGGCTTATATTCACTCTAAAATCGACAATTCTGCTTATTTACGTACCCATTGAGCCAAAAATGAGCTTCGTCACTGAACAAAATTTTTTTTTGCTGCGAACGGCGAAATTGGACTAGGCGGATGGACCATTTGGGGCGCAGTCAAGGTCAACATTTGTATGAAATAATCTTCAAACATTAAATTATATGGACCGTACTATCGACTCAAATAAAGATTTTATGCATTTTTCTGAATTTTATGTGGTTTTTTTTGAAAAACTTTCCTATAGCTCTTAAAAAACCAAATAATTTGGTACTCACAGCGTTTAGCTGCCCCACTGTTGGGCGCCAAAACTTATGTAACCTCTTTCCTTGTCTGGATTTTTTTGCGATCGGAGTTTCATCCAAACCGACGTTCTCCGTTTTGGTGGGTAGGTGCATAGCGGGTGGGACCCTCTGGTTCCGTAGCTCATCCGGGTTGGGGTGGGGTTTTTGCTTGCCCTCCCACCGATTTACAATAATTTTATTTAAAGGATCCCTGCGGAAGCTAACAAGAAAAAAAATGCGAAGCCCTTGAAACAAAGAAGAAAGAAGGACCAAAGATTGGTCCTTCCCGACACCAAAGCTAATCAAAAAAAAAACCTGTACAAAAATTTAGTGGTCCTAGAAATTGTCACTGTTGCGGGGTCAAAGATGTAAGTGGACTCACGCTGTCTAGACCCGACCCTACCAATGCCCTTCATGAAGTTATTCTAGTTGAAGAGCCCCAAACGAAAGGTTGCTACCCCTCTATGTCCCCATGTCACAAGGAAAAATGATTAGGTAATTAGTAAATCATAATAAAGATATATTCATTTCCAATAGATAAGCATCATTCTACAAATCATAGATAAATGCAAAATCAAATTCAAACAGGAACCATCTTTTGGCTAGATATGCACTTAATTTTCTACACAAGGCAATATTCAATAATCCTGATAAAGGACCAAACTCAAAAGCTAATATAATCTTTAGTTAAAGGAATTCGAGTTAATTCACAAAAAAAAACGATATTTCAGGGTGTGTGAAAGGTGATTTGCTAGCTGAAGGTAAATATTAATTAATTATTAAAATTTTTATTAATAATTAAGATTTCCTCATTTTTCTTTGCTTCATTTTCTCAGCTTGGCAATGACAAAAATAACGGAATCTGCGTTCCGCGAACGAAAGAGGAACACGAAAAAAAATGAAATTTTTCATAGCGGTAAGGTAAACTGGATCTTTTCTCTAATTTTCAGCTATTTTCACACTCTCACACACTTCATGCCCGCTTGGGGAGTAAGGACCTTTATATTTATATTTATATTTTTGGGAAGGTTGCTTTGCACTTTAAAAAAAAATAATTAGTTTAACGTTCATATGCGGCCGCGCGACTCGAGAGACTAACGCTGCTGCCGCGGCAAAGAGGTAAAGCTGACGATGCCTCGAAACTGATGATAAAGGAGAATCAATGACGGCGAAGTTGGCGACTGCGCGAAAGAGAGAAGATCGTGGATCTTATTCCTCTCCTTGCTCTCTTGTATGTATGTATGTATGTATCTCTCCTTCCATTCATATGCACATACACATACAACCAAGCATGGAGCACAGATTCCGGTAGTGGCCGTCACTTTTTTGCCACAACTTAGAGGTTGGCTTGAACAACCCAATGAACAGGGCGACAGCGTGGTGTAAGGTGGCAACCAACTTTTGATTCAGGCGCACTAGGGATATGCAAATGAAATTTTTGGAGGTTTTTAGAGGTCAGCAATTGGCTTAAACCCCCACAGGCACCAACACATACCTTTTCTTGGGTGTGTTTCGAACAATTTTAACTCCTGGGAGAGATCGGCCAAGTTTTTTTAAAATCTCTTGAAGGCGGTTCCACTGCCACGTGGGCGTGATAGGCGTGGTTTTACCCTCCCTTTTCCCTTGGACGGTTTAATAAAGGACAGGAAAATGGGATGGCAAGGAAAATCCAATGGCCAGTAAAAATTCTTGGGGTGAGCACGTTGTGGATTTCAATAAAATTTGTTTCATGGAGACCACTGACTTAAGGCACGATCACAGCAAAAGAGACTGACTCCGGTGTCAAGGGGTTCTTATATAGGGCCAGAAAAAAAGTTTTTCCTAATAGAAAAGTGACGTTGGCTGCAATTCGTCTACTCAGAGCATGCCAAAGAAAGACTTTTACTCAGCGAAAGAATCACCCTCTCAGCTGGTAAACTACTTGTTGCGCACGAACATTCTTTTCGCATGCGATAAATTTTCCATACAACTAAAGTGGCCATTACAAAGTTGTATAAGTTATAAGGCAATGTATTGCACTTTGGCACGTTACGTTATCTCGTTTTGCTTTATCTTCAACACAACACAAAAATCAAATCTTATCCAAAAAGGTAGAGGCAAGCGGTATTTAGTTGGATGAGTTTATTTTCAATTTAGTGGTTCATTTTGTTTTGATAATCCATTTCGCATCAACTCTGATCAACCACTGCGGGTGCTGAACAAACCTTAGTTTTCTTTTTATACAGTCATACCCTTTTTTTGGAACCTTAAGCGGGGCTATCCCGCAGCAAGGTCGATCGCTTGGCCAACGTTTGAGTTTAGTAGGTTCAGCACTCACAAGTTGTCATTTTTATGATTTTCACTCACCAAAACAAGATGTTCGACGAAGGCCTTCTCGATGCTGCTGTTGTATGAGTACGACGTTGAATTTTATTGGAATTGGAGTATCAATCGTGATTGTTGTTTCGTAAGCTGTATTGGATTTTTACGATAAACGAATTAATACTTTGCCAACGAAGCAACCTAAGAGATTGAGACACTTGCTGCTTTTCCCCGTCTGCGCCTAAGATGTCTTCGCCAGCAAAAGATACACTTCCTCTGCTGCGGCCTTCGGCCGGGAGATGTTGACTGACCCGAAGGTATCTATTGATCTCCTTAGAATGAAGCTTCCAACACAATTTGGTTCCTTCCTAAGCCAAGCCAAGGTCTTGCCTAGGGTAGTTCGACTATGCAGGCGTAAAATTTTGATCGCCACTATCCCGCAAATACCGGTTGGTGTCAGGTTCGCCACAGCCAATGAAAATCCAACTTTCCTACTTCTTTTGGTCTCAATATGGGGTGCTCGATCTTCAGCCAGATGACTGCGATTTAAATCAAATGATGCCAAGGCTTGTCGAAAAACTCTTAAAATTGTATGTTGAATTGCTTGCTTTCAGGGCAAAAGGTCTTAGGATGCCACCAATACAATATGATTAATATATAACTTTTCGTCGCTCAAATTTGATTCCGCACAGGGCGTTTCGCTCTAAGTTGCTTATACGTCCGATCACGAAGCCTGCTCAAAACGAAAAGAACGACCTGGAAACTACGAAGTGGCAAGGTACTCGAGCGAGCAAGGTCTTCGTGAGTTCCTATAAAAAAAAACGCAAGGTTGCATGTTACGTCATCGCCAATCAATAGCTCTGGTTAAGACGTTACGTTTGAATCAAGCGAGTGGTCTGTTGAAATTCAAAATTTCAAACCGAAATTGTAATTGATCTATCAATCGATCAAAATTTATTTTGTAGAAAACTATCATTTAACCCTGATGACGAAATTGTACCTTACTAGGCTGGATAATGTTTTACCAAAGGGCGGATTAGCCTGAAACAACTGCAAAGTGTTACCGAAGTGAATCTTTCAAATTCCTAATAAAACTTCCCACAATCCTATATAAGTAACACTCTAAGTACAATTATTGTCGAATGTCCTTAGCATGGAAGTTACCTACGAGATTACCTTGCAAATCTTCCAACACGTATGGGGAGCTGCCTTTTTTCTCTCGCACACGAGCTTTAATAAAAGAGGGACTTAACTTCGCAGATATATTTTTTTCAAAATTGCTCTGCACGAAATTTCTGCGGAATATCTCCTGCCCTACTTCATATCTAATTTCTTTAGATCGCAGATTATATTGCTTTGCGTGCTTAAGGGTGCGACTGATCCTTCCAGCAGTTTTAAATTTCGAAGCAGCTGATACTACGATCCATGAGTGATCGTGTCAAAACCATAGACAGCATTAAAAGGGGACATGTCTAGACTTTGATGTAAAGGGTTTCGCAGTGCACAACTTATGCCATGAATATTTGTATCCCAATCGCGCTGGTCATCTTTCAGAAACGCTCTCATAGCCGACATTATGGATCGGTTCACTCGTTCCGATGCATTAGATTGGGGTGAGTACAAAGGTGTTTAATACCAAAATTCTCTAAGAACTGTTCAAATTCTTTAGCTTTAAATTGCTTTCCATTGTCACTAAATACAATTTCCGGTATTCCATACACAAAAAATAATTCGTTCTGTAAATATAAATAATGTTTGAGGTAGTAAATTTGAGCAAGGGGCGTAACCAATGATACTTTGAAAAGTGATCAAGAACAATAAGAAGTCCGATGTTTCCACTCTTACTTCTCGGATAAGGTCCTAATAGATCTACGTATAGTCTCTGAAATGGTCTATCAGACTTAACCGGATTTCCCATAGGTGGTCGTGCAATACAATTTGGTGCCTTGGTGTACTTACATACGTCGCAATTTCGAACATAATCTCTAATCTGTGTTACCATGCCGGGCCAAAAACAGTTTCCACGTACTAAGTCTATGGTCTTTCCCATACCCTACCATATCCCCATCTTTTTATTACGTCAAGAGTAAGATTTTGCGGAATCCAGAGATTCCACAGGGACTGCCTACTCAATTGAGTTCCATCGTCATGTTCTGTGCGTATATAAACATATGCATCCACTACTTTGAGATCAGGATACTTTTCCCTTCCTGATAAGATCTGAGACTGTAGTTCCCGGTAGTTTTAATCCTGTAATCCTGCCAAACACCCTCGTTTGGTTACACTATGATTCCGTTGGGCAGTGTTAAGTTTCTTGCTCATGTAAGCAATCGGTCTTTCGGATCCACTACTTTCTCGCTGTGTTAATACTGCACCAATCCCATAATTGCTCGCATCACAGTGCAAGTCAAATTTTTGTTTAAAATTAGAATTTTGTAAGATGGGGGCTGACGTAAGCATAGTTTTCAACCTTTCGAATGCCTCCTGCACTTCCGCAGTCCATTTGAATTTATGTTTGTTTGATATAAGTTGAGTTATGGGATAGGCTACATCAGAAAAGTTGGGTATAAACCGCCTATACCACACAATAACCAAAGACACAGTGTTTTAAGTCAGCCGGTATCAGTTCGTCCATAAGTCGGCACATTGTTTGAGGTGTATTGCACAACCCGAATGGCATGACTTTAAACTGATATAATGGGCGTCCTGGGACTGTAAAAGCAGTGATGTGTCTGGATTCTCTGATAATATTTGCTTTTGGCATTCTAGCAAATATGCCTTCGATATTGGGTAAAGGGTACGCATCCTTCAGCGTCGCCTCGTTTATCTTGCGCGCATCTAAGCAGAGGCGGATTCTCCCGGGCTTGACTACCCTTCGCATCGGCGAGCTCCACGGACTAGATGACGGTTCAACTCAATTCCTAACTCAAGCATTCGATCAATTTCTTTATAGACTAACTTTTCTATAGCCGGAGCAATTGGGTACGATCGATGGACGTGCGTCCAATACCTTGCTTTTCGTAATTTGGAAATTTTTGTATTACCGCGTCCAGCTGTTGTTGCTACTTTTTAGTTACTGGATAGGAATGGCTTTCTTCACTGGGTTTTTCTGCCAATGCACAATGGGGGTTTTTTCGTTTTTTTTGGCATAAACCCAAAAAAAATGTTGCTCCTATTTTAAAAAAAAACGTTTATTTTTATGTTTATAATACTCTAGTTAAATAAAAAATCAATCGATAAAATTTTTTACGGTCACACTGATTGATCAATACACTGTCAAAGTCAGCTGATTACGAACGTGGTAGCTTTGTGTACAGTTCACCTTAACACATTGCTAAAGTTTAATTGCTCACGTTGGCCAAATAAAATAAAAAATACAACTTTAAATGATGGAAAGTCGTAGTTCAGGTATGTAAAACAAGAGTTAAATAACATATTCGTCAATTGTATGTGTTTTTGTCCTTGTGATACGTGTTTTATTTATGTGTGTTTTTTTGATTAATCTTAGCAAATTTAGCAGTGTTTCATGGAGTAGAACTCTTAAGGCACTCCAATGTGCTCAGTTTGTTAAATGTGGAGTTACTAACTAAAGTGTCCAGAATAATAAGCAACTTCATTTGTTTGCTATAATTTGCTTTTTCGCGAACAAAATCGTCATTTTCCAGAGGGTTATGCATTTGAACATGCAGAGCTGCTAGACATTTTTGTCAGCCACAAACGCTCAGAGGCCGCTGTCAAACAGCATATACTGCAAAAATTTGGTTAAAACAACCTTTGTAAAAGGGTCGTAACACAAGTAAATGAAAAGCTACGCGGTTTTGTCAAATATTTTAAAAGGAAATGGCCAATTTGCGGGCCCTTTTTAAAACTTTTGGACAATACAGCCTCGCGCATACTGGAAACGCAACATGAAGTGTTGGATATACTTCCAAACGTGATACGTTTAAAATTAATATATTGCTATGGATATGATGGCTCCACATGACACAGTATGTACAAACAACGTTTTCAAGACCTTACTGCCGCTGATAATGCATTGTTTGTAATAACAAATTTTCCATTAAAACTGATAGGTAGGTAGGTAGTTCCGGCTGACCCCAGATGGGGTCACACATAGACCTTAGGGTCCTTAATGAGGCCGGGTGATTATTTGGGTACGTTTGTCTTAGAAGTCCAGGAGGATTCTTGTCGTTTTGGCAAATGCCAATAACTGTTTTCTGAGTTTCTGCGACTCCAGGTTCCATACATTTCCTGCAGGTGTCCTCTGTTGTTATGCCTAGCTTTATCGCATGAGCGGCTGCTAGCCAGTGTCCCGTTAGTATGCCAATGAGCAGTCTACAGTCTCTTCTCTGGAGCTGTAGCAGATAGTGCGTAAGTTTTATGTCTCTTGTCATGCACATAATTTTAGAGATTCTGCATCCGCTGGTGTTTTCCCACCTTACCTCCGCTTCTTTCTCTGCTATCTCGTCCATCTTGCTATGAAGCGTCTGTATGGAGATAGGTATGTTTAGTGTTTCTTCTTGGCCGAGTACGACTCCGGCTGGCTGGGAATCCAGTAGATTTGCACCTTTCTGGAGATGCTGAGGGAATCTAGCGCTTCCCTGCTCGCCAGGACATTTCTGGAGTTGATGAAGTGTCCTTGCATTGCCTTGATTGCCGCTTGGCTGTCCACGTAGATATTTATTTGGTTGTATGGAGCGTGAATTTCCGCCAACTCCGCTGCTTTCCTTATTGCGAAGACTTCCGCCTGGAATATGGTGCAGTGGTTTGGCAGTTTGTATGAAATTTTTTTTCTGGCTCTGCACAGTATACGGCGGCTCCGACTCCTAGGTCCATCTTTGAGCCGTCTGTAAAGAGGTGTGTTGCTTCTTGGGCCAGTCCTGTACGCCAGTCTTCTGGTCCCAATAGTGCAGATGTGCATATTGGGTTGACCTTTGGGGTAATGTAGTCCGTGCTACTATTGATCTCTCTACCAACTATGCTGTGTCCATAGGTTTGTAGCGCCATGGTGCCTGTCGCACATAGACGTTGGGCGGTCTTTTGTTCCAGAAGGCGTGCTTGGATGTCCAGAGGGTTGACACCTAAGATGTGTTCTAATACTTTGGTTGGAGTTGACCTCAGCGCCCCCGTAATACAGACCAGTGCCTGTCTCTGGGTCTTCTCCATCAGCTTTAGGTATGTGGTTTTCTCCGTGGCTTGCCACCATACCAGTATGCCGTGTAGCAGTATCGGTCGTATTACTGAAATGAAAAGCCAGTGCATCAGACTTGGTGATAGGCCCCAAGTGCTACTCAGCATCTTCTGGGATGCATATAGTGCGTTGGTCGCCTTCTTCACTCTTTCTTCCACATTCGCCTTCCATGACAGTTTACTATCGATTACTGCTCCAAGGTATTTGACGGTTTTCTTTGGTGTTAGTGTTATTCCATTTATCTTTGGTGAAATCCATGGCGGTACCTTGTATCTCTTGGTAAAGAGAATGAGGTACGTCTTCTCCGCATTAATACTAAGTCCGGCTTCTGTGGCCCATTTTAGTATCTCTTTGAGTGTAGAGTCCATGATTGAGCTGAGAGTCGATGGACATTTTCCGATGATAATTATGCATATGTCGTCGGCATATGCAGTTATCTTGGGTGCTTTCCTGCCAAATTTTGTTAGCAGTTCGTTAACCACAAGGTTCCATAGAAGGGGTGACAGTACTCCGCCTTGAGGCGTGCCGCCGTGTGCCTCCTTCGTCATGGTTGTGGTACCCCACTCAGCTTGTACTCTTCTGCACCTCAGCAGGTTGTATATCAACGAGTTCAAAGCCTTATGTATTGATACAGCTCTTAGGCTGCGCATTATCGCCTCCGTGGAGACGTTGTTGAATGCACCAGATATGTCAAGGAATTCTCCCAAGGCATACTCTTTATGGTACATTGCTTTCTCGATGGTGGCTACTAGGGAGTGTAGCGCTGTTTCCACCGATTTCCCTTTCGTGTATGCGTGTTGGTTGTTCTCCAAGGTCAGGTTCATGCCTTCTCTTATGTGGAGATCAAGTAATTTTTCCATTGTTTTAAGCAGGAATGAAGTGAGGCTAATGGGCCTGTAGTCTTTTGGCTGCACGTGACTGCATTTCCCCGCTTTGGGTAGGAACACAACACGTGCTGTCCTCCAGGCCACAGGTACATAGCCCCACCCCAGGCAGGCTTCAAAAATGGACTGTAGCCATGGTACGACTAAACCTTTGGTAGTTTTTAGCATGGCGGGAATTATGCCATCCAGTCCGGGTGACTTGTAGATCGCGAACGAATCGATCGCCCATCGGATTTTTCCTGGTGTGACTAAGTTGGTTGGGTTGTAGGTTTGTTTGCCTACACGAGGTTTTGTATGCTTCGTTGAGATTGACAGTGAGCGTCTTCACGGACTTCTCAATATCTTCCACCGAGCAGATGGGCGTTGACTTCGGCAGTTTTGATTCCACTGTCTTTAGGTACTTCACCCAGTCGGTTTTCCGGGGGTTCCTATAGACGTTTCTAGTTTGACAATAGTCGAATTGGATCTTGAACTGGATGTACTTGTGGTCGGAGAAGGAGGGTTTATCAAGAACTCTCCATTCTGACGCCTGAGTACTGTTCCCTAGGGTCATGGTTAAGTCTAGGACGTTGGCTGAGGTTGGTCCCACATATGTGGGTACGTCTCCAACGTTTTCTACACTTAGACTGGTTTGTATAATAAAATGTAAGAGAGACTCACCTCTGTCGTTGATGTCCGGGCTGCCCCACACAGTGTGGTGTGCGTTGGCGTCCGTTCCGATGACGAGGGGTTGCTTCTTGTAGCTTGCCTCCGCCGTCAGTCTTCCGAGTTCAGCTGGTGGTGCCTCTCGCTCATGCGCCATGCAGCAGGACGCCATAAGAATTGGCTCGTCCCTGCCACCCTCCAAGGCCACAACAGTGAGATCGTCCGTGCTGTAATTAGTCATTAAATACGCATAGATGCCTTTTCTTACCAGAATAGCAGTCCTTGCTCTACTTACTGGGGTGGGGTAAAAGATGTTGTAGTTTTGTGACTTTAGTCCGGAGACCTTGTTTCCCGCCGCTATCCAAGGTTCCTGAACTAAAGCCACATCTGCGGGCCCTTCCTCCAAGGTTAGAAGGAGCTCCGCGGAGGCGATCTTGCTCTTATGCAAGTTGACCTGGAGGACTTTCAACTGCATGACTGGTGTCCGCATCCTCCGGTCCCGATGGGTCAGCCTGCAAGGTTGTGTCGCCATCCTCGTCTTCTTCAGCAGACTGTACTGCCCCCGTAATATCGAGGCTGCTGGCTTTTTCGACCATCATGTAGATGCCGAGGTCGTTCTCCACCTCTCCAGCCTCCAGTGTGTGCTCATTAGTGTCCTCGGGGTGGCGTTTCTTGAGACGTAGGTGCACGCTACCTACTCCCCATGCCATCACCCCGAATCTTGGGTAGAGCAGATCCTCGGCTTCCTTGTTGATCTGGAGGACCATGTGCTGCCCGTTTTTGTCGGGCTTTGCAACATGTAGTACCTTCCAGTCTCCAGTTGGCACATCAGGATTCTGCCACTGTAGAAGTTTCAGCGCCTGCTCCTTTGGTGTGACCCGTGGAAAGAGTACTTTCGCCTTCAGAACGGACGGAATGCAGGTTCTGTCCACAACCTCCAGCTGGGCACTCTCCCACAGGCTTCCCATGTCTGCAACGACGCTTGAGACCCACTTCAGGGTGGGGTCGTCCTTGCATCTTAGGATTTTGACTCCATACAGCCAGCCTGCTCCGTAAAACGCTACAGGTTGCGCGGCTGGGTCTTCCATCCTTTTAAAAATTTCCTCGAACAGCTTCTCCTCTACTTGCTTACACTGTTCGGGCGTCATCTTGCCGTTAGGGTCGCTTTTGTCGACGATAGCTACGGTGAGATGCCGTTTTGCTACGTCGCTAGCTGATTCCTTGGGCTGACTTGTCTTTTTGGGGAGGGGTTGTGCCTGGTTCTGCGGTCTTTGGCGGGGCTTTTTACTGGCAGGGGCCTCCGCCTTCGCTTGCTCAGTTGAGCGCTGCCGCTTGTTGGCCAAACACTCCTCCATTTTATTGGCGTATTTGGCGGAGGTGGCTTGCATCGCCGGTTTCTCCGCGAAGTGTTTTCGACCCTCCTTAATCTTTTGCTCGGCCCACGCAAGCTTGTTTCTCTCCTCTAGGGTGAGCTCACCGCTTCCGTTCAGTCTCGCCTTGATTTTGAGAGCCGCTTTATACTGGGCTTTCGCTCGCATGCCCTCCTTTTTTCGTGTGGGTTTTTCCTTATTTCTGGTACTAGACCCCGCCCGAACTGGAGATAGCAGCAGCTTTTCTTCCGCCTCTGTATTAGTTGAACCTCCATGCGATTCACAGTCCGAGTCTGTATCGACTGCAGTACCGCGCCACACTTTGGTCCTTGTCGTATCGGCAGTAGCTGTACAACTGTCCTGGCCTGCTCCAACCACGACAGAGGTGTGACCGCTGGCGACACGAAGTGGGGATCTCTCCCCACCGTGCCCGCCGGTGGTAGCAGTCACGCCTTCCACCGACGTTTGGGCTGATATCCCAGCCCGAGTTGGGTTCTTTGTGTGTTCCATTATTAATGTACCCATAGTGGTTAATTTTTGTTCGTGGGAACCACCCCATAGCATTTTATGCCTGCTGCCAGGCACCTCTAACCATGGCTTTGGCTCAGCTCCACCCAACATTGTGCTGTTGTGGTAGTGTTGGCCATCACCTTAGCTGGACACTGCATTTCCTAGGTGCAAGACGAGCAAGAGACACTATGTATTACCCGCTTTAAGCCGAGGTGCATACAGTGTCCATTGCCCAGCCGACACCCTCGTGGAGGGTTCAGTTAGAGGGTTTTCATCGGCCTAATGTTAGTAAAAAAAAATAATTATTTGTATTTATCAGCTTCGTACTAACATTGGGATATGGGCATTTTCGCGATGCAAAATTATGTACAAAAAGATAGACAAGGGAGATTCTATAACATTTGGTTACCTCTATGTTTGGTGCATAAAATTAAAAAAAAAACAATATTACCTTTTTCAATTGTATTGTGTTATTTATTATTTATATACAAATTAAACAAATATTTGTGTGATACACTTTTTGTTGCATCATGATCATGGCCTTGGCCACAACAACACAAAGTGTAAACAGCTAAGTATGTATTCATTTTTTGCTACAGCGCAAAAAACCACCCCCAAATACATAAACAAAACAAACAAAAAATCGACATCCGCGGACAACCTTACGCTTCAAGAGTACGCGCAGCACTGAACGTGGGGGTACTTTGCAGGGAACTCACACTGGCGTGTCCTCACCTTATATAGTTGCATCATGGATTCAACCGTCGCGGACAAATACGTATGTGTATGTGTATGTAGATGTGTATTCACTGCTGTTGCACTTTTATTTTGTTAAATTTAACTTGGTTCCCTTGTATTTTAATATGTGTAACTGTCCCTCCTTGTGTTTTACCACTGTTTACTTGTGTTTTGTTTATTAAACCAATTTAAACTTGTCCCTGCTCGGGCGCCATGAAATTCTATAAGAGTTTTTATAGAAAGAACTATTTGTGATACGCGTTTAAATGATTTAATAGTTTTAAGACGATGCGAAAATAAGTAGATGTGCGCTGTGATTCGATAGCTTCCGACAACTCATTATTAATTTTAAACAATTTCTCTAAGCCTACCTAAAGCTAGGATGGCGAAACGGGGCGAATTCGCAAAGAGCGACGACAAACGAAAAGGAGCCTTATTGCGCTCCCGCTCCGCCCTAAACTAAACTTATACTAGACCTCAGAAAATTACTTTAACAAATTTCAAATGACTTAAACTAATTAAAAATAAACGCCATCTGCGTCCACAACTTGATTTAAAATTTATTTTGATAATGCCCAACACTGCCCCGGCGAAGTTATACCTACCACTACCTTTGAAAAACCCCTACAGAAAAAGAAAAAAAACCGCACCCGCCCACTCAGTGCTTTAAACATCCCACACACAAAGTGCAGTGCAGTGAAGGAGTGATCACACAACCGTGATATTCATATTAATAACAAACCATTAATTTATTTATTTTTGGTTTTTGTTGGAGACGTAACTAACAAAATTTTTAAGTCATTAAGTTACGTTACACAACTTGTAACACGTTAGTGCTGACAACCGTCAGTGCTGACACATTTAGCTTGTAATCTTTGCGAACGAATTTTAGCCGTTTTTAGGCCAGACTCTTATATTATACAGTTCGACAAAATCAAACTTTTGGAAAAAACCCGGGATGAGACCCTTAAATTCTGATAGAATTTATCATAAATTTAGTTTTTTAGGAAGAGCAAGAATTTAGGTTTGACCCCTTCTTGAGGTACCTCAACCAATTGTACTTATAACGCGATTTTTTTATATAATGTTCCCAATGACCCTGCCTGTGTTTGCTGAATTTTGTAGATTTTTATCTTGTACCATTAACAACTAAGTTAAAATTGTTGTCGCTTTGTGTTGCTACTACAAAATTACCCATAAAACGCGAACCTAGGGTATAGTTGAAAAACTGGGTATGAGGCGATGCTTACAGAAGTGCCTTCTATCAGAATTTAAGGGTCTCATCCCGGGTTTTTATACCCTTGCAAAGAGTAGTATAATTTTGCCCAGAAGTTTGCAACGCATAGAAATATTCATTTCCGACCACATAAACTATATATATTCTTGATCAGGGTGGCGAGCTGAGTCGATTGAGCTTTATCCGTCCGTCTGTCTGTTTCTACGCGAACTAGACTCTCAGTTTTAAAGCTATCGAGCTGGAATATTGCACAGAGTCTTCTTGACTATATCTCATAGTTCCCATAGGAACAATCGGTCGGAAATCTAGTTTTAGTAAGAAAAACTTTTTTCTTTTTAATGGAAACGTCTCCAAATTTTGTTATCGTAGGTTTTCTATGTTCTTTTACAATTCTATCAAGTTTTATCAAAATCGGACAACTATATGGTATAGCTGGCATACAAAAGATAGGTCTGAAAAACAGTTTTATTTTAAAAAACTTTTTTGTTTTTAATGGTAGCATCCTGTAATTTTGTATTTGTTTGTTTCACATGCTTTCACATAATTTTAAAAATTTTTGGACAAATCCTATGACTATATCATATAGCTCCCATACGAACGATCGGTCGGAAAATGGGAAAAAAGTATTTTTTGAATATATTTAAGTGAGCACTTGCAAGGGTATAAAAACTTCGGCACAGACGAAGTTAGCTTAGCTTTCTCGTTTTTTAGTGTCGGACTGTGTTATTATATCAAATTTCAGTTATTTCTCTCTTATTTTCGTTCGAGTGTTTATTTCCAATATATTAATAACAAGTAAATGTTTGTTGCTTATTGGGAAGAAACTGAATAAAACAGGGACAAAGGATGGAGATTTGTGCGATGTGGGGGTCTGGCGGCTCAAACGGCTAAAGTAAAATCATTAGTGACATTTTTATTTATTAATTTTTATTATATTATTTATTTTATTAATTATTAATATTTTATTATTATTTACCAACAAATTTTACACAGATAATGAGTAACACCAGCAACTCAGCTTCAATAGGATCGGCACCACCAGCCGTAACCAACACAACTGTGCCTCCAAACACGGGAGGAAGCATCACGGTACTTGTTGTAAAAAATGTACAGACTGCAGAACAGACTGGGACTTCTTCCAATGCGACAACAAAAGGTAATAGGGTAATTTGCAACATGACCGTGGTGTACACCAGACCTGACCCGGCAACCGCTAGACAGGAAGATAAGGGTAAGGCATTCCGTATCCTAAAACGTCTGGCTACCAACCCAATCGGGAAGGACCAGACGTCCAAGGAGGACTATGCCAAAGTTCAGGATGACATATCCTGGGCTAAAGAGGTTCTACCGAACTTCTCTTTGGAGATGGCTTAGCCCACAGTGCCCTCCGTCACAAATAAAGATCGGCCCATAAAGGACACCCACGCTGAAAAGGCATCTTCGTCAAAAAGAGATCGGTCCTATGGATGATCAGCAACCACTATCTTCCAAACGACCGAAAACTTTCGGAGCCCCTCTCGCCGCTGAGATAGCAAAGGATAGAAAGATCGTGGGTGCTCAGGACGAGGGCAATATTTTCGGCAGAATCCCAAGACACCACTGGAAAACCTAGGAACACCTCCATGCTGCCATAGCGTAGGCTGGTTCCAAGGGAATATCCAACTTTTAGCCTGTGAGGACGAAAGGTCAGCACATCTTTACAAGGCCGCCATCTACAAGGTTTGCGAAATGTATCCGGGTGCGAGGCTGAAGGTTATCGATGCCAAAGACATACCTTTCTGCCCAAGAGCCCTAGTGTGGTTACCCGTACACCCTGCGGAACCTGAAAAAATATTGCAGCTGATGAGAATGCTTAACCCAAGCGCTCCCACCAGCAATTGGAGGGTGATCAAAGTCGAGCGCTCAGCCCGGGCAACCACTCTGGTTACATTCCAAATAGACAAAGAATCTGCAGAGTACTTAACCAAGTGGTTTCCAGAGGGTACACATGAAAGTCTGCAAGACAGCACTTGCTGACCTTATAGCAAGCATTGAAGAAGAAAAAGATCAGAGCGATGAAGAGATGGATACAGAGCGTACCCCACCACAAGAGGAACGCTGTGGCTATATCTCTGCGGGTTCACACAATGGACCATCCTTTGGTCGTCTTTACACAGAACAGGAACTTCTCCAACCTGAGGATCCTGACGACACACTCACTAAGGAGGAACTCACGCAAAATGATGCGGATTCTCCAAATAAACCAGCATTATTGTAAAGCAGCAACCGCTGCACTTCTACTTCTCTTATCCTCAGGCGAAGTAGATAAAGTTCTTGTCCAAGAGCCGTGGGTTTCTGTTGACAGAATCAACGGCTTGGGGACACCCAAATACAACCTTTTCTTCACCAAGGGTAAGGGTATAATTTGAATATGTATTTTAACCAAAATACATTTAAAAACCTTGTTGGAAACAGCAACACCAACAATATACAAGGAGGCGATGCCAATTCACACCACACACTATGGCGCAGCACAGACATTAACGAGCGAGGTGAGTTTGTCTACAATTACCTTCTGAAAACCAACTTGCAAATTGCCAATAGGGGTGTTGACCCAACCTTCATAACGAAAAATAGGAGAGAGAACTTAGACGTCACCCTCATCTCTGACAACCTCCATGACCAGATGGTATCATAAAAGGTGCTAACAGAGCACTCATTCTCTGATCAACGATACATAGAACTTTAACTAACAATCAAATGTCCTTCACCCAAGAGAATTCAAAATCCAAAAAAGACCAACTAAAAGGTACACAAAGAAGTTCTGGTTCAAAAGCTTAAAGCGTCCCCACCATTTACACCAAGTTCGGGGAAACAGTTAGACGAGCTTGTAGAAAGGCTTACCAAGGCGTTCAAAGACTCGTTCGATAGGGCCTGTTCCCCTAGAAAAATAAAATCCACCTTCAAACCCCCGTGGTGGTCTGCGGAGCTTGAAAAGCTCAGAGAGGAGTGCAGACATAAATTTAACGTAGCTAAACGCAGCGCCCAAACTACCGCTTGGGATTTGTATAAACAAAAGCTAAGCATTTACAAAAAAGCTACCAAACGGGCTAAACGCACCTCGTGGGCCCACTTCTGTAGGAATATAGAATAAGCCTCGGACGCATCTCGTCTAAGGAAGATCCTGGCTAGCTCACCAACCTCGCCAGGGCTAATACAAAAAGCAGACGGAACCTGGACCAATTCCATCGAAGAGTCCCTTGATCTTCTACTGAGCACTCACTTCCCTGAATGCTCCGTAAACTCAACACCAATTTTTGGGCCAACCGACCTGACTCTACAATACAACAAGAATATTGTCACAGTGACCAAGTTTATGTGGTCAATCGACTCGTTCGAGCCATTTAAGTTGTCAGGTCCTGATAGCATATTTCCCGCCCAATTACAACACACCATGGGCTATACCATGAACTGGCTTCACATGATCTTTGGAGCTGTCTAAAGCTTAATACATTTCCACTAGATGGAGAGAAACCAAAGTAGTCTTCATACCGAAGGCTGGCATACAGCAAGGAAAGGTCCACTGAAACCGCCTAGCATTCCCCGGTCTCAAAGATTGAAAAATCTTTTGAAGTGGGAGACATAGAGGGTGCCTTCAATAACGTCCAACCTTACGCCATCACCTCTGCCTTCGCAAATGTGGGAGCCGATATACCTCTGATCGGGTTCATCAACCAATTGCTAACCAGCAGGTCGATGAACTCGCAACTCGGAGGTGTTGCGGCTCACAGATTTGTAAGCAGAGGTACTCCGCAAGGAGGTGTTCACTCTCAGCTACTATGGATCGTACCAGCTAACTAACCGCTTCGACTCATAGAAGCGGAGGGACATGTGGTGGTGGCCCACGCGTACGATATTGCTATCTTTCAATGTGGTATATTTCCACAAGCGCTGTGTGACCTCATGCAGCCCGCACCGACAACACTTGCTCAGTGGACAACAACTGGACTGGGCGTGAACCCAGCCAAAACCGAACTTGTACTCTTCACCAGGAAGTACAAAATTCCTAACCTTATCCCTCCCAAAATCAATGGAGTAAGCCTCGAAGTTGGTGACAATGCCAAATACTTGAGAGTCATTCTGGATAGGAAACTACTCTGGAATGACAGCATAAACGACCGCAGAAAGAAGGCAACCATCGCTCTTTTCTCATGATAAAAGGCTTTAGGCCGAAAATGGGGTTTCTCCCCGAATAAAGTACATTGGCTTTACACAGCTGTAGTACGCCCTATACTACTCTATGGTTCACTAGTTTGGTGGCCAGCACTCGGGAAACAATTCGTCCTGAACAACTTGAACAAAGTACAAAGAAGCGCTGAAATATGCATGAGCGGGGCGCTCCGAACAACACCCACGGAAGTGCTTAACACCATATCTCCTCTCTTACCACTAGACCTAGTAGCAAGGCAGATGGCTAGCACAACAGCCCTAAGACTAAGAATCCTAAGAATCCGATATCAGGAACGGGGGTATTTCGGGGCACTCAACTATACTCACTAACCAAGCAGGTATACCGTTATATACATACTATTGTGTCACTCAAACGACGTTCGACAAATTATACGACGTATATATCCCAAGCCGAAACGAGTGGGATAACCCTCCCCACAGAAGAGCATCTACACCGATGGTTCGATGAAAAAGTAGGTGGGGGTGTTGTCTTACCCAACCCAGACCTTAATTTATCGTTCCGTCTCCCTGATCACCCTGCTAAAACGCTCACTGAATGCAGCCTATTCCTGAACGAGATTGGCCAACACCTCAGTATTCACCTAATATGGGTGCCTCGACACCGGAACATATATGGAAACGAGTCTGCGGACACACTGGCCAGACTATGCACAACCACCGAGATCCTTTCAGAGAAGAGCCCAACAGGGATGCCTATGGTTACCTTTAAGCTTCACAAAAAGCCGAAACACTACGCCTCGCCACTGACCGGTGGAAAGACCTTTCCACTTGTGCGGTATCGAGACTAACGTGGCCAGTATTGGACTCTAAACGTACTAACACATTCTTACGTTACAGAAGGGAACACATATCACTTCTGGTACGGCGGGCGGACGGGTAGGGTTTTCGATATATCTCAAAATATAAATATCGATAATATCAAAAATCTAAATTTTCAATATCGATATTTCGATAATTTCGTTCTTTTCTAAAGCTTACACAAGCCAGGAAAAGAAATTACAGTACGTCTACGTCTATAAGACCACTAATGACCAGTGCAAGTTTTCGTTTCATCTGATCTTTCCAATAGCATAACTTAAAGGTACGATTGAATTATTTTTCTTAGGTCAGGCTATATTCAGGCTTTCCACTTGTGCGGTATCGAGACTAACGTGGCCAGTATTGGACTCTAAACGTACTAACACATTCTTACGTTACAGAAGGGAACACATATCACTTCTGGTACGGCGGGCGGACGGGTAGGGTTTTCGATATATCTCAAAATATAAATATCGATAATATCAAAAATCTAAATTTTCAATATCGATATTTCGATAATTTCGTTGTTTTCTAAAGCTTACACAAACCAGGAAAAGAAATTACAGTAAGTCTACGTCTATAAGACCACTAATGACCAGTGCAAGTTTTCGTTTCATCTGATCTTTCCAATAGCATAACTTAAAGGTACGATTGAATTATTTTTCTTAGGTCAAGCTATATTTTCAAAGTAACTTAGTAACGACAGTCGGGATAAAACGACTGTCGGTTGAAGTGCGAAGACGAGTTTTTGTCGAGCTCCGGTTCTATTCGTTGTAAAATCATTAAAATCAGTTGTTAAAACAAAAACTTTCGACTCGCGATAAAAGACTTTAATGGACATTTATAAGAACTCGTGCTTATGTTGTCCAATAATATCTAAGTGAAAAGAACACTAACAACACCATGAGTCAGAGCCAACTCAATGCCCAAATGCAACTACAACAAGACGATCGCCGGCTTTCTATACAGCACAACAACGCTTATTTCGCAATTGTATCTTCCGAGCCCACCAGCACGGCGACTGTAAGCTCTCATACTACCACTGCGAAGTGGAGCTCCCAACGTCCCACCCCCTCTCCTCAGCCCACGATGATGAACTTTTCGGCAAGTGCAACAAAAAGTACGGTAACGCTTACTCCAGCGCAATCAACCTTTACGAACTCAACAACAACAACTATGCAGAAACCAGCGACAACTCAGCACGCGCTCCCACTAACACATACACAAGTGAGCACAACACCAACCACCCGTTTGTATGTGCAGACCGGCATCGATCGGTATGTAAAAATAAACAAACGAAAATGAAGCCCGCAAAACAAAACGAGAAAGCTAAGCTAACTTCGTCTGTGCCGAAGTTTTTATACCCTTGCAAGTGCTCGCTTAAATATATTCAAAAAATACTTTTTTCCCATTTTCCGACCGATCGTTCGTATGGGAGCTATATGATATAGTCATCCGATTTGGACAAAAACTTGTAGAATTGTGTAAAAGCCCGAGAAACAAACAAATACAATATAACAGGATGCTACCATTAAAAACAATAAAGTTTTTCTAACTAAGATTGTTTTTTAGACCTAAATTTTGTATGGCAGCTATTCCATATAGTTGTCCGATTTTGATAAAACTTGGTAGAATTAAAAAAAAACATATAAAACCTACGATTAGAAAAGTTTGGAGTCGTTTCCATTTAAAAGAAAAAGGTTTTTCATACTAAAACTAGTTTTCCGACCGATTGTTCCTATGGGAGCTATGAGATATAGTAGTCCGATCCGGTCGGTTCCGACATAGTAGTGTGCAGCAAAAAGAAGACTCTGTGCAAAATTTCAGCTCGATAGCTTTAAATCTGAGAGACTAGTTCGCGTAGAAACAGACAGACAGACAGACGGACAGACGGACGGACAGACGGACGGACAAAGCTCAATCGACTCAGCGTCACCCGGATCGAGAATATATATAGTTTATGGGGTCGGAAATGAATATTTCTAAATTATAATACCCTTTGCAAGGGTATAAAAAGCTGTAATACACCAAAATTGAACAAAACAAGCGATAAACCTGCGGACAAAGATCCCCTCACTGGGAATAGGTTACAAATTCTGGCCAAACAGTCTGACGCTGAGAGTGAAGAAAAAGCTCTAAGTGCCGCAAAATCAAAGCTTCCGCCAATCTACATTCGGGATACCAGTTGTACGGCCCTAGTAACAAAGCTTGTCTCGCTAATAGGCAATAACAACTTCTATGTGACATCCGTTAGCAAAGGCAAACTACGCGAAACAAAGCTCCAAGTAAACACCGATGACGACTATCGCGCTGTCGAAAAATGTTTAAGAGCTGAAAATAAAAGCTACTACACCTACCAACTAAAAAGTAGCAAAGGCCTACAAGTTGTAATCAAAGGTATTGAATCAAGTGTACCTGCAACGGAAGTTGCTTATGCTTTGGAAGAAAAGGGATTTAAGGTCAAGTCCGTAATAAATTTAATAAACAGAGACAAAAAACCCCAGCCGCTTTTCAAAGTTGAGCTGAGCCCGGAAGACATAGCTCCTAACAAAAATCAAGTGCACCCCATTTACAAACTACCTTACTTATTGCACCGCAGAGAAACTGTAGAGGAACCGCACAAACGCACAAGTCCAGAGCTATGTACCAATTGCCAAGAACACACTAAATCCTACTGCGCTCTGCGATCTGTTTGTGTGGCATGCGGAGAGCTGCACAAAACTGCCTCATGCCCCGCAAACAAGGAGGATCCATCAGTCAAAAAATACAGTAACTGTGGAGGTTACCACACCGCAAACTACAGAGGTTGCCAAGTATACAAAGATCTGAAGAGCAGGATTAATACGCGCACGGAATTTGCTCGTTTCAATGGAAACCTTAATACGTATACACCGTCGCAATCGACCCCTGGAGCCTTCTTCACAAAAGCTACGAGATCGTCTTTTGCCCCATCGACTACTACCCAAGGCGTTTCTTTCGCAAGCGTCTTGAAACATGGAACGATTTCACACGAAACTCGAACTGAGCCGACTCTGACAACAAAACATGTGGAGCAACCATCAAACCAAAGTAGCTTAGAAGCCATGTTTCTATCGTTACAACAAACCCTGAAAGATTTTATGGTGTATATGCAAAACGCAATGCAAGAACAGATACGAATGCAAGGCCTTGTTATTCAACTGCTCGCTTCGCAACAACCCAAATAATGGCTCCCCTAAGAGTATCACTCTGGAATGCAAATAGTTCCTCACCACAAAGTGGAGCTATCCAAATTTCTTCAAGACAATGAAATCGATATAATGCTTCTTGCGGAAACTCATCTGACGGACCGATTTAATTTCCAATTATCGGGATATGCATTTTACGGCACAAATCACCCAGATGGTAAAGCCCATGGCGGAACTGGTATCCTAGTCAGAAGCCGCATCAAACATTATCCACTAACGGGATATTCGGAAACCTACCTGCAAGCCACATCGATATGCGTAGAATCTAAACGAGGCAATATCACTCTGTCTGCGGTTTACTGTCCCCCACGATTTACAATATCAGAAAAACAATTCCTAGATTTCTTTAATACACTTGGTCAACGCTTCTTCGCTGAGGGTGACTATAACTCGAAACATCCCCACTGGGGCTCCAGACTGACTAATCCCAAGTGGAAGCAACTCTACAACGTACTCACGCGCGCATCAAACAAACTCGACTATGTATCTCCGCGAAGGCCTGCATACTGGCCAGCAGATCCAAAGAAAATACCCGATCTTATAGACTTTGCTATAACAAGAAGAGTTCCACAAAACCTGGTAACTGCAGAAGCCCTTGCAGACTTGTCGTCAGACCATTCTCCAATAATATTCATCTTTCTGGAGTGCCCTCAGATCAGACAATATCTTCGGAGACTGTCTTCACACAAGACAAACTGGCTCAAATACAAAAAATATATCAGCAGTCACATCGAGCTGAGCCCGACCATAAACGGCGAAGTAGACATTGAAAAGTCAGTAGAAGCCCTCAGCTCTATCATTACTGCTGCTGCTCGTCATTCAAACCCTCAAACAACAACAATAACACCTAAGCAAGATAGTAGATTAACGAACAGTTACATAGACCGACTGGTGTCTGAAAAGCGGCGTGCAAGAAGAGAATGGCAGCACCATAGGTCGCCTGCGTCAAAAAATCGTCTGAGACTTGCGGAACGCATACTTCGCAAAGCACTCGAAGCGGACTAGCAGCTAGCCCATAGCCGTTACATAGAAAATCTATCGCCTACAAGCACCAAATTTCCCCTATGGAGAGCACATGCAAGTATAAAGCCACCTGCAAAGGTAGACACGCCTTTAAGGGACCAGAGTGGAAGTTGGGCCCACAGTAACGAAGAGAAGGCAAATGTCTTTGTTGCCCAAGCATTTGACCGCGTATGGTTGGACGGTCTTACATTCAAGATAAAGTCAATGCTTCCACCAAATACACACAAAGTCTTAGAAAGTTACGTCAGTAACAGAGTATTTACAGTTCGTCAAAATGAGTACACAACAGAAGAGTTCGCCATAGGAGCCGGAGTACCGCAGGGAAGTGTTCTTGGTCCTTTCCTATATGTACTATACACTGCCGACATACCAATAGACTCTCGACTTACAAAAAGTACTTTTGCTGATGATACGGCAATATTAAGCAGATCACGCGACAATTACCGCAACAAGACTTTTGGCAAACCATCTTACCTACGTGGAAGAGTGGCTGATCAACTGGCGTATTAAAATCAACGAGCAAAAGTGTAAACAAGTGACGTTCACACTCAACAGAAGCACCTGTCCCCAGCTATCACTAAACTCTACTTTCATCCCGCAATCAAACGATGTTGTATACCTAGGTGTACAGTGTACACCTCGATAGAAGGCTCACATGGCGCAAACACATAGACTCGAAAAAACTTCAGATAAAGCTTAAGGCCAACAGACTTCACTGGCTAATTAACTCCCGTTCCCCTCTAAAGCTGGGATATAAAGTCTTACTGTACAAGAGCATCATCAAGCCTGTCTGGACCTATGGTTCGCAGCTATGGAGAAATGCTTGTGCGAGCAGCGTGGACATCCTCCAAAGATCACAGTCGAGAATCCTTAGAACCATCACTGGAGCGCCAAGGTACATTCGCAATGATTGTATCCACAACGACCTCAGCATCCCACTGGTTGAAACTGAAATAGAGGAACTTAAGCGCAAATATTCTGAGAATCTTCTTGCCCACCCAAACCAACTTGCAAACTCGCCTCTGAAAAAACGACCTACCAACCCAGAAACTGACTTGAAGGGCCGCAGAACACAAACTACCTCCAATAGGGGATAGTTTTCAAAATAGTTTCTAGATTAAGATTTGAAAAATTATTGTTAGTCTCTTTAAGAGAAGATCGAATAAATACCAACCAAGCATAAAAAAAAAATTAAACCGTTCCCATCACTAGAGATTTAAACGAACATTCTGAAATTGTGAGAGTTCTCGGATTGCAGTGGTGAAGACTATCTGTTTGCCAACTTAAATGTTTGTGATTCCAAGGAGGTACCAACTAACCGAATCCTTCTGTCTGAATTTTGTCTGAATCTTCGCTACTGCTACAGTAATACTCAAAATTATATTTTAAGAAAGTTGGCTCGGCGCTTTAAAGTGGGACAACCCGCTCACGGTTACTTTAAATGCTCGCTGTCAACTATTTTGAATTGAGCTCCCAATGCTCATAAGCTGTCGCATACCACGTTACATCGAGTGCCCCGCAGCTGTTGGAAACATGTCCGATCGGAAGACAATCGTGCCGACTGCGCTTCTAGAGGCTTGGTATCTTTTAAACTTGAGACCCTCCAACTGGAACCGCTTCTCTACATGGACTCGCCTGCTGAGAGTACTCAGCTACTGTTGTCGATTTGTCATTTGTTTGCAGCGCCGCATCTGTTCTCACTCAGCTGATCGACCTTGTCTCAATTTCCTGACCGCATTCGAGATCTAATATGCTTGAAACATATTGCTACAGAACGTCCAAAGGAGAGCCTTCAAATCACGTTTGATTCGCTACACAACCTTTATTGATGCCTACGGATTAATGTGAATTAAAGGACGTATTGACAAATCGAGCCTTAATTACAACGCCAAACATCCTGTACTCATCCCGAAGTCAACACATTGCTACCCTTTATGCTGTCGTGGACGGCACATTCAATAGTGTGCGTCCACAGTATTGTATCCATGGATGGCGCAAATTTGTTTTCGGATGTAAACCCTGTTTTACGCATAGACGACCAAATGCGCAAATAATGGCCAATTTGATGTACAGCCCCTTAGATGTTTTCTTCACACTGGACTGGCCTAAGCAGGCCCAGTATCGATCAAATTGACTATGAATCGAACCCCCAAATTCGGAAAGGCTTGGTTCGCTATTTTTGTATGCCTCTCAACCAAGACCATACATATCGACGTGGTCCGCCTTCATTGCAGCCTTGGAACGTTTCTGGCCATGCCAAGGACGGATCTCGGACTTGTATTCCGACAACGGGAAATCATTCCAAGGTGCCCATCGAGAGCTCGACAAGATGAGACGTCTGAACGAAGCCCAATGCCAAGATGGGGACTTGGCTTAGCCTAGCTGTTTATTCCCCCTGTTACGGTCGCACCTATGTTTAATTTAAAATAAATGCATTTAATTCATTTACCTATAAGCACACAACCATTCAACACATTAAGGCAGGTCATAATGTAACGAACCTTTTAATCTGCCGGCTTCCGCTCAGGGCAGTCGTGGATTGCTCCAAAAAATTTTTAAGTATGGAGTTGGTAATTGGAATAATAAGACCGCTGTGATTTCGTTTTGTGCCGGTTTATTGGCCTTAAAATTCTATTTGACAATCTCGATGTCTTAATAACTAGGGCTTAGCTTACGGGCTTATACGCTAAGTGGCTTCGTCTGAGCCTTCAATATACTCCGACGGCTTGCCTAGTATGGCTACGGACACCGCTGGCACCACGATTCGCCCTGACACGTTAGCAAAGTCGCACAACTCGTCGGCTCTCGTTTAGGACCGAACAGCTTCTTTCCGGTAGCTTCCTAGGTCTCTCTTGGCCTGGGTGGAGTTTGCACCGTTTTCCGCTGGCAGCACGATCCGTCTGGCTCGCTGGTCAAATCACACAGATTCGCCGACCCTTCGTGAATCTTTGTACAGCTCGATTTGAAACGCTTGGTTCAAGCACGCACTCTGTCCCTTGGCTCCTGGTGGTATTCCCTCGATGATACTCTGCTTGCTCTCACTCGCGTTGGTGATTCGCACTCGCTTAGAACCGCGCACTGGGGACGGACACTCGGGTTGAAATGACTCGCACTCTGATTCGAACTCTCACGGACTATCTTGTCCCCAGCCGCGAGTCCCTTTTATATGGCCACCCAGCCCCGGCTCGGCTGCGCATCGGTTTTGCCTTGGACTTACAAGTCCCGTTGTTGCCATGCGCCTTGGTTTTTGCATCAGCTTCTTGCGTCCCGTTGTTGCCATGCGCGGCCAGCCCAGTTGAAATTTCCACTGTCACTGGCCCCATCCTTCGTTGGTGTAACGACCACACACATTCGCACTCCTTCTGTCTCTTTCTAGCGCTCCATTCTAACGGAAACTCTCTCCGCTCTGGTGTGCTCAGTAACGGTACGCCATGCTCCGCTCTCCACTTCGCCCTTCAGCCCATTCAGCCCAATTCGCCGCACCTCTTAACCCTTATATGGTCGGCATTCATTCCCCTAAGTCTAAAGTTACATTCGGTAATTAGTATAATTTTAACATTAAGCTTAAACCTAAGCTTATTCTTAATCCTCGACCCCCGCTGTTAGACTTCACTAAAGTCCTCACAATAAACACAAAGCGACTTGCCGTTCTGCTGAGTCAGCTATACCACACACGCCAATATGTCAATGCGTCAGCAATTCCAATATATGCTGATAATATAATTCTCATAAAGAGGTTGAGCAACTACTGCAGTTGTTGACTATTGCAATCACCCAATGACACAGGTCACAAAGTGTTCTTAACCCGGCTTGGTTATTTGGCAATCAAGAATTTGGTTAACTTGGCGATCGAAAGAGTAAATTATTGGCTATTAACGCATAACGCACTCCTAGTGTAAATCAGCTTTTATCCTGTTGTGAGAGAAGCGCTCCCATGCACTCTTCCACTCTCTTGTAAATCAGAAATAGCAGCCGCTGCGCCAGCTGCTGCATAAATTAGTTGAAAAAAGTAAGGGAGCTGCAGTCGAGTGCCCCGACTACAAAAGACCCTGTTCTTTTTATTTTATTTTTTTTAAGAATGTATACACCCACCCTCACACATAAACAAGAACGCATTTCCTTAATCCCAAATTATAGATTGGTTCGAAATTGAATAATATAAAATTTGATTTTTAATTTAAATGTAAACTGTTTTTGTCACAGCTTTAAATTGTCATCCTGAAAGTAGTCAACACTATTTTGTCTTGGTAGAGGTTTTAGTCTTAACTGATGACGCAGTAACCCATGATCTGACTGGGTTTTTGCGGTTAAAATAGGGAGGGTCAAGAAACAAACTTGATCTGCATTCGATATACACCTACCTTCATGCTAAAATTTGTGGCTCTATCTCCTATAGTCTCTCAGATCGACGCGTTCATTCACACGGACATGGCTATATCGGGTAGGCTGTTCTTGCTGATCAAGAATATATACACTTTATGAGATCGGTAATGTTTCCTTCTCCCTGTTACATGCATTCCCACAACTTCATGATCCCCCTATTTCCATTTTTAATGGAGACAGGGTGTAAAAACATACCTTAACGCAGCAGACGTGTGCAATATTACCCCTAGCATATTTGGATTTGGCGGATCAGGACTAACAGGGCAAAACAGCGAATTTGTGGAATCGCAACGGGAGACTGACTTGTCGTTCTCAGCCATTGCAACTTAACCTAACATAATACCTCAAAACTTAAGAAAACCCTTGATTTTCGTAAAAAGACACACACTTAGTACAGCTAATTAAGCTTACTTTGTCACATTTTTCATCAACGAGGAACATATGTGTAGTTTGACCAGATACGAACAAAAAACGCCGAAATATGCATTTTTTGGAATTTCTAAATAAACTCAGAGTATCGTTTCAAAAATAATTGGTAACTTATACTCAAGCTAGCTTTCGTTTTAAAAGTAATTGATAGCTTTTCCTCAAGCTAGCAATCGATAAGATAACAGTTTTGATATGAATTTAAAAATGATTAACTACATATTATGAATCGCAGTTCAATATGCGGTATTCACTACAGCCGAAAAAAAACTTCGTTTTGCCACGACGTCCTTTTACCAATAAAGCTGATGTATGAAAAGAATGATGCGAATCGATTTTTGAGTGTAAATTTAAGTAAAGTGTGGCGTCCCCTCGACGCGGAAAATTTCGCGCGAAAGAATTGCTTCTCCGCAGATTCTTAACAGAATCTGCTGAGCTGCTGCTGTTAACACGATTAGAGATATTTTGCTATCGCTAAATTTTTCGAAGTAACCCTGCTCTGTTATGGCGCTGCTAAAAATAAAATAATCTGTTGATGAACAAAACAAAATAAATCGTAAGATTTTTAATCCAAATGAAGTCGATTAACAAATGATGCAGAACTCGCATTTTTATGGGCTCTATTTTAATATATTTTTATTATTAAACAAGTAAGAAAGTCGGTCAAGCCCGACTACAACATACTCAGAACCTTCCAAAGTTTGTAAGTGCTGCCCATCGCTGCTTCAGCCGGTGCTGCCCAACATAAATGTTTGCTTAACTCGACAATCGTTCATCCGATCAGCGGCGAATCGATAAATAATGCTAATGTTAATCTTAATAGCCTCTGTGTACCTTTGGTACAGAGTATCATAAAATGAAAAACAAATTAATTGTTTTTAATAAACGAAGCATAAAAACTCATTCTATTGAGAGCCTGCACGAGTGCACAGAAAACATAAAAATATTCTCTATCATTTCAACTAAGCGTGTGCTACTGATTTACCAATCAAAGCTAAAATCAAATGAACTGAATGTATATGATGTTCATTCATGTGCACATTGTTAATACTATAATCTTTATTCTCCAAAAAAAAATCTGTAAACAGTTTTATGTTTGGTTATTCACTATTATTTTTTTATTAATCATGAAGACATTTATTATTTTTCTTAAGTATCCATATTTATATCTAAAACCATAATTTCATTGACCATATCATCGGTTCCGGATATGGAGCTTCTTTTTTCGCATATTAAATTCCTTGCATGAGAAAAAACTCTTTCTGACGATGCGATTTTGTAGCTTTCTTTATATATCATAGCTTTCATTCCGTATATCGAACTGCTGTAGAGTTTTCCAAGCATAAGTCTATGCTGTCTGGCAGGCGGCTAAATTGATATACACCTTGGATGTAACTCCAAGGAACATTTGAATCTTGGTCGACAGCCAGGCTGCCTTTAAGGCTCTGTCATTAAACGCCACAAAGAGCTACCGCAGCACGGCGACTGCACTGAGCCAAATCCAAGAGCACTGCATCACCCTCGTCTGGGTAACTGGTCACGCAGGACATCATGAGTGCAGTGAATGGCCAGAACTGACCAAGAAATTCACCCAAAAGAACTGCAAAACTTCTACACTTAAGCAAGAACTGGACTGGACAGGAATCATAAAGGCGCATTGCGAGATCGGTCAAAAGGACACTAGGATTTGCAAGCCCCACCAAGACTTCTGTCGTAGTTGTGGAAATAAGGAGGAAATAATAAGCACCCAGCATCTGAGTAAACCTTTCTTTGAAGACCTGGGCAGTCTGGCAAATGTGCGCCTTGAAATGGAAGTGGTTTCCCACTGCCCCCTGCCAGCCCAAACCTATTCCCCTCCTTAAAAGGCATCACAATAGGCAAAAAGACTTCTGAAGGATCTCGGCCTCTGCCGAGCAGCATATTTAACCTAACCTAACCTAAATAGTTTAGCGATTATTTTACACTTCTGGTACCAACCCTGAATTTTAAACAGCGGTTTTTATCTTTTCCATCATAAACCTTTTTTGGGCCAACTAGCAATTCAAAGAATTCCAAAATTTGTATGGCCAAAGCTGGCATGTCTACACTCCTCCACAACAATTTTCCGGATTTTTAAAGTGCATGCCGTTACCTACAAAATTCCGCGAAATTTTTAACACCATTTATTTTCGACTTTTAGTCGAGGTTCCACTTTCGTTTTTTACATGTCCAACTGTCATTGCTAGATACTGTTTGTGTAATTTTTTCAGAATTTTAAAAGTTGTGGAACGTGGTTAAAATTAATAAAATCAATATTGAATGTATATTTTCATGTTTTTCTTTAATCATCGTCACTGTCTTCGTTAATTACTGGATTAGCATCCACGTTCTTATATAGCTTACTTAAAATAAGAGCTGGTCTGAAAACTTTAGATAGGTACCTACCGTGGGATAAGTAATATATTATTGCAGCTAAGTGTGAGCAACAACCTACAGTCCTTTTGCCATTCGCACATTCTCAGCAATAGCCCAGTACGCCCGAGTGCCCAATGCTCTGCGAATCATACTCAATAAAGCATTTGCATGCTTTGCTGGAATTGTGTCGCGATCTTAATTTTATTTGAATTATATTCTTGCTTGCATTCAGGTAATTTAGATTTTTATTTCAATGCTCATCAATTATTTCAGCCAAAGAGGACGCCGCCTGACTTAATTGGATCGGGTAAACAGTAGTTTTAGGTCCTCCTCGGTCATTTCCGTAAAATCCATAATATCCGATGAAGGTAGCCGCATTTGTGATGGAAACGATAAGAACCACAGTTAAAAATTCAGGGTTGGTACCAGAAGTTTAAATCTCTAAACTACTTTCGGTGGATGGCCTTCAAAACTGCATACTTGAAATAGGTATATAGGAGCGGGGGCCGATTCCCCTTAAAACCCGGCTATGCCCTTTAAAAATTAATCGTAGGAAAATGACAACGACATCAACACTACAAATTTTAACAACAGTGTGAGATCGAGACACACGAGATGACAAGAATCACACGGCAGCTTTACTTTGATAAAACAAAATAGTTCAAAATAAGTTGTTTCGTTTCGACATATAAGCTATTTCAATAGTGTGCACAGTGTGATTGCCTATTGTTAACATGAACTAGTGTGAGCTCATTGACTCTAGATCTTCTGAGTCTCTTCTCATCGGCAATTTTTTATATCAATGAGCAGCATTCCAAAGACTCTTACGCTATCTTCAAAAAGGCCATGCCTTTGAAAATGCAATATAAATGTTGTTATTTTTGGCGAATTATGATAAATTTATTTTTCTGTTAGGTTCTCCCAAAACGACGGGTGCTACTAAAAGTTATTAAAAATTCAATTTTAATAATAATTCGAGAAAGCTAAGCTATCTTCGTCAGTGCCGAAGTTTTTATACCCTTGCAAGTGCTTGCTTAAATATATTTCAAACAAGTAAGGGCGCTGCAGTCGAGTTTCCCGACCACAAAATACCCTGTTCATTTATTTTCATTTATTTGTTTTTGAATTTTTGAAGACGGCTTTTTAGGTCTTGGATTTATAGAGGAGGTCTAGGTTTTTTGGGGATAAAAGGGGGACGGGGTGGAATTTTTTCAAATCTGAAACAAACTTGATCTGCGTACAGCATAAATCTACCTTCGTGCAAAAATTTGTGGCTCTATCTCTTATAGTCTCTGAGATCGACGCGTTCATACAGACAGACACACGGACAGACGGACGGACGGACAGACGGACATGGCTATATCGACTCGGCTGTTCATGCTGATCAAGAATATATATACTTCATGGGGTCGGAAAATTTTCCTTCTCCCTGTTACATACATTCGCACAACTTCATGATCCCCCTTTTCCCATTTTCAATGGGAACAGGGTATAAAAATACTCTTTTTCCCATTTCCCGACCGATCGTTCGTGTGTAGACCTGTAGCGATGCAGTGAACCCTGGTCGATAACGATTGCCCGGGGACACGTTGTCGTTAGAGCAAGGGGAACTCAGAAGTGACAGACCGAGTTGGGATGTCGGGCCAGACGGTCCTGTGGAAATAAATATTGCAACCGCAAAGTTGGCCCGTCTTATTATTCATCGCGGTGCTGGGTTAATACAGTTCGTATGGGAGCTATATGATATAGTCATCCGATTTGGCCAAAAATTTTTAAAATTGTATGAAAGCACGTGAAACAAACAAATACAAAATTGCAGGATGCTATCATTAAAAACAAAAAAGTTTTTTAAAGACTGTTTTTCAGACCTATCTTTTGTATGGCAGCTATAGCATATAGTTGTCCGATTTTAATAAAACTTGGTAGAGTTATAAAAAAAAAACATAGAAAACCTACGATTACAAAGTTTGGAGACGTTTCCATTGAAAAGAAAAAAGCTATTCTCACTAAAACTAGTTTTCCGACCGATTGTTCCTATGAGAGCTATGAGTATATAGTCATCCGATCCGGTCGGTTCCGATACATTAGTGGCGTGCAGCAAAAAGAGACTCTGTGAAAAATTTCAGCTCGATAGCTTTAAAACTGAGAGACTAGTTCGCGTAGAAACAGACAGACAGACGGACGGACGAATCTCAAACGACTCAGCTCGTCACCCTGATCAAGAATATATATAGTTTATGGGGTCGGAAATGAATATTTCTATGCGTTGCAAGCTTCTGGGCAAAAGGGTTTGCAAGGGTATAAATATACGAGCTTAGATACTTGTTTGTTTCTGAAACTCGGTCTTATTCCCCAATTAAGTGATGTCGCAGTTTTATGTGACGGATTTAATTTGTGACTATCTGACAGAGAAAGCCATTCGGGAGGAGTTGCTCTTTTTATTAATAGAAGACGGAGTGCAATAGAATACTTATTTCTGGAAGTTGTAGGTAGGGGAAGTGCAATAAGTTTACTTATTGGCTGACTCCATCGTCCGCACCGTGCTATCGACTTCTCGAATGTATTTAAATTATTTTTTTCATTATTTTTTGCTATACTGATATCGTGGTAACTGGTGATTTAAATATCAACATTCTATTAGAAAAACATGTATCCTTCAAAATTACATCTTTGGCACTTGGCGCAGTAGCAGTAGCCAACCACGACCGATTCAACGACCTATTCAAAGCAACACAACCGTTGAATTAAGAAAATTTTAACATATTGACTACAGTCAACTTGGAACACAATTTATTTTTTCACAGGCGTTAATTCCCAGTTAAATGATCTTACCCGCTATAAAATCATATAATATGAAAAATTTGTACCACCTTAACGCAAAGTTTGCAATAAGATTCACAAAGCTTGACGTAAAATAGCGGAAAAATTACCTAGCGTGACACAGTTTATAAAAAGTAGAAGAGCTACAAGATCACTATATGCTCTTTAAAGGGCTCAGAAACCTTGAAAATAATAAGATCAAAATGCGTACCCTGTAACTAGAAAGAATAAGTGAAGATTAATTTCGCAGTTTCTTACTGCAGCTGTCCACTGTTACTGCAAATATGAGTTCCGATTAATGGCCAACCGATTAGGGCTGAATTACACGACAATTTGTGAACTGGTATTTTATTCCATCTGTATATAATCTTGTACCTTAAACACCCTGTGACTCTCACGCTTTATATTCCTATTGGCAGCTAATCTTAAAAATACCTCTAAAAGAGCGTTTGATATTGTTCAAGATTTGCATTTTACTTAATAATACGTGGTGTGAAATATCTGTTTGAGTGACAACAAATTCAAATGAAATCCGATGAAATCACGAGTTTGAAAATTATAAATCAAAAGCAATAAATGAAATGCTTTAAAGCAGCACCACACATCAAAAATCGCTGGCCTGTGTATAATTCTGTGTGTAGTGCTAAAATATATGTATGTACATAGACTTTTACATATGTACATATGTATGTGTGCATTCTGCCTGTGGAATTTGTGTATATGATTTTGTTTTTTTTTTCCTATGTGCATGCATTGCATTTGGATATATGAATTTAGTTGCATATGTAACCCGAAATTTGTTTATGTCAAAAAAAGTACTATCCCGCTTTATAATTCTATACATCGAGAGCATAATCCTAATTATTGACATCCCCACCACTAACAGCGAGATAAACGACGAAGAATATAAAACTTTGAAAAATCATAGCTTTATAACTGTGCATCCGATTTAAGCGGCATAAATTCTGATAATACTATATTCATCTCTTCAATCCAAGAAAAAATATGAGAGTCCCATGAGTCCATCCTCAAGCAGGGTTTAGCGAAATTTAATAAGTTATTACCATTTTCTTACAGAGTGCTTATCGATATTTTCATGTTTATTTTTTCATTAAAGAATGGAGAATGGATATGGAGAATATACACATTATAGAAAAATCGTAATTCCCGGAAAAAATATTTTCCTATAACTACATATTTTTTGATTCTCATTTTGAAATAACTAAAATCAAAGTAATAATTTTAATAAAAAATGCATTATTTGCTGTGGTTGAAATTATTTAATTATGGTTTTCAATAATAGTTGACTATCAATGATGATTTCTCAACCATACTCACTATGAAATATAAATTTGACGATGGGGAATCGTTTGTTTTGGTCTATAAAATTTCGTTAATTCTTATTTCTCGCTTTTGTGTAAATTTTGCGGCGCTGTTCCACGTACTTTATATTGTTTTTTGTTAAATTTTTCTAAAAGAATGCCATATAGTGGACGCGCAAACGTAATGTATAAGCGATTTGTTTAAGCCTACGGCACAAACTTAAATTTTTACACAAAAATGCGAAAGTATGTAGCAAATGCCGCAAGCAATCTTTAACTTATTTTCCCCAGTGGGAGGTCGATCCTTGACTCCAGATGACTGTAAAATTAGTTCCAGTATCGACGAGGAATACGAATCATCAGCGTCCAAGAAGTATAGATCATCTAGAGCATCTGAATTGGAAAAAATGCTCGACTGTATAAGGGAAAAGTATAAGGGCCGTTCTCGCATGTTCATGTTTTTGCAAATGCAGGTGGATTTTACGCTTTTGCATAGCTCATGCTCAAAATGAGCAGAAAAAAATTCACCAAATCCGCAAATTTGTACGGTTTTTTCTCGGGACTGCTCCGACCGAAAAATTGCTATTGAGTTGAAACTACTGGAACATCCTTATAAGCAATAGAGTCAAGGGATGCCTGTGGAGAGGATCGAAAACTTTTACATTGAAATCAGTCACATTATGCCAGGCTTTAAAGATAAATTTACTTTCAAAAGAAAAAAATAGAGGAAAGTTAACTTCGGTTCGGCCGATGTTTGTTTATCCGTGCAGCACGTTTCTCTAACTAATATAAAGGATCACTGAAAACAAACAAGGTTTTCTCACTAAGACTACTTTACTGACTCTACTTTTCTTCGATAGCTATATTGATGCCAGACTTCGACCAAACTTAGTGGAGTCATGGAAAGCATTGCAAACTAAGAAATACAAAGTTTGGAGGCGGTTTCATTGAAAAGAAAATAATTTTTCTCATTAAAGCTAGTTTTTCGACCGATCATTCCTACGGCGCCTATATGCTATAGTCATCCGATCCAGCCGGTCCCGACAATTGGAAATGGTTATATCGACTCTGCTCTTGGTGCTAATCAAGAATATATATACTTTATGTAGTCCTAGATGCTTCCTTCTAAGCGTTACAAACATCCGAACAATTTTAATATACCCTATGCAAGTGTATATCGAGAAAGCTAAGCTAACTTCGTCTATGCCGAAGTTTTTATACCCTTGCAAATGCTCGCTTAAATATTTTCAAAAAGTACTCTTTTTCCCATTTTCCGACCGATCGTTCGTATGGGAGCTATATGATATAGTCATCCGATTTGGCCAAAAATTTTTAAAATTATGTGAAAGCATGTGAAACAAACAAATACAAATTTGCAGGATGCTACCATTAAAAACAAAAAAGTTTTTCAAAGACTTATTCAGACCTATCTTTTGTATGGCAGCTATACCATATAGTTGTCCGATTTTAATAAAACTTGGTAGAGTTATAAAAAAAAAACAAAGAAAAAAAACACGTTTCCATTGAAAAAAAAAAAATTTCTCACTAAAACTAGTTTTTTGACCGATTGTTCCTATGAGATACAGTCATTTGATCAGGTCGGCTCCGACATATTAGTAGCGTGCGGCAAAAAGAAGACTCTGTGCAAAATTTCAGCTCGATAGCTTTAAAACTGAGAGTCTAGTTTGCTTAAAAACAGACAGACGGACGGACAAAGCTCAATCGACTCAGCTCGTTACCCTGATCAAGAATATATACAGTTTATGGGGTCGGAAATGAATATTTCTATGCGTTGCAAACTTCTGGGCAAAATTATAATAACACTTTGCAAGGATATAAAAGTGAATTGAGCAGAGCTACAATGTATTGTAAAAAATTCATAATGAATACAAGTAGCAAACAAGAAAGAAAGTCGTTCAAGCCCGACTTTAACATACTCTGTACCAATGAAATTATACGCTCAGCATACATTTTGATGCTGCAGTAGCAGCTGAAAGCAGCGCTGCTATTGCGCTGCAGCAGCGAACTGTCGTTTGATGATAACTCGACAACCGTTCATTCGATCTTCACCATTCCTTTGGCGGATCCAGAAGTAATCCTCATTACTAAATATGTCTGGAAAGTACGAACTATCTGTCCTTAAAATCAAGGGAGATTTGACCCCTTTTCCAAATTGCGGGGGCGTGGCCAAAATTGAAAATAAACTTGACCTGCCTGCAGACATAAGAAGCATATGTACCTTCCGTACAGAGTATAAAAACACATAAACAGTTCGCTGAGCCAATGGTGATCACTGCATCCCCTTTTATACTGTTATCGAGAAGGCAATGAAATTCGACATCGCAGCTTAATGGTTTTGTCGGATAACCTGGTTTACGACACTGATGTTTTTTAAATGATTCAAAATATATTTATTTATCATGTAAAAGAAAACAGAAGAGGTGAAAAATCATGTATTAATCTGGCGGAGCAGCTCAACATTACAAAAACAGATTTCAGGTAGCTAGTCTCCTGCAGCTTAGATTAGATTTTGGTACCGATGCAGAGGCTTATTTCATGCAACATCACAGACAAAGGATCTTGTGACGGAGTAGATGCAATGTTTTAACGTGATGCAAGTCTGAAAAGTCTAAAGTTAGTTGTCGGTAAACCCATTCTCACGCCAGAGTCGCTATTTCTATAGGCTAAAAATCATTTTACAGGATGTATATTTTTACAGGAAAGAATATGAACCGGTCAAGAACAATTTAAAAAAAATAGATGAAAATTAACTTTGGCTCGGCCGAAGCTTGTAAAGGGTGATTTTTTAAGAGCTATAGGAAAGTTTTTCAAAAGGTAGGTAGGTAGTTCCGGCTGACCCCAGATGGGGTCACACATAGACCTTAGGGTCCTTAATGAGGATGAGGAATTTCGACGTTTTGGCAAATGCCAATAATTTTTTGGGGAACTCTTGGCCGCTTCCTCCAAAGAAGAGAACCGTGGGGTGTGCATAATTTTTAATCTTGTCTTGGCAATTGCTGGACAGCTGCAAATGAGATGTTCTAGAGTTTCTGCGACTCCAGGTTCCATACATTTCCTGCAGGTGTCCTCTGTCGTTATGCCTAGCTTTATCGCATGAGCGGCTGCTAGGCAGTGTCCCGTTAGTTTGCCAATGAGCAGTCTACAGTCTCTTCTCTGGAACTGTAACAGATAGTGCGTAAGTTTTTTGTCTCTTGTCTTGCACATAATTTTAGAGATTCTGCATCCGCTGGTGTTTTCCCACCTTACCTCTGCTTCTTTCTATGCTATCTCTTCCATCTTGCTATTAAGCGTCTGTATGGAGATAGGTATGTTTAGTGTTTCTTCTTGGCCGAGTACGACTCCGGCTTTTGCAATCTGCCATCTCGTTTCCGTCGATGCCCCGGTGGCTGGGAATCCAGTAGATTTGCACCTTTCTGGAGATGCTGAGGGAATCTAGTGCTTCCCTGCTCGCCAGGACATTTCTGGAGTTGATGGAGTGTCCTTGCATTGCCTTGATTGCCGCTTGGCTGTCCACGTAGATAATTATTTGGTTGTATGGAGCGTGAATTTCTGCTAACTCCGCTGCTTTCCTTATTGCGAAGACTGGATATGGAATATGGTTCAGTGGTTTGGCAGTTTGTATGAGAGCTTTATTTCTGGCTCTGCACAGTATACGGCGGCTCCAACTCGTAGGTCTATCTTTGAGCCGTCTGTAATGAGGTGCATTGCTTCTTGGGCCAGTCCTGTACGCCAGTCTTCTGGTCCCAATAGTGCTGATGTGCATATTGAGTTGATCCTTTCTCTATGCCGTGTAGCAGTATCGGTCGTATTACTGAAATGAAAAGCTAGTGTATCAGATTTGGTGATAGGCCCCAAGTGCTACTCAGCATCTTCTGGGATGCATATAGTGCGTTGGTCGCCTTCTTCACTCTTTCTTTCAGTTTTAACATACTCTTTCCAATATTTCGGCCGGTATCTCACGAATAAATGCTTCAATGTTGTCTTCCAATGCGTCAATTGAAGCGGGCTAGTCTGTATAGACATGAGCTTTAACATAGCCCACAAAAAATAGTCTAAAGGCGTTAAATCGCACGATCTAGGCGGCCAACTGATCGGTCCCGAACTCGAAATAAAGTGTTCACCTAACTCTCCACTCAATAAGTCCATTGTTGCGAGTGCTGTGTGGCATGTGGCACCGTCTTGTTGAAACCACATGTCATGCAAGTCAAGCTCTTGCATTTTGGGCAAAAAAAAAGGTGGATATCATCTCACGGTAGCGCTCACCATTCACAGTAACGTTACGATTCGCATCATTTTTGAAGAAGTACGGTCCAATGATGCCACCAACCCATAAACCGCACCAAACTGTGACTTTTTCTGGATGCATTGGTAGCTCTTGCAATGCTTCTGGCTGATATTCATTCCAAAATCAACAATTCTGCTTATTTACGTACCTATTGAGCCAAAAATAAGCTTCGTCGCTGAACACAATTTTTCGCGCGATGAACTTTCTTAACAAAGAACGCATTTTGATAATAAAATTCAATAATTTGCAAGCGTTGTTCGATTGTAAGACGATTCATGGTTAAATTATAGACCAAACTGAAGATGTTTGACAGTGAAACAAAACATGAAACGTGCGTGAGCTGTTTAAACTAGTGTTGCCAAAAAGATAATAGCTAAAAAATCTCCCGTTATAACCTTGCATCACGTTTTTTATACCCTTGCAAAGAGTAGTATAATTTTGCCCAGAAGTTTGAAATATTCATTTCCAACCCCATAAACTCAATATATTCTTGATCAGGGTGACGAGCTGAGTCGATTGAGCTTTGTCCGTCCTTCCGTCCGTTTGTCTGTCTGTTTCTACGCGAACTAGTCTCTCAGTTTTAAAGCTATCGAGCTGAAATTTTGCACAGAGTCTTCTTTTTACTGCACACTACTAAAATGTCGGAAACGGCCGGATCGGATGACTATATCCCATAGCTCCCATAGGAACGATCGGTCGGAAAACTAGTTTTAGTGGGAAAACTTATTTCTGTTCAATGGAACGTCTCCAAACTTTGTAATCGTAGGTTTTCTATGTTTTTTTTTTATAATTCTACCAAGTTTTATTAAAATCGGACAACTATATGGTATAGCTGCCATACAAAAAATAGGTCTGAAAAACAGTCTTAGTTAAAAAAACTTTTTTGTTTTTAATGGTAGCATCCTGCAATTTTTATTTGTTTGATTACATGCTTTCACATAGTTTTACAAATTTTTGGCCAAATCGGATGACTATATCATATAGCTCTTATACGAACGATCGGTCGGAAAATGGGAAAAAGAGTATTTTTGGAAAGTATTTAAGCGAGCACTTGCAAGGGGATTAAAACTTTGGCACAGACGAAGTTAGCATAGCTTTCTCGTTCTAACTATTTGAAGCAGATTTCCACTGAAACAAACAAGTTTTTCTCACTAAGACTACTTTTCTGACTCTACTTTTCTATTACAGCTATACTATATAAATGTCCGATTTCAACCAAACTTAGTGAAGTCTTGGTAAAAAAGAGCAAACCTAGAAATACAAAGTTTGGAGGCGTTTTCTTTGAAAAGAAAAAAATTTTCTCACTAAAACTAGTGAGAACACTAACCATGCCAGCTATATGCTATAGTCATCCGATCCGGCCGGTTCTAAGTACAAGACTTTTTGCAAATTTTCGTGATGATAGATTTCAAACTGACGGAGCAAATCGCTTAGAAACAGACGGACATGGCTATATCGACTCAGCTCGTCATGATACTCAAGAGTATGTATACTTTATGTGGTCGGAGATGCTTCCTTCTATGCGTTACAAACATCTGAACAATTTTAATATACCCTCTGCAACGGTTTACAAAAGATTTGAAGAAGTTGAGTCAGTTCAAGGAATACAAAAGTCCATTGTTTTATTTATCAGCCAGGAAAAGATATTTGAGGAAATGATTTTCGTCTATTGAAAATATATAACAAATATTGTTTTTAATTTTTTTAAGTGCGAATTTTGTTAGTGCCTTAGGGACATTTGTTCTTTAAATGAACAAAAAAATATCTCATGAAAATATCGTCGTCCTTAAGAAAAAGTGAAAAAACCATTAAATTTCGATAAATTCCTTGTTAAGAATGGACTCATGGGACTCTCATATTTTTTCTTGGATAGAAGAGATCCAAATAGTATTATAGCCGCTTAAATCGGATACACAGTTATAAAGCTACTTTTCAGAGTTTAAGATTCTTCGTCATTTATCTCGTAAACTCTTACTGGTGGGGATGTCAAAAATAAGGATTATGCTTTTTTTTGGTCATAAAAAATTTCCGGGTGTATGATTAACTTCAGAGCACTTGTAAATATAAAAATGGTTATGTGCTGCTACAAAGTGCGCGAACGTTTTACCAAATCGCTATTGCTAAAATTGGTGTTCATTCAGTCAAAGTTGAAAATTTTAATTAACGCTATTTGACAGATTTCTGTAAGAATCGTACTTGGAATACGTACTTATGTATGCATGGTCCCATGCACTTTTTATTTGTGTGTAAACGGAAGAGCGGTTTAAATTTTAACTGTTAATCTACGTGTGATGAAGACTGGCATCAGTTGACTTTAAGAAACGTCGAAAATCACATTGCTACAAAAGTCCCAATCACAAATTACTTGATTAATGGATGTTGCAGAACCCAAAATAAATGGTATGTATCGGTGAATTACTTAAAAAAAACACGATTTCATTTTAAATGATGCAGAAATTTCCGCTATATGTATGTGTTCTATATTTTGTAAAATTGCCATATTGGGATCTTTTCTAAAATGAGAATATGTCGATATACTAAATTACAGGTGGATTATCTAGGTCCAACAAAAACGTCTTTCTCAGCTCTGCTGTGATCGACAATTGCAAAGTAAGTCCAACAATATTTTATGATATTATACCCTGTTTAATCACATCAATAAAGAAAGTCGGTCAAGCCCGACTATAACATACTCTGTACCAACGAAATTATACGCTTAGCGTAAACTGCGATGCAGCAGCGAACAGGCTTTTGATCATAACTCGACAGCCGTTCAGGTGATCTTTTTATACCCTTGCAAAGGGTATTATAATTTTGCCCAGAAGTTTGCACCGCATAGAAATATTTATTTCCGACCCCATAAACTATATATATTCTTGACCAGGGTGACGAGCTGAGTCGATTGAGCTTTGTCCGTCCGTTTGTCTGTCTGTCTGTTTCTACGCGAACTAGTCTTTCAGTTTTTAATGGTAGCATCCTGCAATTTTGTATTTGTCTGTTTGACGTGCTTTCGCATAATTTTACAAATTTTTGGCCAAATCGGATGACTATATCATATAGCTCCCATACGAACGATCGGTCAAAAAATGGGAAAAAGAGTATTTTTTGAAAATATTTAAGCGAGAGGATAAAAACTTTGGCACGGACGAAGTTAGCTTAGCTTTCTCGTTCTAAATTGCGGGGAGGGTGCTTGGCCAAAATTAAAAATAAACCTCATCTGCCTGCAGACATAAGAAGCATATGTCCCATACTTGTCAAACTTCTATCTATTACCATCTCTGAGATCTGTGCGTTCATACGGGCTGTTGATGCTGATCAAGAATATAAAGGGTGATTTTTTAAGAGCTATAGGAAAGTTTTTAAAAAAAACAACACAGAATTCAGAAAAATGCATGAAATCTTTTTTTGAATCGATAATACGGTTCATATAATTTAATGTTTGAAGATTATTTCATGCAAATGTTGACCGTGACTGCGTCTCAAATGGTCCATCCGCTTTGTCCAATTTTGGCATACTCCTTCTAACATTTCGGCCGGTATCTCACGAATAAATGATTTAATGTTGTCTTCCAATGCGTCAATTGAAGCGGGCTTGTCTGTATAGACATGAGCTTTAACATAGCCAAACAAAAAATAGTCTTAAGGCGTTAAATCGCACGATCTAGGCGGCCAACTGACCGGTCCCGAACTCGAAATAAAATGTTCACCTAACTCGCCACTCAATAAGTCCATTGTTGCGCGTGCTGTGATGGTTGTCTGTTTCCTTCTCCGCCTCAAGGCGGAGTACTGTCACTCCTTCTATGGAACCTTGTGGTAAACGAACTTCTAACAAAATTCCGCAGGAAACATAAGCATAATTATCTTGGGAAAATGTCCATCGACTCTCCACTCAATCATGGACTCTACACTTAAAGAGATACTAAAATGGGCCACAGAAGCCGGACTTAGTATCAATGCGGAGAAGACCGACCTCATTCTCTTTACCAAAATGGACTCTACCAAAAATAAATGAAATACCACTAACGTCAAAACTTGAAACAAACTTAATGTGCCTGCAGACATAAGAATCATATGTCCCATACATGCCTCTATCCTCTTACTTCTATACCTCTATCTCTTACCATATCTGTGCGTTCATACGGACAGACAGACGGACATGTCTCGGCTGTTGATGCTGATCAAGAATATATATACTTTATAGGGTCGGGAATGTTTCCTTCTGGCTGTTACATACTTTTACACAAACTTATAATACTATTTTTTACTTACGGTACAGACTATAATGAAAGAAGTGCACAATGCACTTTCTTAACCGAGCATGAATTTTGATAATAAAATTCTATAATCTGGAAGCGTTGTTCGTTCGCAAATAACTGTTGACCGTTTTTCGTTGTCTAAAAATAACTGTTATTTTCAGACCCTTTGAGCAAAGAGTCAGAAATCAACCGTTCAACTCGTCTCTTCAATCAATCGGTCGGTGTTCAACGAGCAGCCAATTGTCTTGTTTCGTTTTTGCTCTGCTCAATCGCAGACCTTTTGGTTGCGAGCGACGAAAATAAAAGTCTTTTGCGTTTGTGTGTGAGTGAGGTTTGGGCTTTAGAGCAGTGGCCGGCAAAAACAACAATCACATATTTGCATTGGTGTGTGTGATAGCAGCGCAAGAAAGACCGTTTGCGCTGAGCATTTCATTTTTTCGGTCATCTGCTGATTCTCACTGTGCAACCGTTTAGTCGTATCGCTCTCCATAAGATGTTATTGACTGAACATAACACGAATAGCTCAAGTGAGAATAGTCAACTGAAAACAAAAACGATGTGAAGCGAAGGGTTCTGCTCAGAGAGAGAGAGCAAGCGAGCATGTTTTTTCGGTTATGTTATAGCGCAGACCGCAAAGGGAAAAACGGTCAATTGTTATTTGCAAGCTCTGCTGAAATGTACGCCTTAAAGCAACCAGTAGTCCAGGTGTTGAGTAGGGCAAGCTATAGCCTCGAAAACGGATCACAGTTTGTAGCAGGGTTTGGTCAACGCATCTATATTAGCCGACAGCCTCTTTAGCTGTTTATTAAACAGACAGGCAACCTCTTTCGGTTTTTCACAATATAACTGTAGCCGATATGTAGCTTTGGCCCGAGATAAACTGCACGACCGTTATCGAAAATCGTTTAGGTTTTAATCAGAGCTCCCAAAAAGTGTCCCCATTTTACAGGCAGTCAGAAAAAAAACCTGTTAGCATAAGACACACTTACTACGTTTATGCTTGCAAAAAAACACGGTTTTAGGTCATGATTTTTCCAAAAAATACAAGCATAAACACAAAATCATGATTTTTTGCTACATTCGAATTTTGACTATGGTTTTTGAGAAAAACCATGATTTTTTACACAAAAATGCAGTCTGGCAACACCACAAACAAACAGTTGTTCTGTCAGTTAACTGTGTTTGGACAAAATACAAATTGAAATAACATGGAACAGAAGCCACTGGACAGCAGAAGAAACCATGGAGCTTCTTGCCATTGTTAAGGAGACGGATGTGCTGAGCCAGTGAGATGGAAAAACCAAAAGAAATAACCTTGTGTAGAAAGGCATTGCAGAGTGCATGAAGAAAAAAAGCATGCAAAAGAGCAGTGAGCAAGTAAAGACAAAGTTGCGGGCGCTCAAAAGAAATTATATGGAGGTGAAACGCAACAATGGAACAAGTGGTGCTGCCAGGAAGATGTGCGCCCACTTTGATGAGCTGAACGAGCTATACGGAACGCGTCCAGTGGCTGAGGCAGTTGTGGTCGACGCCGCATTGGACGACATAATTAAATATGTTTATGAGCCGGAGAACTTTGAGTCAAATGATGTGTCGGACTTAACTTCAAAAAATGCGATTTGCATACAGTTCCTGAGACTTGCGAGAAATTCTAGCTGGAGACCGTGAAGAGACTCAAAAATTCATGAGAGAGCTGCTAAATAACAAGAAACAAAAAATACCAAAATAATAGCAGATGAACTGTATTCTGTAGACTAAATTAGTTTCCATAAAATTAATATTTCATTTGAAAATTTGTATTGAATTCTTTATCTAACAGAACTTTGGCTAACTGGATAATTATTTATTAAGTATTCATTTATGTGAAGCCTTAAATAAATCGGTTTATATTCAGACGTCTCCACGGTCTGATTACTAGTCCAGTCGGCTGGTTGCTCCAATTGCCTGAATGCAGCCAGATCAGGGTTCGGCACGAATCTCTCCTTTCGCAGTTCGACAATATTGTGTAAAATGGCACAATCTAGGGCCACATAAGGGACAGCCTCAGGATTTATATCTATCCTTTTGGTTAGACACCGCCATCGTCCTGGCGTTAACTATTTTCTTTAAAATTCATCAGCTGATTGTGCTAGTGTGCTGCCACCTTATTATAAATTTTGCATAGGTGACATCTCTTTTTTTTTTATGCTTGGTTGGTATTTATTGGATCTTCTCTTAAAGAGACGAACAATAATTTTTCAAATCTTAATCTAGAAACTGTTTTAAAAACTATCCCCTATTGGAGGTAGTTTGTGTTCTACGGTCCTTCAAGTCAGTCGCTGGCTTGGTAGGTCGTTTCTTCGGAGGCAAGAAAGCGTTGCCAGCATGGTGAGAGATTTTGCAAGTTTTTTTGGGTGGGCAAGAAGCTTCTCAGAATATTTGCGCTTAAGTTCCTCTATTTCAGTTTCAACCAGTGGGATGCTGAGGTCGTTGTGAATACAATCATTGCGAATGTACCATGGCGCTCCAGTGATGGTTCTAAGGATTCTCGACTGTGATCTTTGGAGGATGTCCACGCTGCTCGCACAAGCATTTCTCCATAGCTGCGAGCCATAGGTCCAAAAAGGCTTTATGATGCTCTTGTACAGTAAGACTTTATATTCCAGCTTTAGAGGGGAACGGGAGTTAATTAGCCAGTGAAGGCTGTTGGCCTTAAGCTTTATCTGAAGTTTTTTCGAGTCTGTGTTTGCGCCATGTGAGCCTTCTATCGAGGTGTACAACATCGTTTGATTGCGGGATCAAAGTCGCGTTTAGTGATATCTGGGGACAGGTGCTCCCGTTGAGTGTGAACGTCACGTGTTTACACTTTTGCTCGTTGATTTCAATACGCCAGTTGGCCAGCCACTCTTCCACGTCGGTAAGATGGCTTGCCAAAAGTCTTGTTGCGGTAATTGGACATCGTGATCTGCTTAATATTGCCGTATCATCCGCAATAGTTCTTATTGTAAGTCGAGAGTCTGTTGGTATGTCGGAAAGGACCAAGAACACTTCCCTGCGGTACTCCGGCTCCTATGGTGAACTCTTCTGTTGTGTACTCATTTTGACGAACTGTAAATACTCTGTTAATGACGTAACTTTCTAGGACTTTGTGTGTATTTGGTGAAAGCATTGACTTTATCTTGAATGTAAGACCGTCCAACCATACGCGGTCAAATGCTTGGGCAACATCTAGGAAAATGGCAGAGCAGTATTCGTGGTTTTCAAACGCAGTCCGAATATCTGAAGTTATGCGGTTGACTTGCTCAATAGTCCCGTGTTTAGCTCGGAACCCAAATTGGTGTGAAGGAATGATATTTTGTGCATGGGAATCAATTTTACGGAGTAAGATCTTCTCAAAAAGTTTTGATAAGCAAGGTAGCAGACTAATGGGTCTATATGATGACGCTTGGGTTTTATCCTATCCTGGATTATGGATCATTATGATTGTGGACTTCTTCCATTGGGTTGGGAAGTATCCACATCGCAGTACTGCATTGAAAAGTCTTGAGATATATGTTATGGCAGGACTTGGAAGTTCCATAATCATTTTAGGCGTAATAAGATCATGTCCAGGCGCTTTTCTGGGTTGTAGATCTCCGATAGCATTTTTTATTTCAAGTGAATGAACTTTAATTGGGTCAGTTTGTGCGGCGATGGGAACCAATGCAAGTGCATTGCCATTAGTTGGTGGATTTGGCTGGAAGAAATTTCTAAGGTGAAGTGCAAAGTCATTTGCCTTCTCTTCGTTACTGCGGGCCCAACTTCCACTCTGGTCCCTTAAAAGCGTGTCTACCTTTGCAGGTGGCTTTTTGCTTGCATGTGCTCTCCATAGGGGAAATTTGGTGATTGTATGCGATAGTTTTTCTATGTAACGGCTATGGGCTAGCTGCTCTTCCGCTTCGAGTGCTTTGCGAAGTATGCGTTCCGCAAGTCTCAGACGATTTTTTTACGCAGACGACCTATGGTGCTGCCATTCTGTTCTCCAGAAGGGTAAATATTATTGGAGAATGGTCTGACGACAAGTCTGCAAGGGCTTTTGCAGTTACCAGGTTTCGTGGAACTTTTCTTGTTATAGCAGAGTCTATAAGATCGGGTATTTTCTTTGGATCTGCTGGCCAGTATGTAGGCCCTCCCGGAGATACATAGTCGAGTTTTTTTTATGCGCGCGTGAGTTCGTTGTAGAGTTGCTTCCACTTGGGATTTGTCAGTCTGGAGCCCCAGTGGGGATGTTTCGAGTTATAGTCACCCGCCGCGAAGAGCCGTTGACCAAGTGTATTAAAGAAATCTAGGAATTGTTTTTCTGATATTGTAAATCGTGGGGGACAGTAAACCGCAGACAGAGTGATATTGCCTCGTTTAGATTCTACGCATATCGATGTGGCTTGCAGGTAGGTTTCCGAATATTCCATTAGAATACCAGTTCCGCCATGGGCTTTACCATCTGGGTGATTTGTGCCGTAAAATGCATATCCCGATAATTGGAAATTATATCGGTCCGTCAGATGAGTTTCCGCAAGAAGCATTATGTCGATTTCATTGTCTTGAAGAAATTTGGATAACTCCACTTTGTGGTAAGGAATGCCATTTGCATTCCAGAGCGATACTCTTAGGAGAGCCATAATTTGGGTTGTTGCGAAGCGAGCAGTTGAATGAGAAGGCCTTGCATTCTCATCTGTTCTTGCATTGCGTTTTGCATATACACCATAAAATCTTTCAGGGTTTGTTGTAACGATAGAAACATGGCTTCTAAGCTACTTTGGTTTGATGGTTGCTCCACATGTTTTGTTGTCAGATAGGCTCAGTTCGAGTTTCGTGTGAAATCGTTCCTTGTTTCAAGACGCTTGCGAAAGAAACGCCTTGGGTAGTAGTCGATGGGGCAAAAGACGATCTCGTAGCTTTTGTGAAGACTCCAGGGGTCGATTGCGACGGTGTAAACTTATTAAGGTTTCCATTGAAACGAGCAAATTCCGTGCGCGTATTAATCCTGCTCTTCAGATCTTTGTATACTTGGCAACCTCTGTAGTTTGCGGTGTGGTAACCTCCACAGTTACTGCATTCTTTGACTGATGGATCCTCCTTGTTTGCGGGGCATGAGGCAGTTTTGTGCAGCTCTCCGCATGCCACACAAACAGATCGCAGAGCGCAGTAGGATTTAGTGTGTCCAAATTCTTGGCAATTGGTACATGGCACTGGACTTGTGCGTTTGTGCGGTTCCTCTACAGTTACTCTGCGGTGCAATAAGTAAGGTAGTTTGTAAATGGGGTGCACTTGATTTTTGTTAGGAGCTATGTCTTCCGGGCTCAGCTCAACTTCGAAAAACGGCTGGGGTTTTTTGTCTCTGTTTATTAAATTTATGACGGACTTGACCTTAAATCCCTTTTCTTCCAAAGCATAAGCAACTTCCGTTGCAGGTACACTTGATTCAATACCTTTGATTACAACTTGAGTCGTACAGCTGGTATCCCTAATGTAGATTGGCGGAGGCTTTGGTTTAGCGGCACTTGCAGCTTTTTCTTCACTCTCAGCGTCAGACTGTTTGGCGAGAATTTGGAACCTATTCCCAGTGAGGGGATCTTTGTCCGCAGGTTTATCGCTTGTTTTGTTCAATTTTGGTGTATTACCGCTTTTTTTGTTTTGCGGGCTTCATTTTCGTTTGTTTATTTTTACATACCGATCGATGCCGGTCTGCACATACGATCGGGTGGTGGGTGTTGTGCTCGCTTGTGTATGTGTAAGTGGGAGCGCGTGCTGAGTTGACGCTGGTTTCTGCATAGTTGTTGTTGTTGAGTTCGTACAGGTTAATTGCGCTGGAGTAAGCGTTACCTTACTTTTTGTTGCATTTGCCGAAAAGCTCATCATCGTGGGCTGAGGAGAGGGGGTGGGACATTGGGAGCTCCACGTCGCGGTGGTAGTATAGGAGCTTACAGTCGCCGCACAGTGGCCGGATTCGCGAATTTGGCGTTGCAAAAATCAATTTTTGATGTTCGATTTTTTTCAGCAGATTTTTTTAATTCAATAAAGGGAACCCCAGATAGCCCAAAAAACTTTGGTTTTTTGAAGTTGGTCAATTAGTTTGGTTGTTACAGTGGTTTAAAGTTGAAGAATTTTTCAAACTGCTGAATTTTTAATTTTTTTGGTTACAAATGTCAATTTTGTGAGCGTATAAAAACCAAACGGTAATACCGATTTGATTTTGTTTGATTTTTTTGAAAAGGTGCATTAATTCTTAACGTGACTACATTAACAAACTTTATTATTTCAAAGTTGAATGTTCCACATTCAAGTTTTAGGTGGACACTATTTTTGGTTGAGTTTTTTAACTTTGATAGACTCGAAAATATCAATTTCACCCGATTTCAGTTGTTTCGGAGCATAGGTATTATATATTAGTCTATTTATTAATGTATTGTACAAAATGCAGCTGCCACAACCTGCAACCTTAGACGTTACATTGATATTTGCGATTTAATCTACAGGTAAATAATATTTGGGAAGAACAAGTACAAACGAAGAAGAAGAAGAACGTTGCAGGCAAAATTTTAAAGCGTATTTTATGATTTACTAAGATAGGTAACACATAATATAGGTAGTTACAATTGGCCTTTTCTGATTTTGCGCTTTACAACTAGCAAGTTGGTGGATGTTTTACCTACTCTCGAGTGACCTTTTCAACTTACAAGCTTACAAGCAAGTGATTAGTTCCGATGACGGCCCAGTGAGTGATGCGAACATGTTCATGGCCTCACTTGTCCCACTGCGGCTGAAAAGTGGAAATGTGGATCACTGGAAAAATCCTCGGCCTTCATCAGTACATTTCTGCCGGCCAATAATGTTCAAGTATGCGAAGGAAACGACCGAACTAGTTTTAAGCACTGTTAGCAGTATAAAGGAGGAAATATCCGCTCTGAGGCCAATCCTCTTCGAAACGTCAGGAGGAAAAGTCGTCCGGATTGGATTTCAATGTTTTTTAACTATGGTTGATGGAAAAGTCTTGAACGACATTACGAACACCAAATCAACTCTGACATGTGCCATCTGCAAGAGAAAGCAAAAAGACTTTCAGGAGTTCGAGACATCGGAAACGGACGAGCATAATTATGAATACGGAATTTCTCCATTGCATGCGAGGATCAGATGCATGGAATTCATGCTCAAGTTGGCATATACTCTTCCACGAAAAGGAGACGAATCTGATGACATTACCAACTCCAAAACAATGGAAAATAGAAGGAAACAGGATATACAACAGAAGTTCTTGGCGGAGCTCGGGCTAAAAGTCGACTGCCCGAAACAGGGCTATGGAAACACGAACGATGGAAATACATCCCGGAGATTCTTCAACGACGATTATGCAACTGCTCAGATAACAGGAATTCATCTGGATGTCATCAAACGGTTTAAGAACATTCTCAATGTCTTAAGCTGCGGCAATAATGTTGATGCTAGAAAATATGGAAAATATGCCAAGGAGACAAGAGATATTTTACGTGCAAAGTACCCAGAGAAAAAACTTACTCCTACTGTTCATAAAATATTGGATCATGGTGAGCAGCTTATAAAACAACAACTTTTATCGATGGGAGAGTCGTCAGAGGAAGCCCAAGAATCCAAAAACAAGGACTACAAAAGGTATAGATATGCGAACACGTGCAAAATATCTCGACATCAAGAAAATACAGACCTTTTCAACATGTTGTCGGCCTCCTCTGATCCTCGTATCTCATCTCTCAGACACATCAGGACACTCGCGGAATTAACCAACGAATATTCCCCAGAAATATTAAGACTATTAAGCACTAATGATATGAATACCTATACTGACAACATTTTATAAGAAAATTAATCATTCCCAAGTTAGAACTAATTTTGTATGAAAATAATTTTTTTTAGCAAGTACAAATTAACTTGTTATACATTTTTTTTTAATTTTTAATATTATTAAAACTTAATTTTTAATAAATCAATTTAAAAAAATTAAAATACGTAGACTTTTTCATACAATTTTTTCGGAGTATTAAATTATGAACTTTGGCAGCCGATCCTGTGTCCCCCTGTTAACCTACAAAGATGAACGTACGCTCATTTTAAAGCTACAGTAATTCTCTATCCTCGTCCCTTTGAAATTTTTCAAATATCTCTTTCCGTTAAAAAGTTATGATTTTTGCAACGCCAAATTCGCGAATCCGGCCACTGTGCGCCGTGCTGGTGGGCTTGCAAAATAAGCGTTGTTGCGCTGAATATAAAGCCGGAGATCGTCTCGTTGTTGTTGCATTTGGGCATTGAGTTGGCTCTGACTCATGGTGTTGTTAGTGTTTTTTGCACTTGCATTTGCTGAATTTGTACGCTTTGTCATTCAATTAATTTAATTTAATTAAATATCAACTATTAGATATTATTGGACAACATAAGCACAAGTGCTTATGAAAGTCCATTAAAGTCTTTTATCGCGAGTCGAAAGTTTTTGTTTTAACAGCTGATTTTAAAGATTTTACAACGAATAAAACCGGAGCTCGACAAAAACACGTCTTCACACTTCAACCGACAACCGACGACCGAGGTAGCATCTCACTGCAAAAATATCGTGCTTTTTATAAAACAGCATAAACAGGCGCATTTTAAAAAACGTGATTTTAAAAAACCTCCGAACTTCGTGTTCAATAGTTTGCTATGCTTTTCATGATTTCACGAAGATTGGTCAAAATAATACTTATTTAAAAGTTATCTTTCCAAAGGTATGTATGTCACAGCCAGAAGGAAGCATCTCCGACCCCATAAATTATATATATTCTTGATGATTATATATATTCAACATCAACAGCCGAGTCTATATAGCCATGTCTGCCTGTGTGTATGAGCTCCTAGATCTCAGAGAATGTAGATCAGATCAAGTTTGTTTCAAATTATGGCACCCCCCCTCCCGCTTCGCAATAAAAAAAGTTGAATATCTCCTAGTTTTACGATACTGAGCTCATATTTTGCAGTGTAATGTATGGGCCCAGTATCTACAATCTCACAAATTTTCATAAAGGTCGGATAATAAACGACAGAGTTATTCAAGTTATAAAAAATTTAAGTATTCAAATTAATGTAAATGCTCTGTTAATTAACATAAGGAAGGTTATTAAACTCTAATTTCCCTATCGAACCGGCCGAACGTTTGACTTTAAATTACGCTAGTATTTTTTATTATAACAATTATAACAAGAAAGAAAGTCGGTCAAGCCCGACTATAACATACTCTGTACCAAGAAAATTATACTCTCAATTATGCAGCAGCGAACAGTCTTTATAATCATAATCATAATCATAACTCGAAAACCGTTCATCCGATCTTCTCTATATCTTTGGCGGATCGAAGCCATCTATCTTCAAAACTGTGGGAGACATGGCGTTTTTTCTAAATTGCTGGGGCGGGAGGGGGCGTGGCCAAAAAATGAAAAAAAACTTGATCTGCCTGCAGACATAAGAAGCATATGTCCCATACATGTCAAACCTCTATCTCTTACCATCTCTGAGATCTGTGCGTTTATACGGACGGACATGGCTATATCGACTCGGCTGTAGATGCTGATCAAGAATATATATACTTTATGGGGTCGGAGATGCTTCCTTCTGGATGTTTCATACTTTTGCACAAACTTATAATACTCTGGGTACCTACGGTACAGAGTATAAAAAAGTTCAAAAGAACGATAAAAATAAGAAAAGTGATGATCGCTCGACTTCGCATTTGAATATCTTAAAATGGGTTTTAAATCAATGTAAGATTGGCTTATAAGAGCCCCGACCACTTAATTCGTACGGCAAGCTTTCTTACTAGTATGCAATGTGTAACAGACGACATTTTCAAGGTTACATGATAATACATGCAAACTTATTTTTCTTTGAAGGATCATTTTATTCTCTTAATTTTAGAAAACCAATTTTTGGTTGTACTTCAACAACAACATTAATTTTTTCGAATGCTTTGCTTAACTGCTAGGAAAAATGTGACCAGTATTAATTCGTAAGGTGCGTTAAATATTTACTATTTCATTAATACTTAATTTGGTTTTTAATATTAATATTGGGTAACATCGCCTTTGGCCTCTACACTACATTTGTAACGCTTTATCATAGACTTGAATGAATTCTGGCATTGTTCTGTTGAAATAGAGTCCCACATCTCTTGCAATTTTGTTTTTAAGTCAGAAAGGGTTCTTTGAGGCTCATTATTTAGGTTTCTTTTCATTATATTCTCGATACCCCAATTTTCTCATACCGCAGCCATGATTTGATTCGTTGGCAGTATGAGATGATCCTGCTGAAATGTGAATTCGCCACAGTCAGCCAGTTTTGGTATTAATGGCAGCAAACTTTCTTCAAGAATGTTAACGTATTTTTCAGCGTTGACCATCCTCTCAATAAAGTGCAGTTTTCCTACACCTTTGGCAGACATACAACCAAACACCATTATGCTGCTGGGAACTTACCAGTTCTTTAGGCAGATTTTTTACGGATAACTCTCCTTCGCGCATTACCGACACTCACATCAAATTTAGCTTCGTCGCTAAATATGATGGTGTTCCATTGCCTTTGAGTTCAAGACATCCGTTTTGAGATCATTGTAAACCAGGGTTCGTAAAATATCACTCAAATCAAGAAGGCCTTTATTTACTAGTAAAGAAATATTCAACACTAATATGTACAAATAAATATCGTAAGTGATAAAAAAAACTGTGAACTTTGTTCTAAAAAATATACATCACAAAAATCAACATTTTCATCACGAGTGACATTCCAACATCTTCATACTCTTGTAATAGTTGTGATGTCTTAATGACACTTGCACCATTATCGGTCGTCATTGAATATATCTGTTTAAGACCCAGACGAAATTTTCCCAAACACTTAAGCAGCTCTTCCTTTAGATATTGGGCTGTGTGGCGTTCACAAAGCTGTATCATACCTATACACCACAATTTTAAAATCATCCAAGAATTAAATATTCAGTCACCATAATACCGCGGTCATTCCGTGTTGCAATGTCCATTTTTAAAAATACCATTCGATAATTAACTTGTTCTGCTATAATCTCAGACATTTTGTCTACCGTCATGTCGATTTAAGTATCAATATTTCTAGAGTTGAATTTGCTATTATATCCATCTGTCCAAGGCTGCAATATACTTTGAAAGCTATCGTTGTGGAACATGCGAAACGGCATGGATAACGAGGAAACCAAACTTGCAATAGCCTTCAAAAAATCGTTTTTGCTCGTTTTTAAAGTCATCGGGATATTTGTCTTTTTTGGGGCCAGTTTCACATCAGAAGCGTCCATTTCCTCCACATTTTTTTTTGGGAATCAATTTTAAGTGGCGCTTTATACTACCAGTATTATTTGACATTTTTTTATTTCAAATAATGCATAAAACCCATGCTGAATCGTCAGTTGGTAATGCCATTGTATTGATGTTGAATTTCTTCACTCTGCTCATTTTACTTATTAGTAACAAACACACAATGATAGAGCATGATACAATAAATAGAAGGTAGTGCAATCACTTGCTCCACTGCGCATGCGTTAAAATTTGTGAGTCTGTGACGTCATTTGACAGATGAGTCTAAGGTTGGATTTTTAAATTTTTATTTGATATTAAATAGTGGTTTTAATTTTGTCATTTTGCATTTTGGCTTGTGTGTGAGTAAGTTCATTTCAAAATCAAAATGAAGTGTTCCGTGCCCTTGTGTAAAAATAAATATAATTGGAGAGTAAAGCTAGGTACGGAGACGCTGAGCATTTTCTTGGAGCCCATCTAATTACATAGCTCAGAGAATGCGCTGCTGAAAACTCACAGAGCACATTCTCAGAGCGGATACGGAGAAACCACAAATGCGCTCTGAGAATGAGCATGGCCTGCCAACTCGTTTTTCGGGCAAACAACAGATCAATTCTCGCAGGGGGTCATAGAAATTATGAAAAATGTTTGATAATTGTCTAAGGTACCTACGAGAAAAAAAAATTGAAGCAAAAAATAATTCAAAAGGCATTCTTAAAACTCAACGGAGCAAGCGGTCAAATCGCAACCCATCTTATGGAATTTGACTAACAAAAATCATTTCGATGCAGTCTGCACCCTCCATAAATGCTCCTCCTCCTCCAGCGCCACGCAAAATGACCTCATAAAAACAAACAATGGCATACCCCAAAGCGTCTGCATTTATCAATGAGTCTACCAGTTTACATTTTCACAAAATGATTAAATTTTCTTAAGCGCGCTTCGTTTTGTAAACAAACAACAGCTGACCAGTACAGGGTGACCGTTTCAGATTCAGTGACATTTGGCTGATTTCTGGTCACCCTACACTTTTAGAGGCCGCTCAGAGAAATATGAAACAATTCTCGCTGCGAGAAAATTCTTAGCGTCTCCGTACCTAGCTTAAAAGAAAATAATCAACCATATCCCAAAGAAGAAAATCTGCAACGGCAGTGGTTGTTATTTTGCAATTTAAAAGCTCCTTCGAAAGCCTGTTGGCGAGTGTGTGCTGAACATTTTCATAAAAAGGATTTAAGTAAAAAACAGTTTCAATGCCAAAAATACTTTCTGTTGCCGCAGCACACATTTTCAAATTTGTCAACAAACACAAAACTGTGAGCCTGTGACGTCACAGTAGAATTTTTTTTTGACAAGCTTCTCATTGCGCTACCTTCTATTCATTGTATCATGATAATAGAGAGAAGTGAAAATTATTTTTGTATAAGTACAGTTTGATTTAAAAATCTTTGAATCACTGTGATGAAAATGTTAGTGATATGTTTCACTAGTGATAAATATCAGGTGATATTTTTGTGATGTATATTTTTTTGGAACAAAGCTCACAGTTTTTTTCATCACTCACGATATTTATTTATATATATCAGTGTTTGACTTTTTGTTCAATGATATTAATATGAGAGATATTTACGAACCCTGTTGTAAACGCTTCTTCTTTTGGCGAAACGTAAGCAATGGTTTTTCCTTGGCCTAAGAGTAATTTAAGATATTGAGTATGTAACATAGATAGTCACGACACATACTTTATTAAACTTATATCCAATATCTCGCAGCTGCAGGCAGTTCAGATGCTAAATTCCTTAAACTTTGGCGACGATCAGCCTTCACAATTGTGGCCAGGGCTCTTTTATCACGAGGTCTTATTGACGATGTTCGGCCTCTATCTGCGTTATTATTTTTTTGAAAATTGCCATCTTAAAATTTTTGAGAATTCCTTGAACAGACGACTTAGCCAAATTTAATTGCTTGGCTATTTCACCCAAAGTGTTCCCAGATTTATAATAATCTAGAACTAAGCTTCTTATTTCCTTGCAAATCGGCTTACCACGTGCCATCGCTGTTAAACTTTGAATAATTTGAAGCAATCACACATATTTTACGTTCGACTTTGTATAACTGTTTTCAGATTATGACTAGATAGTTATTATGTTACACTGTTTGCTTTTGTTTTGATTTTTTTCACCTCGAAGCTAAGCTAACGCACAGTACGAATTAATACTGGTAACATTTCTCTTATCAGTTAAGCAAAGCATTCGAAGAAATTAATGTTGTTGTTGTTGTTGAAGTACAACAAATTTTTTTTTTTCTTAAATTAAGAGAATAATTCGATCTTTCAAAAAATACTGGTAAAAAAGCTTGCCGTACGAATTAATAGTGGTCGGGACTAGTTCAATTTAATTGTATCCCTGTATATTGATCAGATCCTAAAACTTTGATAATAAAATTTTTCTTTGACTTGCCTTTTAACAAACTATCGGTAATCATTTGATTGCTTTAATCGACAATCTGCAATGTACCATAAAGATAATGCCTTGGGAGCATTCCTTGATATATCTGGTGCATTCAACAACGTCTCCACGGGGGCGATAATGCGCAGCCTAAGAGCTGTATCAATACATAAGGCTTTGGACTCGTGGATATACAACCTGCTGAGGTGCAGAAGAGTACAAGCCGAGTGGGGTACCACAACCATGACGAAGGAGGCACACGGCGGCAAGCCTCAATGCGGAGTACTGTCACCCCTTCTATGTAACCTTGTGGTTAACGAAATGCTAGCAAAATTTCGCAGGAAAGCACCCAAGATAACCGCATATGCCGAAGACATAAGCATAATTATCGTGGGAAAATGTCCATCGACTCTCAGCTCAATCATGGACTCTACACTCAAAGAGATACTAAAATGGGCCACAGAAGCCGGACTTAGTATTAATGCGGAGAAGACGGACATCATTCTCTTTACCAAGAGATACACCATGGATTCCACCAAAGATAAATGGAATAACACTAACACCAAAGAATAACGTTAAATACCTTGGAGCAGTAATCGATAGTAAACTGGCATGGAAGGCGAATGTGGAAGAAAGAGTGAAGAAGGCGACCAACGCACTATATGCATCCCAGAAGATGCTGAGTAGCACTTGAGGCCTATCACCAAGTCTGATGCACTTTCATTTCATTTCAGTAATACGACCGATACTGCTACACGGCATACTGGTATGGTGGCAAGCCACTGAGAAAACCACATACCTAAAGCTGATGGAGAAGACCCAGCGACAGGCACTGGTCTGTATTACGGGGGCGCTAAGGTCCACTCCAACCAAAGCATTAGAACACATCTTAGGTGTCGACCCTCTGGACATCCAAGCACGCCTTCTATGTGCGACAGGCACCATGGCGCTACAAAGCTATGGACACAGCATAGTTGGTAGAGGGATCAATAGTAGCACGGACTACATTATCCCAAAGATCAACTCAATATGCACATCAGCATTATTGGGACCAGAAGACAGAAAGCTCTCATACAAACTGCCAAACCACTGCACCATATTCCAGGCGGAAGTCTTCACAATAAGGAAAGCAGCGGAGTTGGCGGAAATTCACGCTCTATACAACCAAATAAATATCTACGTGGACAGCCAAGCGGCAATCAAGGCAATGCAAGGACACTCCATCAACTCCAGAAATGTCCTGGCGAGCAGGGAAGCGCTAGATTCCCTCAGCATCTCCAGAAAGGTGCAAATCTACTGGATTCCCAGCCACCGGGGCATCGACGGAAACGAGATGGCAGATTGCAAGAAGAAACACTAAACATACCTATCTCCATACAGACGCTTAATAGCAAGATGGAAGAGATAGCATAGAAAGAAGCAGAGGTAAGGTGGGAAAACACCAGCGGATGCAGAATCTCTAAAATTATGTACAAGACAAGAGACAAAAAACTTACGCACTATATGCTACAGTTCCAGAGAAGAGACTGTAGACTGCTCATTGGCAAACTAACGGGACACTGCCTAGCAGCCGCTCATGCGATAAAGCTAGGCATAACGACAGAGGACACCTGCAGGAAATGTATGGAACCTGGAGTCGCAGAAACTCTAGAACATCTCATTTGCAGCTGTCCAGCAATTGCCAAGACAAGATTAAAAATTATGCACACCCCACGGTTCTCTTCTTTGGAGGAAGCGGCCAAGAGTTCCCCAAAAAATTATTGGCATTTGCCAAAACGTCGAAAATCCTCCTGGATTTCTAAACCCAACGTACCCAAATAATCACCCGGCCTCATTAAGAACCCTAAGGTCTATGTGTGACCCCATCTGGGGTCAGCCGGAACTACCTACCTACTAGAGACCTGCACGAGTAAGTAAAAAAGTAACATGTTACTACTCGCCGAGTACGATTACAAATGAGTATGATTACTTTTGTAAAATGTGAGTAATCATACTCGGCGAGTAGTAACATGTTACTTTTTTTATTTTTCAATATTTATACCCTTGCAAAGGGTATTATAATTTTGCCCAGGAGTTTGCAACGCATAGAAATATTCATTTCCGACCCCATAAACTATATATTATATATTCTTGATCAGGGTGACGAGCTGAGTCAATTGAGCTTTGTCCGTCCGTCTGTCCGTCTGTCTGTCTGTCTGTTTCTACGCGAACTAGTCTCTCAGTTTTAAAGCTATCGAGCTGAAATTTTGCACAGAGGAACAATCGGTCGGTAAACTAGTTTTAGTAAGAAAAACTTTTTTCTTTTCAATGGAAACGTCTCCAAACTTTGTCATCGTAGGTTTTATATGTTTTTTTTATAATCCTACCAACTTTTATTAAAATCGGACAACTATATGGTATAGCTGCCATACAAAAGATAGGTCTAAAAAATAGTCTTAGTTAGAAAAACTTTTTTGTTTTTAATGGTAGCATCCTGCAATTTTGTATTTGCTTGTTTCTCGTGCTTTTACATAATTCTACAAGTTTTTGTCCAAATCGGATGACTATATCAAATAGCTCCCATAGGAACGATCGGTCGGAAAATGTGAAAAAGAGTATTTTTTGAAAATATTTAAGCGAGCACTTGCAAGGGTATAAAAACTTCGGCACAGACGAAGGTAGCTTGGCTTTCTCGTTTATTCAATCATACTGCCTTTGCTATCGGTGTTTTGTTTTTCTAGTTGATTTTTTACGACAAAATTCAGTTTCTGTGATGGTGTTGTGCAGAAAGTTCTTGTCTCCTAGACTGGGGGTTGTTTGGTCGAGTCCTGGTGCTGACCGACAATATTTTTTTTGTTTTTTATTATCGATTGTGTAAAGAACGAGTATTTGCTTTTTAGTTTTATTAATTTTGCTAAGCCGAAACAAAAAAAGGAAGGCGGCAATCCTAACCACTCAACCAACACTTTTTTTGTCAAACGCATAGCTAAATATCAATATAAGGAAACTTTAAGACGATGCCACGAATATTACTCGGAAAATAATCATGAGTAGTAATCGGAAATAATCGTAATCATACAAACGATTACATAATTACAATAAAAATACTCGTGTACTCAAAAATGATTGCTTTTTACCTGTAATTATACGATGCCGGAATCACTCGTGCAGCTCTCTACTACCTACCTAATGAAGGCGTTCTCCAAATTCCTTAGGGCATGTCCTCCGGAGCAATAAAGGTTAATTTTCAGTCTTGTGTCCAAATAATTTTGTTTATACAACGAGTTGATGATTTATTCTTCCTAATTAGTGCTTGTTTCGGATCTGTTAGTGCTGTTTTGTAAGTCGTTTTATCATTTTGTAGTGCCTGCATTTTGTCTACCCAATGTCTTTTGTACATAACTACTGTCTTATTTCCTTTGTCAGCGTGTGCTATTAAGACTTTGTCTCGCTGTTCTTTAATGAGGTCTTCCGTGTTCTTGGCAATGGTCAGTATCACTTTATCCTTTTGGGGTCTAGTTTCCTGTTGTGTTTAAAAATATTTAATATTGCCGCTAATTCGCTTCTAATTGAATTCTCATTGTGTATCGTTTGTATTTCTTGTTCCAGGTCGGAAATTATATGAACATTAATGTGAATGACTTCACTTTTCTTTTTTCATAATAATTTTCAAAATAAATGGAAACTCTCTATCAATATTCTTTAGCTGTTCGACAACATTAACTGTGAACCTACATCAGTGGCTAAAGCAACGGGGGATAAGTCATCAATTTAAATAATGCTGAGATAAGTTCATTTCACGATTTCACGTGTTCACGTTTTTGAAAATAAGTTATGCTTGCTTAAAATTCTGTTGCGGACGTTTAAAAAAATGGAAGTCGACCTTGAGGCTTATGTGTATTTGCACATTTTTTTTAGCGAATGTTGCATAATAAACCAAAAAAGTCCAAATACAAAAAATTAAGAGGAGTATATGACCATTTCAATCCACCCTTCAAATGAATGAAAAGTAGTCCCGTTAAAAAATCTTAATTTTTGTCTGTTGCGGACGTTGCGTTGCGGACGTTACACTATTTCCATCAAGCCAAATTGTGTAATAAAAAAATATTCCTGCATCTAAAAATCCTTTTAACCTTGTAATTATTATTTTATCTATATATGGGCATTGCCATTCTGTCGAACGCGGCCGTCGTACACATTAAAAGTAAAAAAACAAGCAAACTAAAGCGCATTTTTAATTCGTTCTTTACTTCATATTAAAGGTCTTCGCTAGCACTTTAATTAATGCTAAAAGATAATAGCAAGTGAAGTCGAGTTACGAAAATATAGACGAAATAAGAAGCGATTCGAACGCGACAAAACCAGAAGTGATTTTCGTGCCTATCTATATAAAGACAAAGTTTAGCGAATCCTGAGGCCCCAACAAAGCCCAAAATGATTTAATGTCTTATCAATGAATTGCTCTTTCAAATGTATTTTGTTTGATTTTTTTTTTATTAAATATTGATCTGTGTCGCTACGTGACATGTCGAACGCGACATTTTTTCCATCAAGATATTTCTTAATGAAATTTTTTTTGAATTAATTTCACAGGTGTAGAATAGGTCTTTAACTATATTTCGTAACTATGTGACTGGTTTTTTGTGACCTTTCTACTGAGTAAACCTGCAGTTTTTAGCCGGCTCGAGGTCATGTTAATGCTTTCGCATAACTTTAAACGGAGACACAACACCACAAAGGAGGCTGGTAGATCGTACAGATGTTTCAAGAGGAACCACCCTCTATCATCAGCGATCAATGCCTACCAACTGAACGTTTCTCTAAAGTCTCTCCATGCCTGCGGTGGCATAACCGTTTGGGAATCCCAAAGCAGAATGCGCGCAAAAACATCGAGAGGCAGCGTAGAAACAGACAGTCGCCTTTGTGTGTGTGTGTCCCCCTGGTCTTGCCTTTATTAGTGTGAGAGATACTCTCCCCGCTGTTAATAATGGTGACCAAAAAGTTTGTTTGCATAATTGCATTCAAACGGGGGTTTTTAGTTGTTGTAATGAAACCATTTAATGTTTAGGCTCATACAACAACAACGCCGTGCCTTGCGTTTTTTGTATATGTGACTGGTTTTTGTGACCTTTCTACTGAGTAAACCTGCAGTTTTTAGCCGGCTCGAGGTCATGTTAATGCTTTCGCATAACTTTAAACGGAGACACAACACCACAAAGGAGGCTGGTAGATCGTACAGCTGTTTCAAGAGGAACCACCCTCTATCATCAGCGATCAATGCCTACCAACTGAACGTTTCTCTAAAGTCTCTCCATGCCTGCGGTGGCATAACCGTTTGGGAATCCCAAAGCAGAATGCGCGCAAAAACATCGAGAGGCAGCGTAGAAACAGACAGTCGCCTTTGTGTGTGTGTGTCCCCCTGGTCTTGCCTTTATTAGTGTGAGAGATACTCTCCCGGCTGTTAATAATGGTGACCAAAAAGTTTGTTTGCATAATTGCATTCAAACGGGGGTTTTTAGTTGTTGTAATGAAACCATTTAATGTTTAGGCTCATACAACAACAACGCCGTGCCTTGCGTTTTTTGTATATGTGACTGGTTTTTGTGACCTTTCTACTGAGTAAACCTGCAGTTTTTAGCCGGCTCGAGGTCATGTTAATGCTTTCGCATAACTTTAAACGGAGACACAACACCACAAAGGAGGCTGGTAGATCGTACAGCTGTTTCAAGAGGAACCACCCTCTATCATCAGCGATCAATGCCTACCAACTGAACGTTTCTCTAAAGTCTCTCCATGCCTGCGGTGGCATAACCGTTTGGGAATCCCAAAGCAGAATGCGCGCAAAAACATCGAGAGGCAGCGTAGAAACAGACAGTCGCCTTTGTGTGTGTGTGTCCCCCTGGTCTTGCCTTTATTAGTGTGAGAGATACTCTCCCCGCTGTTAATAATGGTGACCAAAAAGTTTGTTTGCATAATTGCATTCAAACGGGGGTTTTTAGTTGTTGTAATGAAACCATTTAATGTTTAGGCTCATACAACAACAACGCCGTGCCTTGCGTTTTTTGTATATGTGACTGGTTTTTGTGACCTTTCTACTGAGTAAACCTGCAGTTTTTAGCCGGCTCGAGGTCATGTTAAGATCAGGGGGACACACACACACACAAAGGCGACTGTCTGTTTCTACGCTGCCTCTCGATGTTTTTGCGCGCATTCTGCATTGGGATTCCCAAACGGTTATGCCACCGCAGGCATGGAGAGACTTTAGAGAAACGTTCAGTTGGTAGGCATTGATCGCTGATGATAGCAGGGTGGTTCCTCTTGAAACAGCTGTACGATCTACCAGCCTCCTTTGTGGTGTTGTGTCTCCGTTTAAAGTTATGCGAAAGCATTAACATGACCTCGAGCCGGCTAAAAACTGCAGGTTTATATTTCGTAACGCTAGGTTATTTGTTTGTCCCTCTGCAGAACATTTATTTGAATTGACGACGCAGCAGGCTGCTCATAAGTGTCACTTTGTGCTTTATTATTGTGAAAATTTGGTAAATTACTAAAATATCGGAATATCGTTTTTGATCAATCGTTTCAGATTTGGCCTTTCTGTGTGCGTGTGTGTGTTATAGAAAACAGTGCCAGCAAATATACAAAAAAATTATTTATTATTTCATTACTCTTATATTAGCTTATATTTATTTATTTAACTTTCTAACATTATACTTAACAGACCCAGCTGCTCGAGCTATTTTTATAGAATTATCATTGGAATAGCAAAAAAAATAATGATAAGATTTAATAGCTGGAAATTTTTTTTTTACATTTATCCATGTTTTTTTTTTATATTTTGTCAGATGTAGTTTTGACATAATTTTTACCCACGTAAATTAGGAAAACGCCATTTATATTTGTTTTTGCTATTTTGTGAATATCTCGAGAATTTTTTAAGATGAGGTTTTGGGCTTTTACTAGTTGCCAAACTTTTCGCTTAACAACAGCTCCAACTCCGTCCACCGCTCCTTTTCCATGAGAAGTAGCGAAAAAACTCACTTTGGAAAAGGTCATACGCCTGATTCACAGTGATTAGCATGTATCGCTTGGAAACTGGAAGTTGATTAGCTCCAGCTAATTTTGTTGCTTTTCTACAAGCAGATTCCACAGAGATCTCATCGCGTTTGTAAAATTCTTGAATTAGATTGACATCATCATCAGCTTTGGATTGTGGCGCACTTTGGTTTTTGTCTTTGCCAAGGTATTTTTTTATTAACACCTCGAGGACTGCTCGTTTCTTATTAATACTTTTTGGTAGCGCAATATCCACCTGATATTTCTTAAAGTAGATTCAGCTTTAAAACGGTTAATTACATGAGCAAGCAAAGGTGAACCCAGCATTGTATATTGGGGAACGCAGGTTAAGTATTTTGTTTGAGGTTAAGTTTTCCGATTTCTCGGCAACATAGAGCATTTTAAGGCCCAGATTCAGATTCAGCAGGAAAAAATCTATTATAAACAACTACTTCCACCTCATAATATTAAAATTAATTTTTTGAGTATTTTCATGTCGTTGCGGACGTTACACACTTTGCCATTAATATTTTTCAAAAAAAAGTGTAATGAAGGTATTTTTTTTTTCATTAGATTAAAGTGCATAAAAACTCTGTTATGGAAAACAAAATTATTAAAATTCATTCTGTTAAATTTAGAAAACCCTATTTTCCGTTGCGGACGTTACACACAATGTACCCATTCTTAATTTAAATGTATAATGGATATTAGATATCTTACAAATATGATGTTTGTCTTAAATGAAAGAAAATGAACCAAATTTTAAGTTTTGCAAAGCACTAAATACTGAAACGACTGTTTTGCCCACTTTTTTGACCAATAAAAATTACGATTTTTTACAAGAATAAATGCAAGCATGAGGTAGGTGTAGGTAAAACTCTATCAAGAGCAAACCATCCACCATAAAACCATATTGCTTATATATTTTGAAGCTTGAATATGTGTCCTATTTTTCCATTAACAAACATTTGGAATTTGGGCAACGTTAATTTTCTGCCCTTGGCTTAAAAATTTTCGAATTAGCCCATATCGGTACTAGAGTTGGACGAAAGCGTCCATTTGTCAGGAAACGAGTGTGCACGTTTTTGTGTGACAAATTAATAGAGCTCTTGCAGAATTCTAACAAATCAGAATCAAGTTCGCATTTTAAAAATTCAGCACCCTGTACCTTTGCTTATTCCCTAGAGATAAACTAATCGTTCCTATAATGCAAGTTAAGGGCAGCCATACGTATTACCTGCGAATTGAACTGGTCATCGTATGGCTCCTCGTTATCATAAGTTGTGCTCGTGATCTATAGCTGAGCTGCAGGGTGAAATAATCTGATCCCCCCAAATAAACAAATATACTTTCAACAAATTTGGGTTGGTTTATTCTTTGACTGCTCGAACTCGATGTCCCAACAAGACTAATTGACCGCTCCCCAGCCCAAGTCCCAAGAGTCCTAGTGCCTTAGCCGCAATTCTATCGCATCAGCAACAATGTGCCGGCCAACACATTAGGACCCAACGCGGTAGCAACAATGTGCTGATAAACATAAACAGCCACCGGATATGTTGAAACTGGAGCAGCGCTTAGCCAGCGCAGCGACGGCGAGAGTAGCTGATGGTGGGTCGTCTTGGTCAAGGCAACAGCGGGTCGTTAACTCCTCCCTTCCACAAGATCTGCGTCCCGCAGATCAATGAGCCTTGGGTGGCTCGAGAACGGCTTGTGCTCCTAGGTCAGAGGCCAAGTCAATAACCCTCGGGATCCCCCTGGTAGAAGTTAACTTCCTCCATAGGAGGTAAACCAAGGAAAAGACCAGCACCAGCATTACTTCCGAGAGGAGGGAAAGGAGTAGTTTCCAGGTCATGCTCGACATCTTCCGTAGGTTTTGCAGGCTCACCTCGTGCACGTATTTCAGGGATAATTGGTATTTCGTGGCCTTCACGTGCGACAAGACGGCCGGCATTGCCATTAGATGGCTTGTCGCATAGCTGGTGTAAGTCCGGTTCCCCACTATGACTGTCTCGTTGTCAAACTGAGCGACATAAGACCCAGTCAAGTTGTACTCCTTGGAAGTGGCCGTCACTGTTACATTGAAGTTTGTAAGCAGCATCGTCCTGTCTTCGATGAGTTTAACCACTTTCTGATTGGTTTGTAAGTAAGTGCAGGCGGCGTGTCCCCCTTTCAACAGTCTGGGAATGCAGCTTTCTTCCTTCAATTTTGACAAATCCTTCTCCCGGCAAACAGTGGTATTGCCTAAGGAGAAGCATGTGCCTATGACGGCGTAAGTTTCGCTCGCATCCATCGCTAACTTATTGTGCTCCAGCACTACTTGTTTCCCATCGATGATAGTCGGGTAGAGGAGCATCAGCCTGTACCGCTTTTCCGAGACCTTGGGCAGTACCATGATGTAGAGCAGTAAGGTTCCATTAGTCAGGATGGACGGTCTGGAGAATTTCACCGCCTCGATGGCATTCTTGTACGGGAGGCTGACAACCTCGGACAATACGGTCTCAAGCTCCCCGTGGTCCAGAAGATTGGAATTGAATCCGGTTTTAGCCAATTCGCAGACTCTTGTGACTTCCGCGACTTGGTTAGCCAAAATGATGGCCTTGTGGAGGACCATCGTGGTGACATGAAGGTCTCCGTCTATTGCATTGACCCTCGCAACGACGCTTTTTAATTGTTGGATCGATTCAAGTGTGGCATCGAAAAGTCTTTAATTGATCCTTATTTGTTGGTCATTGTTCTTGGCCACCACATTCTGAGAGCTCAGAATAGCATTCCAGTCCGCTGCGTCTAGCGATCCGGCGACCCATTTCCAGGCAGATCGTAGCCAGTCTATTTAACGTGGCCGAAGTAGCGGTGCGCTGGTCATCCTGCTGATGCCTTCCGCAGCACCCTCCAAGTAGTGGGTCACCAAGGCTGCGACTCCTCGGTCCAACATCCCAGCCGTTTCTTCCGTTAGTTCGATGATGAGCTGTTGCATCCTTTCTAGATTAACGAGGTGGGCCAGTTTAAACACCCCGTTGATCGTCCAAATAGTTCCCTGTTGCAGAGGGATTACAGGCGTGTCATATTTGAAGATGTGGACGGCAGTCATTATGTAGAGCGTGACCGCGCTTGCGAAGTCGGGGGAGAAATATGAGAAGCGTTATAGTCAATTTGGCTTGGTGTGTCTTGTATGAGATCGAGTTTGAGTTGGTGTGGGTTTACGAACATTTTGTGTGCTTAAGGCCCTATTCTCCTTCAGCTTGCTGTTTTTGGACCTTTTTTGAAAAAATTCTCATTTGAAAACGCAAAAAGATATTTGAATTTTGTTTTTTTTATTGAATTAGTAATGAATGAAAGAAAATAAAAAAAATTTTTTCGCCGCGATATAGGGGCTGTCCATAGATGATGGCACCGTCAAAGTTGGCCCTCAAGAAAAAAGGCATGGTGCTGGCGGCCACGATTCCGCCAGTTCTACTGAACCGATTTGGATGAAACAAAGTTTAATCGACGTAGAATTGTCACCATTCTGGCCCGTAGTAAAATAAAAATTTTGCGATTTTTTTTTTGACAAAATGGCGGCCACTTGAAATTGACAAATCGAATTTGGACCCATTTTTTTGTAGTTTAGTGTAAAAAAAAAATAGTAAAAAAAATTTTAAAATTTTTATTTTCTACGTCGATTAAACTTTGTTTCATCCAAATCGGTTCAGTAGAACTGGCGGAATCGTGGCCGCCAGCTCGAAAAACGTGGTTTCGAGATAAACGCGTTCAAAGTTTGAAGCAACATAAAAACTACTCATTTTAGCGAAGACATGACCCCACAAAAATGGCCATATCTTCTAAAGTATTTCGAATTTCAAAAAACCCTTTAGGGTTATATTCTTAAATGTCCAAGCTATAAAAAAAAAGTCGAAAAAAATTTTTTGCTGAAAGAGAATAGGGCCTTAACCTACAGGTGGTGTCTTAATTTTAAGTGTTTTAGTGTGTACAATATCGTTTCGTGAATCTTTTAATGGTACTCTATCTCTACTCTACTCTCTACTCTATCGGTAGAGTTTAATTAAAAACTAAATTTATGATGGCATAATGAGCTATCGCATGTCCCTAGAAGATGGTACTCCTCAGCCAAAAAACCGCGAGATTTAAAGATTTACACACGAACCACCTTATATAGGTCATAAAGTAGATTCATTATAACAAATTGTTTTTTCGGTTTCTCCAACGAAGCCTTGGTCCACGAATTATGGACATTGTTGTAAAAATTATTATTAGAAAATAAATCTCAAACATAATTTACTCTATAAGATTGCAGAAAATAATTGTGCAAACAAAAAAAAATTTTTTTGGGACACCCTAGTGTACAATAAATATTTCGTGTTTTTTGTTTGAGTTTTTCCTGTGATAAGTGTGTGTGTTATTTTGTTTTTCTTAAAAATATGAGCTTATTTCTTAAGGATATTCTTCTTTTTTTTTGTTTTTTTGTTTTTGCTGTAGACTGGTAGTCTTGACCTAGGTAAGTGAAACGTTTGTTTTTATATTCCCCACAACCTTTTGTATTATTTTGTATTTTGTAAATTTAGTTCCTTACATCCGATTTGTGAAATACCTTACCTGACCTAGTCCTAAGGGGGACCTCCCTATCCTCCTGCACCAGCTCTGCCCTAAATCGTGGCTTTTCCTTGGTTTTAATCTGTTTGGTGGCCACAAATACCGTATCCCCCTGGTTATAAGCGTCAGGCTGGGATCTGGTTTTATTGTGACCAGCATTGGCCACGATCTGGTTGTGTTCGATCAAGCCCTTCACGTTTTCCAAGGTTTGCCGTTTGAAATCCGACAACCCTTGGTAATTTATTCTGGACCTGTGATCGAAGATAATGTCCACTGGTTTCCTCTGCGTAACTGAGTGAACAGATTTATTGTATCTGTCCTTGAAAGTTGGGTACTCATCCTTCAGGCAACGGTAGATTTCCAAAAACGTGGAATGAAATCTTTCAATCTGACCGTTGACCTCATATTTTTAAATAGGGGTGTAGTACAGTTCTATCTGAAGTTCTCGCAGATAATTCAGGACTGTTGGACAAAGAAGACCCCTCTCATTGTCAGAAACCAGAATCTTTGGTACCGTAAAATAGTGGAGCACCTCAACCAATTATTCCCGCAAGTGTATAGCCGACTTTGATTCCAAAGGGAAAAGTTTAGCGAACTTCGTAAACTGGTCAATACAACTCAAGTAAATCCTCTTTTTCAATGTTAAAACATCAATATGGAGAATTTCGCAAGGATAGTTCGGAATCGGGGTCGGTTGCAAAGCCGGTTTATTCGGGTGCCGCTCGTATTTGAAAAGCTTGCAGCATTCGCAAGACGACAGCTGAACCCGTATCGTACTAGCCATTCTCAGGAAGTAATACTTCTCCAATATCTGGAGTTGTACTTCTTTTGCGCCCCTATGAGCTCTACGATGTTCTTTCTCGATCACCTCACATATTTCGTCTCTGTCTGATAGATCTGAGACCAATCGTTGAGTGATCCGAATTTTGTAAGTCCTAAAATTCTCAAACCAAAAAGTTTGAAAACGTTGCAAGTCGAATTCTGGAATCTTAACTCCATTGATAATTTAAGATTTTAAGTGTTCCCGCAAAGGAACCAAATTAGCCGCTGTGTGCTCATCGATTGGGATTATATGACGTACGTAACCAATGTGTGGGTCTTCGCACCTGTATTCAGTTTGTTCGGGGTCGAATATCAACTGGTTCTTGTAAACGTTGATCGGAACTTCGACATGCGGTATTAATTGTGAAGCGTCTTGCAATGCGCTATGAACGGTGGCCGCGTCGGAATCCAAATGATTCAACTGCTTTGGAATATGCGAAAGTGCGCCAGCCACAATGTTGGAATTCCCTGGTTTGTAAATTAGCACACAATTGTACTCCTTCCACTGTTTTAGCTTCGTGTTGTAACCTAACGCGAACGTAAGCGGCTGATGATCAGTATAAATTCTGATGCATCCCGCCCCGTACAAGTACGATTGAAGGTTGTCCAGTGCCCTCCGGGTGCTCAACATCAAGTAGAGGGTGCACGTTTAAAGATCGCCTTGCTCGAAGAGGTATTTTAATCCCGGGAGATATGACCAGACAGTCGTTCTCCCTGTCTATCAAAGCCTTTAACTCTCTGAGTGTGTCGTCTCCTATGATACCGTCGAAAGAGTGTAATCCGGGAAGGACGAAGAATGTAATAGTTGTGTTGTTACCGACAGGTTTAAAAAATTGGCCCGCGAGTCGATGTGTTATCTTAACGCTGCCCGCGGCGGACTGTACATGAAAAGGAGTGGGAAGTGGGGTGCAACCGGTGGCTATATCGGGGCTTATAAAGTTCTTGTTTGCACCGGTGTCTATGAGGAATTGTATCTTGGCCCCATCCTTGGTTCCATACTCTAGGTATGGTACACTGGAGAGGCACCGGTCATAAAATTCGATTCTTCTGCCCCTACACCAGTGGATGTTCCGTCTGGATTATCCGCGCCTACTTCTTGTGACGGAAGCTCTACGGCGCCCTCGTCGTTATGACCAACTTGTTCATAATGAGTATCGTGTAAGGATTCCTGAACGAAACCTTCCGAACCTGCAACTGGAGAAGCCAACACTGGCTCTAGGTGATACAGTCGTTAAGATTTGCGGAAAGGGTTCGGATGGCTATTAAAAGCTCTCTTAACTCCCGAGCCCTCATCTGGTTGGGCACCAAAGCCGGAGCGGTACGATTGGCCCGATTGATTGGATTCCATCTTAATAGCCGGCCTCGGAGGTTGGAATCTAGGCGCCGACTGAGGGCTCCTACCGGGGCCTGGGTTGTATGAGGGCCTTATATTTGGTCTGACTTGGGGCTGGAACGTGCCCTGAAACTTTGTCTGTTAAAACTGAGAGGGTTGGGGGAACCTGTCACCTATGGGTTCGGATTATAACTGGTCTTGAGACATCGTTTTGCAACTCCATGCAAAAAGCGTACGCCTCCGGCAAATCCTTGGGATTTCGGACCACCAATAACTTCGAAAATTCCCCATTGACGCCTCGAATAAAGACGTCTAAGGCCTTATCCCTATAAGTCTCGATAAGAGCACTGACGACATCGGCGACAGCGCGATTCCCACTCTTCAAGGTGTTTAAAATTACCTCCATATAGAATTCGTCCAAGGTCTTACTTCCCTGGGTCATGCCATTTAACTGATACTCCAAGGTACTCACATCTCTTTTATCGGCATAATGAAGTGCGAGGAGACGCTTGACCTCCTGCCAATCGTCATCCTGTACGCTATAAGCCACCAACGCCATGTCGGCGTTGCCCCTTATCTTCTTCCTAATGATCTCGTAATCATTTAGAATGGTCTGTGCCCAGTTGACCCACGGAACGTATCCCCCAGGTTGCCCTTCAAAAGGTTGCAACTCTTTAACGCAATCCGGAAGAGTCGAGGTTTCTCTCAAGTCGAACTCATTGCGCGGACGGGTCAATGGCGCGAGCTGAACTCCAACAGGATTACGGCTCTCCAAGTCCCTTTCTAAGGTAACTACCCTATCTCCGACCTTTTTTATATCTTCCTCGACGCCTGAAACCTGGACGACAAGTGTATTCAACAGATCATTGAAATTGTTCAGGGTTTGTTTTATTTCCTTCATCTCTAAAATAACACCTAGAAACTGGAGTAGGAATAGTTTAATAGGAGGTGCAAGATTCTTAAAAGAAGAAAGGTACTCAGTTCCCCGGATGTAGGAATTTTTTTACTTTAAACAAGGATTTGCAAATAAGGGTATTTGTTTTTGGGAAATATTTCAAAAACAGCCTTCCAATATAAGAGAGCTCGTCTCTTGGTTTGTCTTTTTTAGATATGCTCCTTACAATGCGACGATTCTGTTGAAATTATTTTTCAAAACTAAAAAAAAATTTTGCAGTGCATTTTTCCTCGTTATGTGTGCCGTTTCATGTTTTATTATTTAACCTTTTTTTTTATTAATTTTTTTTTTCTGGGCCTGATGGTCCGTATTTGTCCGTTTTGGCTATTCGCCTACTCAGGTACGGTTGCCACACGACCCACTAGGCGGCTTTCTCGGGTGCATTCCGCACCTCTTAGCGTATTAAGTAGGCCACCGCTCGCTCATTTATTGCTCCCATTTTTCTTGAACATAATGAACTTAATCACTTTTTATGTTTTTAATAGTTATTTTTTGCTTGCTTTATTTAATTCATTGCGTATTTTCACACCCGCGATTTGGCATATACCACCGTTATGCCGCAGTGGGTAACGCTTCACTTTGTTAATTTTTATTTTTTACTCAAACCATCTTTTTGCGCTCGTGGAAAGTGTTGTTACAAACAAGGCCCCCCACCGCAGCGGGAAGTTGTTTTTCTTTTAATTTTATGCTTTGCATACACACACATATCGCACCACATATTCTCCTTTTTTATACCCTGTTCCCATTGAAAATGGGAAAAGGGGGATCATGAAGTTGTGCGAATGTATGTAACAGAGAGAAGGAAAATTTTCCGACCCCATAAAGTATATATATTCTTGATCAGCATGAACAGCCGAGTCGATATAGCCATGTCCGTCTGTCCGTCTGTCCGTCTGTCCGTCCGTCCGTCCGTCCGTCTGTCCGTCTGTCTGTCTGTATGAACGCGTCGATCTCAGAGACTATAAGAGATAGAGCCACAAATTTTTGCACGAAGGTAGATTTATGCTGTACGCAGATCAAGTTTGTTTCAGATTTGAAAAATTCCACCCCGTCCCCCTTTTATCCCCAAAAAACCTAGACCTCCTCTATAAATCCAAGACCTAAAAAGCCGTCAGATCCACAATTTTCAAGTTAGAGCCTCGTGGTTTAGTATACATCAAGCTAGGCTCAATATCTATCTATTCTGAAAAGTACAATCAGATCGGACCAAAAAGTTATAAGCGAAACAGTTGGGCTGATAATAGCCCTCAGGACTAGAAAAGTATTGCCTACATTTAGGATGACATCTTCAAAAATTCAAAAACAAATAAATGAAAATAAATGAACAGGGTATTTTGTGGTCGGGAAACTCGACTGCAGCGCCCTTACTTGTTTTATATTTATATTTTAGCTTTTTGACACATTTTTCCATCGCCACGACACCCTGAACACACATAGCACATTTTTATTTAACTGAATTCGGGTTCTATCTGCTCGGGCGCCAGTTAAGGGCAGCCATACGCATTACCTGAGAATTGAACTGGTCATCGTATGGCTCCTCGTTATCATAAGTTGTGCTCGTGATCTATAGCTGAGCTGCAGGGAGAAATAATCTGATCCCCCCAAATAAACAAATGTACTTTCAATAAATTTGGTTTGGTTTATTCTTTGACTGCTCGAACTCGATGTCCCAACAAGACTAATTGACCGCTCCCCAGCCCAAGTCTCAAGAGCCCTTCTGCCTTAGCCGCAATTCTATCGCACTAGCAACAATGTGCCGGCCAACACATTAGGACCCAACGCGGTGCTGATAAACATAAACAGCCACCGGATATGTTGAAACTGGAGCAGCGCTTAGCCAGCGCAGCGACGGCGAGAGTAGCTGACTCGGCACAAGCGGGCGCGTGAGAGTGGCGATGGTGGGTCGTCTTGGTCAAGGCAACAGCGGGTCGTTAACTTGCATGTTATTTAATTAATTTTTCATATTCATAGAGTATAAATGGGGGTCACCTTATTCTTGGCCAAAGTTTTGTCGCTGTCATATACGATAGTTCTAGTTAAGATCTAAGTCAATTAAAAGTATTAAGATATTCATAGTTGTTTGGAATAATGCTGTTGGAAATATATCGTGCTAAAATCTTTTACACGCGCCATCTCTAATCCCTTACCCTTTTGCGGCATAGCCTAAGTATTCTTCGTTTTCTTAGATCTATAGTTTACTGCTGCTTTATTATTCGCAGCCCTTTTTACAACGTCCGCAGATCGAGCACTCCTTGGCTTGGCCTATTGTGGCACTATTACTTCCTCCTCCTCTTCCTCGTCTTCCTCATCTTCGTCCTCTTCCTCATCGTCGTCTTCTTCCTCATCTTCAACTTCTTCCTCGTCCTCCATGTCAGCCTGCTGGTCCAGGAACTTCAAGTCTTGATTTTCAGCCAAGCCATTTTCACCATCGGGCTCTTCTTTGATGGTAATAATAAACTCCTCGACAACTTCCTTATTGCCATCTTCCACTCTGACCGAAGTAAGTGGATGCTCGTTCTCGATTTTCACACAGCCCAACTCTATGTGACTCTCCAGCTCCGCTTCGTTGTGGTCTGCGGGCTCATCCTTGATTTCGTCCAATTGGCCTGGTTGATGACCTTCAACTTGAGGAAATGCTCTTGGGTCTCCTCGTATTTGTGTTTGAATTTGTAAGCAATCTGCGCCTCGGAGGCGCAGCGCAGACAAATGTGCGGGGGCAGACCATCGTCCGGCCGCGTCTTGCAATACACATTCAGCATGTCCATCAACGTGGGCAATTTCTTCTCATTTAGTATAAGTTGCTCCGGCTCATCGAAGATGTGCATCAAAACGGCGGCTTTTGAAACACTTTAGTTAGTGATGGGAGACCTAGTGGTGGTTCCAAGATAATACCAATCTAAAATCAATTCTCACGTGACCAAAATGAAAGTGGCGTGTTTGGCTCTCAATATAAGTGCAGAGCTTAGCGAAAACTGCCAAAAATGCCTAGCCGAATAAGCATACAAAAACTGCCCCCGCTCTTCTTATCAGCACCAAATTTAAATATGTAATTACCATCAGTGAGAAACTCACTCTACTAAATTTTTAGTCCAAGCAAGAAAGAAAGTCGGTCAAGCCCGACTATAACATACTCTGTACCAAGAAAATTTGTCTTTTGATCATAACTCGAAAACAGTTCATCCGATCTTCTTCATTCCTTTGGCGGATCGATAAGTTATCTTAATAACTAAATATGTCCAAAAGGAACAAGCCATCTATCTAAACTGTGGGAGATATGACGTTTTTTCTAAATTGCGGTGGCGGGAGGGGACGTGGCCAAAATTGAAAATAAACTTGATCTGCCTGCTGACATAAGAAGCATATGTCCCATACATGTCAAACCTCTATCTCTTACCATCTCTGAGATCTGTGCGTTCATATGGACAGACGGACGGACGGACAGACGGACATGGCTATATCGACTCGGCTGTTGATGCTGATCAAGAATATATATACTTTATGGGGTCGGAGATGCTTCCTTCTGCCTGTTACATACTTTTGCACAAACTTATAATACTCTGTGTACCTACGGTACAGAGTATAAAAATTGTTTATTTCTTAAGAACGGCTTAACCGATTTGGTTGAGTTAAATTTATATGGTAAGAGTCCACAATACAATTTAAAGAGTAGTTTACGCACATTTTTATCACAAATCTAAGGTCCAAAATATCTTATTGAATTTTATCATTAATTTTTTAAAGTCGTAAATCAATTGCTACACCTACAGTTTTTTGCTGGTTATTTTATTTGGATATCCCTTAAATAATATTGTTTTTGCGATGACATCAAAAGTGTTAAGCATGGTGAAAATTAAAAAAACATGTAAATAGTTTTAAAATATATTTAATACTATTAAACACACTGTATCTTCTCACATAAAATTGACTGAGATTTTCCCTCTTCTCCTGATTAGTAGTGACCGAAAATAACTGTTATGGACAAAAAAACTATACCTTTTTTTTAAGCAATAGGTTCTGAAAGGGAAAAGGTGAAAGGGGGAGGTATCAGAATGAAAGTTTTTGATCCGGCCATTTTAAATTTTCATTGAAGTTTATCGAAAAAATTACTTTTAATATATATTTTTTTATTTTTAAATAAAAATTTTAAAAACATATGTAAAAATTATAAAAAAATTTATATCTTTATAAATAAAAACAACACTCGAATAACTTTTTGACCAAAAGACCGATTACCAATGTTTGTACATATATACCTATCAGAGACTTGCAACGATCTCTAACTTTCGATCAAACTCGCTCATTTACTCGGCTTGCTTTGATCGCCGCCCTTGTTCGACATGATCGAAATGATCTCCGCCCTTGTTTGACATGATCGAAATGATCGCCAGCACAACGAGTCAGAACGATCAAACTCTTTGCGACGCACGAGTCAAAGCAGAACAAGCGCGATAAAGCTTTTGTTGAACTAAGCAATTACGATCGCTGCCCGCTGCTGGACGAGTAAAAGCAAGCCTTACGCCTGCCACGGGCAAGCCTTTTCGATCAACACTCGCGCTTACTCGGCTTGTTGACGGCGAGCCTCCATAAGCTTTTTATGCAATTGTTGTTGTGTTTCAAAAACTGAAGAACAACAACATGCTACAAGATGAAAAGAGAAGACCGTGTGCGAAATAGAAATGCAAAATATAGGTTAATATGCTATCTCTATTTCTCTCGCAAGCTTTTGTTTTTGGGATGCTTAAATCGATTGTGTACAAGCCTTGATCGTCACGACTCGCGGCAGATTTTTGACTTCGGCAACAAGTACTGGCGATCAATTGCGACCGAAGCTACGAGTCAGCGCGTGTATTTGTGCCGAGCAAGCTTTACTCATGGCAGCTCGCAACAGAACTTACATTTCGGCAACTAATACTGGCGATCACTCGCGACCGAAGCTACGAGTCAACGCGAGTCAATGATCGTCAATACTCGAGCGCTTTTGTGTTTTTATACCCGTTACTCGTAGAGTAAAAAGGGTATACTAAAGTCGTGCAAATGTATGTAACAGGCAGAAGGAAGCATCTCCGATATCTTAAAGTATATATATTCTTCATCAGCATCAACAGCCGAGTCGATATAGCCATGTCCGTCTGTCCGTCCGTCTGTCTGTATGAACACCTAGATCTCAGAGACTAGAAGAGCTAGAGCAACCAAATTTTATACGTAAGCTAGTATTGTCTGTAGGCAGATCAAGTTTGTTTCAAATTTTGGCCACTCCCCCTCCCGCCTCCGCAATAAATAATATTGAATAACTCCCACAATTTTTAAGATATCGAGCTCAGATTTTGCAGTGTAGTCTATGTGGCCAATATCTACAATCTCACAAACTTTCAAAAGGATCGGATAATAAATGGCCGAGTTAAAAAAATGTTGCATACTTATCCGAGCTGAGCTGAGTAACGGGTATTTCGAAGTCGGGCAGGGCCGACTTTAACTTACGCTCTCGTTTATTTTGTGTATGCAAAATGAACAAGCCCAACAAGCAGCGATCGCTGAGTTGACTTAGATCGCATTTGAAGCATGGGTGAGCGAGTGCACTCGTGACGGCTCGTTGCAGGTCTCTGATACCTATGATCTATGGGTCCTTATGTATGTGTTTATGTGCTAATGCTTTAAGTGTTATAGACATAAAAACGTGATTTTTTCGAACCAAAATCTATGAACTGAGGGAGTACTGAGTTCGATTGAAATCCGAGGACTGCCGAGTGACATCGACCAGAAGTTACTACAACAAGACCCATAGATCATAAAATATTTCTTATGGGTCGTTTGCGTAAAAAGTTATTTGAGTTTAATTTGTAAAATACCCTTGCAAAGGGTATTGTTATTTTACCCAGAAGTTTGCAACGCATAGAAATATTCATTTCCGACCCCATAATTTATATATATTCTTGATCAAGGTGACGAGCTGAGTCGATTAAGCTTTGTCCGTCTGCCTGTCCGTCTGTCTGTCTGTTTCTACGCAAACTAGTCCCTCAGTTTTTAAGCTATCGAGCTGAAATTTTGCACAGAGTCTTCTTTTTGCTGCACGCTACTAATATGTGGGAACCGACCGGATCGGATGACTATATCACATAGCTCCCATAAGAACAATCGGTCGGAAAATTTGTTTTAGTATGACAAACTTTTTTCTTTGGAAAGGAAACGTCTCCAAACTGTGTATTCATAGGTTTTATATGCTTTTAAATAATTTTGCCAAGTTTGATGAAAATCGGACAACTATATGGTAAAGCTGCCATATAAAAGATAGGTCTGAAAACCAGTCTTAGTTAGAAAACCTTTTTTATTTTAATGGTATCATCCTGCAATTTTGTATTTGTTTGTTTTACATGCTTTCACCCAATTTTTGTCCAAATCAGATGACTATAACAAATAACTGCCATATGAACGATCGGTCGAAAAATAGGTCGTTATGGAGAACAAAATTATTTTTGAAAATATTTAAGCGAGCACTTACAAGGGTATAAAAACTTCGGCACAGACGAAGTTAGTTTAGCTTTCTCGTTTTTAATGTAATAAAATGCAAATTTTGAATAATTTTTATTTAAAACGAGAAAGCTAAGCTAACTTCGTCTATGCTGGGCAGTACCGGCTGAAGCAAGGCATACTTGACAAGGTATCCGCACTTTAAATCTCCACTTCGGATCATCTGAAATGGAAAAAGTAAACGGCGTTAGATTCAGTACAGATGTAATTCTGGCCCCTACCTCAATCATAATTTTGCGTTTTTTTTTTTTTTACGAAATGGCGGAAATTGAAAAATGAAAAATCGATTTTGGGTCATTTTTTTTTTGTAGTTTAGTGTAAAAAACAAATAGTACAAAAATTTTTAAAATTATGATTGAGGTAGGGGCCAGAATGGTGACAATTCTGCGTCGATTGCACTTTGTTTTATCAAAATCGGTTCAGAACTACGGGCGCAATCACCGCCGCCAGCACGAAAAACGTGATTTCGAGATAAACGCTTTTAAAGTTTGAAGTTGTTTTTTTGCATAAAAAAAAATTGAAATGAAAAGTTTTAGTAAACAGACAATTCTCCGTCGATTGCACTTGGTTTCATCAAAATCGGTTCAGTAGAACCGGAGAAAAACAACTTCGAATTTAAAAAACGTGACTTTGAAGACACACAAAGAAAATTTTAGGCAATAAAACATTTTTTTTTGGGGAAATACTTGCATATATTAATCTGCAATGCCAGCGAACGCGAATCTGCAAAGAACGCGTTGAACGAAATTCTGTGGTTGCTTCAAACCGTTGCATTCAAAAAGTAGCCAAATTAAGCAAATCGCATTTTGGCGAAAACATTGCTGGACAAAAAAGGTCATATCTCTTAAAGTATTTCGAATTTCAAAAAACCCTTTTAGGACAATATTCTCAAATATCCAAGCTATAAAAATATGCAAACAAAAAATCGGAAAAAATGTTTGCCAACCAGCAATACCCCCTTAAGTATACCTTGAGCTGAAGCAGCGATGTGCAGCAATTACAAACTTTGGGAGGTACAACGTATGTTATAGTCTTAATTGTTTTTAAATATGAAGTTGAGAACCAGCTAATTCAACTTAGTTTGTCTGAGAACCAGGCTTAAAAGATTATTTATAGACAAAAACGAGAGCGTAAGTTAAAGTCGGCACTGTCCCGTTACTCAGGGGAATTAGTGTTAAATAGCCTCTCCCTATGTTTACATTAATTAAAATATTTCAACATCATGTAAGCAAACAGCGCATGCGGCTTAGATAAGCCATTTATTATCCGATCTTCATGAAAATTTCCTAGTTTGTAGATATACATACACTTACACTACTGCAAATTTGTAAGAGATATTCAACTTTTTTTTTATTGCGTGGCCAAAATTTTAAAGAAGCATGATCTGCGTGCAGACTAGTCTACATTTATAATTTGGTTGCTTTAGCTCTTCTAGTCTCTGAGATCTAGAATTTTAGGGAAGGATTCGGGTATAACACCACCAGCTGGGTGCAAGAATTGGATAACTTTGGTTGGATGAAGATCCACTTTTTTTTTATCGGAAATTGTGTTCAACAACGAACCTCATTTCTGGTTGAATGGATAGTTGAACAAACGAAAATTGCCGTATTTGGTGAGAAGAGCAGACAAAAACATTGCAAGAACTGCCATTAATTTATTCGATAACGAACCAATCAAAGGTTCTAGGGTTAAGGAATTGCGTTTGTGTGTATGTTTGAGAGTGTGTGTATACATTCTTCAAAAAATAAATGAAAACAAATGAACAGGGTATTTTGTAGTTGGGACTCTCGACTGCAGCGCCCTTACATGTTCTTATTAAGTCTACTTTTCGGACCTTTCTTTTCTATGCGATATTATATAGGTGTCCGACTAGACCAAAATTAGCGAAATCATGAAAAAGCCACAGACAAATGAAGTTGTAAGAAATTTTGATTTTTCTATTAAAAAAACAAGAAAGAAAGTCGGTCAAGCCCGACTATAACATACTCTGTACCAAGAAATTTTGTCTTTTGATCATAACTCGAAAACCGTTCATCCGATCTTCCGATTGGCGGATCGATAAGTTATACTAATAACTAAATATGTCCAGAAGGAACAAGCCATCTATCTTCAAAACTGTGGGAGATATGACGTTTTTTCTAAATTGCGGGGGCGGGAGGGGGCGTGGCCAAAATTGAAAATAAACTTGATCTGCCTGCAGACATAAGAAGCATATGTCCCATACATGTCAATCCTCTATCTCTTACCATCTCTGAGATCTGTGCGTTCATACGGACAGACGGACAGACGGACATGGCTATATCGACTCGGCTGTTGATGCTGATCAAGAATATATATACTTTGTGGGGTCGGAGATGCTTCCTTCTGGATGTTACATACTTTTGCACAAACTTATAATACTCTATGTACCTACGGTACAGAGTATAACAAGAAAGAATGTCCAAGCCACGAAGCTACCATGATGCAACAATACAAGTAGGGCGGTGTCAGTGTGATGGGTTCTTTTGCCAAAAGCTTACGCTACAAAAGTACGCACAGCACTGAACGTGAAGGTACTTTGCAGAGAACTTACACTGATGCCACCTTACCTCTCTTGTTGTATCATGCTCTGTACCAACGAAATTATACACTCATCATAAATTTTGATGCTGCAGTAGCAGCTGAAAGCAGCGCTGCTACTGCGCTGCAGCAGCGAACAGTCTTTTGATCATAACTCGACAACGGTTCATCATATCTCCACCTTTGGCGGATCGACAAGCTATCCTGATTACTAAATATGTCTATAAGGAACGAACCATCAATCTTTAAAACTGTGGGAGATATGACGTTTTTTCTAAATTGCGGGGGCGGGAGTGGGCGTGGCGAAAATTGAAAATAAACTTGATCTGCCTGCAGACATACCATCTCTGAGATGCGTTCATACGGACAGACAGACGGACATAAATCGGCTGTTGATTCAGCATCAGAGAGTATATATACTTTATAGGGTCGGAGATGCTTCCTTCTGGCTGTTACTTACTTTTGCACAAACTTAATATACTCTATGTACCTACGTTACAGAGTATAATAAAAGTATTTAAACCAAGGCCGTCAATTTTAAGAGATAACATTTTTTGCTTTCATGTGCTTTTAGTTTTTAGTATTTGACCAAGGACGTTCATTCAATAGAGCATAGAGAATTCGCAGAGTTTGTGTAAATAAACAAGGTACTCGGCGAAAACCAAGGCTGCTTTCGAGAAGGGTATTCCCCTGTCGACAGCAATTTGGTGATCACATCCATTACGTATCGCAATGAAAAGAATATTAACCTCATTTCTATAGACTTCAAGACTGCATTCGATACGATAGATAGGAGAGGTCTATTTCTGGAACTCATCACCTTGGGAATAGGCATGAACTACAGTCTGAAACTTGGAGTACTTGTCGGATACGCTTATACAATTGTTTTTCAGAATATGACTTTTTTTCGACCAATCCTTCGTGTTGCAGCTATATACTCTAGTCATAGTGGGAAATCATATGAAATAAATAATCGCCAATTTTAAGAACATTTCCATTGAAAACAAATAATTTTTTCTCACTTAGACTGCTTTTCTGACTCTACTTTTCTATTACAGCTATACCATATAGAAAAGCATAGCAAACTAAGAAATACAGTTTGGAGGCGTTTCCAGGATAAGTTTTTCTCACCAGAACCAGTTTTGCGGCCGATCGTTCCTATGGCAGCTATATGCTATAGTCAGTTGATCCGGCCGGTTCCGACAAATGTGCAGCGTATTTGTACCGAAAGACTTCGTGCAAGGTTTGCTAATGAAAGCTTTCAAACTGACGAAGCAAATAGCACAGAAACAGACGGACGGACAGGCGGACACGGCTAAGTCAAATTAGCTCGTCGTGCTGATCAAGAATATATATACTTTATGTGGTCGGAGATGCTTCCTTCTATGCGTTACAGTCCATTTTCCCATAATATTTTAAATTGCTGGTTTTACCTGTGACATGCGGTGACATGACATAAAGCTCACGGACATAAAGCCCAATATCAAAATTAATCGTTGTGTCCTCCGAAATATTACTCAAATTTGGAATGGGCGATAAGTCCGCCTAGAACTCGGACATAATGCCCAAATTTTTTCGGACACAAGGCCCATATGGAAATTTGAATTCAGTGTCAAAACACAGCTAGAAAGTGTAATAATTATACCTAAATTTACTAAAAACAATAAGAATTTGCAACCTTAAACCATTACCCATCTAATGGTGGTTTCTGGAAGACGAGATATGTCGATTATTGATAGATGTGTCGAGGAAGACCAGGATCTTCAAGGGAAGCAATTGGTGGGATCCGCTTTAAGGAAACCATTCCAGCCCAGCTATTCCTTCCTAACAACGACCACTGGCCAACCACTCGATGTCCAAGACCAATCACAGCAATGGCATGTCTTTCTCGTTAATATTCTCCAGATGATATAGCGCATTAATAATATCCATGGTTTCGTTCGACGGCACATGACCTGCCTTCCGGCTCTTCCATTTATTTATAGATGTAAAAGTTTTCGTCGTCTTGTTTATCTCCCCAAAAGATGTGCTATATTAACAGCGCTGAATCTTATTTTGCAAGATAAAGTCGAGTTTACCTTTTGCGATGCCAGCTTCTTTATAAGAGCAACCTTATTTTAATAAAACTTGAATCTTCGAAAATACACCTAGTATGTGCTTATTTCAAACTGTTTTGTGGATTCTAATGGCCATTGTTGTCCTAATTGTTAGGTAGCCCATACCGCCATATGAATATTTTTTTATACTCTGTTCCCATTGAAAATGGGAAAAGGGGGATCATGAAGTTGTGCGAATGTATGTAACAGGGAGAAGGAAAATTTTCCGACCCCATAAAGTATATATATTCTTGATCAGCATGAACAGCCGAGTCGATATAGCCATGTCCGTCTGTCCGTCCGTCCGTCTGTCCGTCTGTCCGTCTGTCTGTCTGTCTGTCTGTCTGTCTGTCTGTCTGTCTGTCTGTATGAACGCGTCGATCTCAGAGACTATAAAAGATAGAGCCACAAATTTTTGCACGAAGGTAGATTTATGCTGTACGCAGATCAAGTTTGTTTCAGATTTGAAAAATTCCACCCCGTCCCTCTTTTATCCCCAAAAAACCTAGACCTCCTCTATAAATCCAAGACCTAAAAAGCCGTCAGATCCACAATTTTCAAGTTAGAGCCTCGTGGTTTAGTATACATCAAGCTAGGCCCAATATCTATCTATTCTGAAAAGTACAATCAGATCGGAAAAAAACACCGGAGTTATAAGCGAAACAGTTGAGCTGATAAGAGCAGTTGTTGATCAGGACTAGAAAAGTATTGCCTACATTTAGGATGACATCTTCAAAAATTCAAAAACAAATAAATGAAAATAAATGAACAGGGTATTTTGTGGTCGGGAAACTCGACTGCAGCGCCCTTACTTGTTTTTATACCCTGTTCCCATTGAAAATGGGAAAAGGGGGATCATGAAGTTGTGCGAATGTATGTAACAGGGAGAAGGAAAATTTTCCGACCCCATAAAGTATATATATTCTTGATCAGCATGAACAGCCGAGTCGATATAGCCATGTCCCTATGTCCGTCTGTCCGTCTGTCCGTCCGTCCGTCCGTCCGTCTGTCCGTCTGTCTGTCTGTATGAACGCGTCGATCTCAGAGACTATAAGAGATAGAGCCACAAATTTTTGCACGAAGGTAGATTTATGCTGTACGCAGATCAAGTTTGTTTCAGATTTTGAAAATTCCCACCCGTCCCCCTTTTATCCCCAAAAAACCAAGACCTCCTCTAGAAATTCTACACCTAAGCAACCGTCAGATCCACAATTTTAAAGTTAGAGCCTCGTGGTTTAGTATGCATCAAGCTAGGCCCAATATCTATCTATTCTGAAAAGTACAATCAGATCGGACAAAAAACACCGGAGTTATAAGCGAAACAGTAAGAGCACAACCCCCACCGAGTTGTTGGCCAGGACTACCAAAAGTGTTGCCTACATTTAGGATGACATTTTGTCACAAAGAAATAAATGAAAACAAATGAACAGGGTATTTTGTGGTCGGGAAACTCGACTACAGCGCCCTTACTTGTTTTTAGTTCAGTTGATGCGGTCTCTATTACCTGCTATATTTGTTTTAAAATCAGTCAAAGTACGCTCTAAATATTATCGTAAAGCCGCCGTCTAATATTGTCTCTATTTCACTTTTTTAAAAGCCGTTGAATATGTTCAAAGAAGATTTATCCGCGGTGAGTTTTCGCGATTTTTTCTACATAGGATGTTATTTCACTCTATGGCTACAGTTATTTAAATGTCAAAAATTCAATTCTAAATACGGACTTATCGCCCATGGGCTTTCATATAACAGAGCAAAATCTAAGTTTATCTGACAGCTATTTAGAAGATGAGAAATCGGCCCATAGCTAAATTTTGTTTATGTGCGCACTTCCGGATCTATTTTATGAAATGATTTTGCACAATGAGAGTAGCATGAACGTTGTAATAGTTAAGAGTGCAATTCCTCAATCAATCAAAAGTTCATTCTCTCAAGAATTTCTCTCCGTACTTCTGTCATCGACAGTTCTTTATCCATGCATGAATCTCATTTTCTGTGTCCAATAATGAAATCAGTATCTGATAAATTCATTTTTTTTTTGTTTTTAAATAATTTTGAGAACCCATAGTCCCCGACAGAGTCGAATCTCAAATTCGAGCCTGGTCCTTCTTCTTTTACTTATCGATCCACCAAAGGTTCGGTAAAGATCGGATGAGCAATAGTTTTGCACTACTTCTGTTGCTGCTGCAGCAGTAAACACTCACACACCACATACTTCGAAATGGAAAGCCTTGAAACCAAGTAGAGCATGCGATATGTGGAGTGGGTTTGATGTTAAAATATGAGGTCAGGAACGTGACGAAAATGAGTGGTAAATTTAGAGCTGGATCGGGGCGCAAGGGGATTGATTTGAAGATTTGAGGGATAGAAGTGGCTAATTGAGAGCTCCACACCTGTAGTTGTAAGTTTAAAGCATTAAGAAGGCATTGACGTAGGCATCTTTTAGTTCTTAGAAATACACTTGCTAAGATTTCTCATACACTAATTTTCTATTTTTTCAATTTCAGGAAGACAACGATTATACGGAGACGATTTGAGTTACTTCTCAAGTCAATTGACAAGATAAATTATACAAATGGAGATATAAACCGATTTAGTTGGAAACAAAGTTACATCATTTTAAAAAGACAACCCTCCACTAAGAAGAATATGGCAAATACAATATCCTTAATGTCCAACGTAATACGCAATGTAGTGAGCAAAAAACGTATACGTTACAAAGAAAAAGGATTTGACCTGGATCTAACCTGTAAGAATGAGTTTTAAAATTTGTATCTATTAATATTTGAAAAGCACTTTAAGGTACCTTACCTTCTACTTGTACCAATCTAACTAGCCATCGAGGAGTTGAGTGTCCTAGAAATCTATAGAGGTTTTTGATACAAGTTAATTGCATTTCGAATTGAAGTTGTTAATCTTCATGTGTAAAGTGTCACCAATATGATCAGTGCATAAATAAGTATGCTGAAATCGTAGAATTTGTAGATTGTGAGTAATAGTTCATTTATTCAGATTTTCTGTGCAGAATTTATCAATGGCAGTTGTGCCAACTCTGAGAAAACCTGAGCAAGACTAAATCGCTTCTTTATTTATTTATCTTATTTCTTTGAGGTCTTTCAAAATCTAACATTATTAAATCGAAGAGCCACCGTTTTGAAACATCACCCTGGATTCGGTTCCTACGTTACAAAGCTCAAAGCGCTATATATCTTGAGTAGCGATATTTATTTATACAATTTTTTGCAGCTTAAAGAAAGCGCAATCTATCTTCAACGGCGATATATATTCATACACTTTTTTGCAGAGTAAAGAGTAGAAAAGCAGGAAAATGTATGTTTAAAAAGTGGTTAGTTTCAATTAAAGAATTGAATGAATCAGATATTTTTCTCGCGAAAATTAAATAATTTATATATTTCTTTAAGTACGATTTTCAATGTGGTGGAGTGTACCATATTATTATATTATACAGGGGTCCATCGAGTGTTTGGAATATGAACTATTCATAATTTTACTTTAAAAACGTCAAATGTCATTCGGAAAGCATTATGTCATTTAATGCTTAGTAAACCTGCAGTTTTTTGGGTTTGGGAATTCTAAAGCAGAATGCGTGCAAAAACATCGAGAGGCAGCTTTGAAACAGACAGTCGCCTTTGTGTGTGTGTGTCCCCATGGCCTTACCGTTTTTATTGTGTGAGATACTTTCCCCGCTGCTAATAGCGGTGACCAAAAAGTTTGTTTGCATAAATGCATTCAAACGGGGGGTTATAGTTGTAATAAACGAAACCGTTTAATGTTTAGATTCATACAACAACAACGCTATGCCTTGCGCTATTACATGTGACTGTTTTTTTTTTTTTTTGCGGCATTTATGCTAAGTAGTCCGGCAGTTTTCAACCCGTTACTCGAAGAGTAACAGGGGTACACTAAAGTCGTGCAAATGTATGTAACAGGCAGAAGGAAGAATCTCCGACCCCATAAAGTACATAAATTCTTGATCAGCATCAATAGTCGAGTCGATATAGCCATGTCCGTCCGTCTGCCTGTATGAACACCTAGATCTCAGAGACTAGAAGTGTTAGAACCACCAAATTTTAATTGTAGACTAGTATTGTCTGCATGCAGATCAAGTTTGTTTCAAATTTCCTCCCGGCCACGCTATAATTAAAGTTGAATATGTCCTACATATTTTAAGATATGTGGGTTTTGCAAATTTTCATAAAGATCGGATAATAAATGGCAGAGTTAAAAAAACGTTGCATACTTATCTGAGCCGCATGAGGTTAATAAACACTAATTGCACTGAGTAACTGAGCACAACTTTAAACAGAGACACAACACCACAAAGGAGGCTGGTAGACCGTACAGCTGTTTCAAGAGGAACCACCCTCTATCATCATCGATCAATGCCTACCAACCGAACGTTTCTCAACAGTCTCTCCATGCCTGCGGTGGCATAACCGTTTGGGAATTCCAACAAAGACTGCGTAAATACTTTGAAATTTACGAAATGAGTCGCTATTTGCTTGAAGAAAGTTGGGAAATATTAAAAACATATTTCCAAAGTGGATTTGACAAAAACATTCAACCAAAAAGACATGTTCCGAAAACTCAATTTGTGTATCAATTCGTGAAGCGAGTGCGTGAAACTGGAATGTCGGTAGATAAACCAAACCCGTGTACGTACTCGTCCGGTGCGCTCAACCGAAAACATTGCTGCGGTTGCTGAAAATGTGTGTGAATAACCATCGACGTCAACTCGCCATCAATTTCAACAATTGGACATTTCGCGCCCTTCTTTGATGCGAATTTTGCATAAAGACCTTGGCATGTGGCCGAGGCGGTCATTGTTTTTCATAAATAAATGACATGAACCAACCTTTCCAATAAATGTTCAACCTTCGAAAAATATAGAGCCGTTTTTATATCAAGAAGTTGTGCTAATGTATGTAACAGGGAGAAGGAAACATTTCCGACCCCATAAAGAATATATATTCTTGATCAGCATGAACAGCCGAGTCCGTCTGTCCGTCCGTCCGTCTGTCCGTCTGTCTGTCTGTATGAACGCGTCGATCTCAGAGACTATAAGAGGTAGAGCCACAAATTTTTGCATCAAGGTAGATTTATGCTGTACGCAGATCAAGTTGTTTTCAGATTTGGAAAATTCCCCCCCGTCCCCCTTGTATCCCCAAAAAACCTAGAATAGAACTGAGGAATAACTCTCTTCAAAGGCCAATTTGGGAACCTTCGGACTTGCTGATGCTGCTCGCTTGATATTTTTAGGCTGCATTGATCTGTGTTCCGTCGCAAAAGACTCCTACACCCAGAATTTTTTGCTCAGACATCCATAATTTTATCAATACAAAAAATATGCAAAACACATTTCCGCTATATCTTTAAAACAAAAGCTGACGGAGCCAAACCCAAACCAGTCTTGTAATCTACTTTCAAATAGTTAACAAGAAGTACAACTTAATTACAGGACTATGACAGCACGGCCGGGGATTTAAGGAAAACACGCATCACAGCTCAGAGTGGGAGTGAGGTGTAGATTAGCTGCGAACCAGTGGCGCGGAACCATTAGAAGGAAAGGGGGGCCAAACAATAGTTAAGCTAAGTAAATAAGACGGCCTGAAAGTTGCCTTCCATGGATCCAAAGACCGGTGGGATGTCGTCGGTTAAGCCTTCTTCTGAGCCGGTTGGTCGCCAGATCAGACGTAAGTCTATTGGAGTGGGCCACCAGACGGTCATGATATCTGCTGGTATGCAGATTTATCTGGGCGCATAATGGCAAAATGTCCAGATCGCGGTAGATAGTTGAGTGCCTCACGTAAAAGGGCGCGTCAGTAATGGGCTGAAGGACTCGGCTTATAGAGGATTCTAATTTCTTAAAATTTGAAGAGCAAGCCGAGCCCCAAAGCGGGATCCCGCAGGTCCAGGAAGGCATTATGATTGCCATGTAAACAAGGACTTTAGATCACAACGAAAGACCAGTACGAGGCTTGAGTAACCAATCAAGTGCCTTCGCCTTGGCCGAGACTGAAGCTGCGGCCCGAGTCAAATGGACCTTCCAGGTCAAGCGATCCATGGTCACACCGAGGTACCTAACCGCACTGTTTAGGTGAGGAATTCTAGCTCCCATGAGACGCACACGTGGAACTTTTCCGGGTCTCTTGGATAAAGTGCGGTGTTGGCTTTTTGAACAGTTAACGGCTATGTTAAGCCATCCAAAAACTGCTGGACCTTAGCAGATGCTCCTTTGCGGCTATTGCTGGAAGCAAGAATACCGGTAGTCAGCGTAAGTAGCAATTAGGGTGCGATGAGCTATTGGACACGCAGATCCGCGGTGAAAATGGTATAGAGTACCGGTCCAAGAACGCTACCCTGTGGAACACCCGCACGAATAGGTCGGATGCTTGATCGCTCGCCTCTAAGATCAACCATTAAGCGGCGCTCTAGGAAGACCGAGGAAGTAGAAATTGTTCAGCAGGAAGGAGAGACTTCATCTAAAACAGCAAGCCGTCATGCCAAACGCGATCGAACGCCTGCCGAATATCGAGGAAAACAGCAGAGCAGTGTTATCGGTTCTCAAAAGCTTTCTAAATGTGGTTGGTGATTCTGTGGGCTTGCTGAGGCGCACAGTGTCCTCTACGAAAGCCGAACTGGTGGACTGGTAAAGCATTTTCAACCAAGCTAACTGCCAACATTCTACAAAGAAATATTCTTTCAAATATTTTGGAGAAAGTTGGTAGCAGGTTAATAGGTCGGTAGGAGTCGGGCTTCGTAGGATCCTTGCCCTTCTTGGGAACCATCACGATTACCGCACACTTCCATAAGGAAGGGAAGTATTGGAATCGAAACATGGCGTTAGCAGAAACAGTGTTTCCACATTCGGTAGTGCCTTGACTGTTTTGCGGTCAATATCGTCTAAGCTCGCACTTCGTCCAGAGGGATAGGTCTCATGGGAGAGAGAGGGCCAGCTTCAGTAGAGAGACCAGCTCGAGTGGAGGCAACATCCTCCGGTGAAGCTAGACTGTAGGGGGTGAAGCGATCCTCCAAATTGCAAGCAAACTCCTCAACTATTTCCTGATCAGACCGGGCCCTGAAACCATCGGTCCGTTTTGATAACGAATCTCTGTGGGGGTTGCCTCTTGACGTGGAGAGTACATTTCCAAAGGGAGAAACCTTGGTCCTGCGTTGGGTTGATATTGCGAAGTTTTTCTTCTATATATATAGCCTTTATATCAAAAAGAAGTTTCCTAAGGCGGTCGACAGAACTCCGGTAATCAGCCTCATCAAAGGGGTTGCATGATCTCAATGCTGTCAACGAGTGTGTTCAATACGTGTACCAAAACTCTCAGTATTCGAGTATTATAAATTCCAATTAAAATGTTTGGCCATTAGCTGTTATTCGAAAAATTTAAGACGTAACAAAAATTTATATGTTCGATGTAAGACGGAAGTATAGTGGAATTTTCTTGTACAATATCCTAAATTTACAGAGATTTTTTTTTCGTATGCTGTCTTAAGTTCAGTTCGGCACTTTGAAACAGATGCTGGTAGATTTGTGGGTCGGTTGCAAGCATTAATAAACGGTTCGGTGCAATTTGGTGTGGTTCGGTTCCGAACCGGTTTGCATCCCTGTTTTTACGTTCTTTTATTTTGTTATTCTAGGTGGAATGCCCATATATATTCTTAGTTAGTATCAACAGCCTAGTTACATGGACTATATCAGTCATATCCGTCTGTCCGTATGATTAAAACGATCTCAGAGATGGTGCGAGATAGAGGTTTAATGGGTAAAAACAAATTTTTCAACATTGTGTTAGACGGTTCACATTTACATATTTTGTTATCAGGATTTATGAACGATAGTCAAGTTATAAACTATAGAAAATTCATACTGAACATACGCTTTTGTTTTGTAACCAGGTGTGGTGCAGTGGTTAGTGTGTTTTCCTACTTTCCCAGAGGTAGTTTGATCCCGCCTCGGGACATCTAATAAATACGTTTTTTTAAACACGTTACTCGAAGAGTAAAAGGGGTATGCTAAAGTCGTACAAAAAGATGTTATAGGCAGAAGGAGACATCTCCGACCCCATAAAGAAGATATATTCTTGATCAGCATCAATAGTCGAGTCGATATAGCCATATTCCTCTGTCTGTATGAACACCTAGATCTCAGAGACGAGAAGAGCTAGAGCCACCAAATTTTAAATTTAGAATATTATTGTTTGCACGCAGATCAGATTTGTTTCAAATTTTGACCACGACCCTTGACGTATATTACAATCGGACTTGACGGGCTTTCTATAATTTTTCTGATATTGTCTGATTCCTTAAGTTTCCCAGACGAACTATGAAATAAATCCAAACTGACAAAACTTCAATAATATCTTCTTATCCTATTTTGTTTTGTATAATTTTTGTTACAGATATTTGCGAAAATATTATAGCAATGGGATATCCAGCGCCAGACAAATTGGAGAGTTTTTGGAGAAATCGTTTGGAAGATGTGTATAAATTTTTGGAGGAAAATCATAGGGAACATTACAAAATATATAATCTTTGCTCAGAACGGAATTACGACATCAATAAATTTCATGGGGTAACAACATTTGTTGCATATGTATTCGTTTTATAATTAATTTAAATAATTTTAGAGAGTGGCAATTTACCCGTTCGAGGACCATAACCCACCCACCATTGAGCTGATACAACGATTTTGCCAGGACGTAGATTCTTGGCTTAAGGAAGACGTTTTGAATGTGGTAGCCGTGCATTGCAAAGCTGGAAAAGGAAGAACAGGTAAGACAAAAATGAAATAAAAGTACCCAATCAACAAAATAAATATTCCTAGAAGTGGCACTGTGGTGGTTTTCCTCTGTTCTCTTCCATAAACACTTTAGTTACATATTTTATTTTATTTAGTAATGATAAAATTGATTAAACTACGATTCAGTGTTTAAATTGCTTTATTGTAGCAAAAGTCACAAAATTTGTACATATCACTGGTTCGACTGTTTTGCTTATATTTTTGGGAAAAACAGAAGTCGGAATCGAAGAACCTGCAGAAAATGAAATGAAGCCGAAGCAGCAGCAGAAGAGTAAGTTGGAGTAAGAAGTCGCGATGGCTAGTGTACAATATTCCTTAGCCAACTTCAGAAGTTAAGTCAAACAAATTCTAGAACAGAACAGAGAGCAGAGTTGATTAAGCTTTTTCCGTCCGCCCATCTGTTTCTACGCAAACGAGTCTAAATTTTGAAGCCATTGGGCTGAAATTTACACAGCCATCTTTCAACTGCACACTGCTAATATGTCGAAACCGATCGGATCGCATGACTATGTATACCATAAATCTGCCATAGGAACGCTCAGGCACTCTATTTTTAGTGGAATTTTTTTTTTAATTTTCATAGAAACTGCCTTTAAAGTTTATATTAATTGATTTTCATAATTCTACTAAGTTTGATGAAAACCGGCCAACTAAATATGTTTATGTAAGTTTTCAGTACTTGCCATGTAAATCACCCATAAGTATAGTACTGAAATCATACCTAAAATCAGCTAAGGTTATGACGTTGTAGGGCATGTCTCTGTTAAATTCATCGCTGAAACTCATGTAAAGGATGCTGTTTACTCACGACCAGCCCTTCCATATCAACGCTGATCCAGCTATGATTCAGTACTAAGCCGAATTGAAGGGATGGTACCACCTTGTTTGTTTATTATACTTTTGCGAGCTAAGTCGATTGAGTCGACCGACCGTTTGTCTTTCTGTTTCTAAGCAAACTAGTCTCTCAGTTTTGAAGCTATCGAGCTGAAATTTTGCACAGTCTTCTTTTTGCCGCACGCTACTAATATGTCGAAACCGACCGGATCGGATGACTATATCTCATAGCTCCCATAGGAAAAATCGGTCGGGAAACTAGTTTAAGTGAGAAAAGCTTCTTTTTTTCAATGGAAATATCTCCAATCATAACCTCGATCCGATCTTCACTATTCCTTTGGCGGATCGATAAGATATTGTGGGAGATATGACGTTTTTTCTTAATTGTAGGGGCGGGAGGGGGCGTGGCCATTGAAATTAAAAATAAACTTGATCTGCCTGCAGACATAAGAAGCATATGTTCCATACATGTCAAACCTCTATCTCTCGCCATCTCTGAGATCTGTGCGTTCATACGGTCAGATGGACAGACTATATGGGCATGGCTATATCGACTCGGCTGTTGATGCTGATCAAGATGCTTCCTTCTGGCTATTACATACTTTTGCACAATCTTATAATACTCTATGCACCTACGGTACAGAGTGTAATTATGAAAAAAGGAGCATACAAGAGTTAAGTTAATCTTTAAAAAAAATTATTGTTTGTGGATCAACATATAATATAATATAATATAATAATATAATAATTTTTAATATTAACTTATTAATTATTTTAAAAAATTTTGAATTATATTTATGTATTGTCATTAGCTCATATATAATTAAGTAACAAATTGAACCTTCCACGATTAAAATAAAATGTATTTTCTTCTAAGCCTTTTATCGGCTTCACTACACTTTCACAGTATGTTCATAGAGCGGACCTTCTGAGTATGAAATTTTAAAGGACATGGTCTTACCCCCTTTCTGATGCGCATTGGTGTATAAGAGACGTACAAAAAACAAAAGTATAAAAAATGAGTTTTAAGTGGAGCGCCGAATATCTAAAGTTTTTTTTTTCAATCACTCAAACGCAGTGTTGCCTATTTCCATAACAATTTTGTTTTTTATAAATAGTCGGCGTTGATATAATTTAAATTCAATTCGAATTTGAAAAATAATATGAGACAACTACGATTGCTTGGTTTTATTTATATCTGCGATATAAACCCCTTTTTGGTGGTATATGATGGTATATTCAATTTGTCCAGTCGCTTGTAACGCTTAGAAGAAAGCATCTCCGACCACAAAAAGTACTATATATACATTCTGGAACACCATTAACAGCTGTGTTCCCTCCTTCTGAATAGCTCTTTCGTTCTATGACCATTCTTTTTTAAATGAACATACTCCTGGTATAATTCTGTAATGTCCACCTGCACATGCTGAATGGGTCTCATAGGAATTTGGACTTTCTTCCATGCTGTTTCCAATTGGCACTCCTCGCACTTTTCTAAACCGAAAGTTTTGTGGATCTTGTGCCGTCCAAAAATGTAGATAGCACTCACCCTTTTGTTGGCAAGGAAATTGGTGGTAATTGTCTATTATATGTCCTTCCTCCGCAAAAATTCGGGAATTATTTTTTCTCGATGAACCGTGAATTATGAAGAATTTACGTGCAGAAATTAATTGGCGGTTATCCATGGTTTCTTATTAAATGAATTTTAAAATTTGCCAATTTTGTACCAAAATTATGCATGTGCTTTTCTTTAAAGATTATCCAAAGTATGTAATTAAAACGGCTCGTGAGCGTTGGGAAACTTTAATATCGAAGTTTGTGTCGATGTCGGATTCCAAAGTCATTGAGTTCCTGATAAAGAATAAAGTCATATTAAAAGAAATGAGTTTTTCATAGTGCCAGTCGAAACCAGCTACAAAAGTTTTTGCTCAGCATTATTAAGGAGCGAGTTGCCGATGGCTCCTATATAATGTCGGACTGTTGGAAATCCTACAATTGTCTTGAAGACGAAGGGTATATCCATTAAACGGTCAACCATTCCAAAAACTTTGTGGACCCTGATACTCCCACACAAAAAAATGAGCGGCTGTGGCGCGACATGAAGGGCATTATTTAGGGTATTTCGCGAAGTTCCAATTCCATAAAAAATTTCCTGTGCATTCGCAGACTTCACGAAATATTTATGGTCATTAGCCATTTGTATGACCCAATGATGGAGCTGCATTTGAACGCAGATGTCCATTGCGTGGTTTAAAGAAAACTTGCCGCAGGCGAAATTTTTTTTTTAACCGAAAATCGCGCGATTTTTGCGATTTTTGCCTGCAATCCCAATATAATAATTATGACCCCATTCCTCGGGATTCCCATGCTGAGGCATAAAAAAGCATGGCTGAGAGTAGCAAGGGTGTAGTAGGCCTTATGAGAAAACCACAATAAAAAACGAGAAAGCTAGGCTAACCTTGTCTGTGCCGAAGTTTTTATACCCTTGCAAGTGCTCGCTTAAATATTTTCAAAAAGAACTCTTATTCCCATTTTCCGACCGATCGTTCGTATGGGAGCTATATGATATAGTCATCCGATTTGGCCAAAAATTTATAAAATTATGTGAAAGCACTTGAAACAAACAAATACAAAATTGCAGAATGCTACCATTAAAAACAAAAAAGTTGTTCTAGCTAAGACTGTTTTTCAGACCTATCTTTTGTATGGCAGCTTTACCATTGCTCCATGTCCGACTTTAATAAGACTTAATAGAATTATAAAAAAAAAACATAGAAAACCTACGATTACAAAGTTTGGAGACGTTTCCATGGAAAAGAAAAAAGGTTTTCTCACTAAAACTAGTTTTCCGACCGATTGTTCCTATGAGAGCTATGAGATATAGTCATCCGATCCGGTCGGTTCCGATACATTAGTGGCGTGCAGCAAAAAGAGACTCTGTGAAAAATTTCAGCTCGATAGCTTTAAAACTGAGAGACTAGTTCGCGTAGAAACAGACAGACAGACAGACGGACAAACTCAATCGACTCTGCTCGTTACCCTGATGAAGAATATATACAGTTTATGGGGTCGGAAATGAATATTTCTATGCGTTGCAAACTTCTGGGCAAAATTATAATACCCTTTGCAAAAGTATAAAAACGCGCCTTCAACTTTACCTTTAACGAGTGGTGTGGAAAAAACTTGAGAGCCTCGTCCACGTCAACATGAGTTTTATTTTGCTATTGGTCTGTTTCATAACCTGTAAATGATTTTGCAGTTAAAATCTAGTGGTAAGTTGCTCACAAATTTAATATTTGTTAGTTTTTTATTTGAAATTTGAAAAAAAAGCACATGCATAATACTGCTGCAAAAACTGCAAATTTCAAAATTCATTTAAAAAGAAACCATGGATTGAATTTTTTTGGTTTTCACATTTATTAATTGTACATCAAAAATAAGCTTTGGAAATGCTGAGATCAACTATTTTCCGATTTGTCGTTGTAAGGGCCGCTCTAATGTTCATGTCGATCGGGAAGAGTCAGAGGCTTCATGTCAAGTCTGTGAACCGGTGGAGCGGCTTATGCGTAGTGGTTGTCATAATTTATCCCACAGTGGCTTAGAGCCATATCTCAGAAGTAAATAAAGCCATGAACTTTCAATTTGGTCTGTGGGTTTGAACTTTTGAGTTGGATATTTAAGTGGTTCAGATCCGGCTTAAAAGTGGCTCAGAACAATATCTCGGAAGTTAAGCCATGCACATGATAATTTGATACATGGTCTGTAGTTTGGTAATGTGGAGTTGAATATCTTACTGGCTAAAAAACAGTTTCGAACCGGCTTAAACAAGGAAGTGGAATGCAGAGCTCGCAAGTAACTCTCAACACTTTCCTAGTGTCGGCTAAAAACAGTTTGGTTACGGACACAAAGAAAAGAGGGAGCGAAAGACACCTTCAGTTCTGTTTTTGCTCAAATCTGTTTTGCTCAGAGCAAAGACACACTTTTTCGTTTCTGTTTCTCTCGTGTCTTTCACTGACCGTTTTGCCGAGAGCAAACTTCCAAAGTGTTTTTTGCGTATGTATGAGTGGTTGTGTGTTGCTCCCGTGTACATACACACACATACATACATACAGCCTACTAAACGCACAAAACAAAAACACTTTTCACAGACACTTATTCTGTTCTGCTCATTTGAAAACAGTTGTTTGATTAGCACTCGCTCAAAAGTGTTTCTGTCACTGGTTGTCGGCAAACCGACTCGTTTGTTTTGCTCAACCGAAAACACGTAACTGAAAACAAGGGAGGCGAGAGAAAAAGAGTTTCGCTCAGTGAGAAACAGTTTGTGCTGCGTTTGTTTCTGTTTTTTTCTAAGGCTAATCGCATTGAAAAATGTGTTAACAGTTATTTGCGAGCTATGCTGGAATGTGATTGAGAGCCTTGGTCCATCCTGACCGAAAAATTATAAGGTAATCTACCTACCGGTTTTTGCTTATTGGAAAATAAATGACAAATATTCAAATTTCAATAATCACAAGAGTTGAAAGTTTTCCTTATTTGGAATATCGGGCTAGAAAGTTCAGGTAATTTTTATAGAGTAAAAAGGGTATACTAAAGTCGTGCAAATGTATGTAACAGGCAGAAGGAAGCATCTTCGATATCATAAAGTATATATATTCTTCATCAGCATCAACAGCCGAGTCGATATAGCCATATCCGTCTGACCGTCCGTCCGTCCTTCCGTCTGTATGAACACCTAGATCTCAGAGACTAGAAAAGCTAGAGCAACCAAATTTTAGATGTAAGTTAGTATTGTCTGCAGGCAGATCAAGTTTGTTTCAAATTTTGGCCACGCCCCCTCCCGCCCCCGCAATAAATGTTGAATAACTCCCACAATTTTTAAGATATCGAGCTTAGATTTTGCTGTGTAGTCTATGTGACAATATCTACAATCTCACAAATTTTCAAAAGGATCGGATAATAAATGGCCGAGTTAAAAAAATGTTGCATACTTATCCGAGACGCATGAAGTTATTAAACACTAATTGAACTGAGTAACCGGTAATTCGAAGTCGGGCAGGGCCGACTTAAACTTACGCTCTCGTTTTGTCTGTTTTGATTATTTCTAAGAGCATTTTTTCTTGACAATTTAAATAAAATTACATGCACAAGCGCAACCACTTATCAATTAATCAATCAATTTCTAAGACGTAACTTTGTGCCACAAAAAAATAATTTATTCTCATTGTCTCCACACTGACCATGTGTGGAAGTGCGTGGAAGTTTGCAAATAAGCAATGTTATATAAACTAAACTTATAATAAAAACAAGTAAGGGCGCTGCAGTCGAGTTTCCCGACCACAAAATACCCTGTTCATTTATTTGTTTTTGAATTTTTGAAGTGTCATCCTAAATGTAGGCAATACTTTTCTAGTCCTGATCAACAACTGCTGCTTTTATCAGCTCAACTGTTTCGCTTATAACTCCGGTGTTTTTGGTCCGATCTGATTGTACTTTTCAGAATAGATAGATATTGAGCCTAGCTTGATGTATACTAAACCACGAGGCTCTAACTTGTGGATCTGACGGCTTTTTAGGTCTTGGATTTATAGAGGAGGTCTAGGTTTTTTGGGGATAAAAGGGGGACGGGGTGGAATTATTCAAATCTGAAACAAACTTGATCTGCGTACAGCATAAATCTACCTTCGTGCAAAAATTTGTGGCTCTATCTCTTATAGACTCTGAGATCGACGCGTTCATACAGACAGACAGACGGACGGACGGACGGACGGACAGACGGACAGTCGGACAGACGGACAGACGGACATGGCTATATCGACTCGGCTGTTCATGCTGATCAAGAATATATATACTTTATGGGGTCGGAAAATTTTCATTCTCCCTGTTACATACATTCGCACAACTTCATGATCCCCCTTTTCCCATTTTCAATGGGAACAGGGTATAAAAACTGTGTTGTTGAACCATAAGCTACTGTTTATTTCAATTTCCAGATTGTGTAACGTTAGGGGTGTGGTGCAGCGGGTAGCTTGATTTAAGGACACGACCACAAAATGATATTAGAAATCGCGGCTATATTTCATTTACCAAAGTGAATTTAGGCCACGATTATAAAAAGAAACTAGGCCGCGCGATCTAACTTCATTTTTTGGGCAGCACCGGATGAAACAGCGCGGTGGGCACCACTTTGCACACTTTAACACTTTGTGTGGTAAAAATAAACATTGAGATGTACATAGCAGAGCTGTTTTTATTTAAAATCTTCGTGATTTCGTTACATCGTGATTGAATTCAATTTAGTTTAAATCATTAAAATGTAAATCTTCTTGAAACCATCGATGATTGCTCTATGGCAGAGATGGGCGCGTCGCGACGTTCCTATGCACACAGCAGGCAGCGTGTGCATAGGGTCTCTGCCGCGGCCGACTGCACAAAATCACACGTACGCTATAAGCATTGAAAGCTATTTATAGAACACGAATATTCGGTCGTCGTCGGTGGTGCTTGTATGCGTGTGAAAAGTGTGACGATATGTGTGCATGCCCATCTCTGCTCTATGGAAATGTAGAATTCCTTTGGAGCAACCATATTGAAGTATATTTTGAATGCAATCATTTGATTTAAATCTTAATCATTGAATTAAATCTAGAAAGTAAAATCATTTTGATTTACATGCTAAGTTCACCAAGGCGAGGCTGCCTAACGGACGAATTTTGAGAAGTTGCTGGTTTTGAAAGTAAACAATTTTGTTTAATGAAATGCGATGTTGCATCCTGGGTTGATATCCCCCTTGATTTTAGAAAAGTCGGATTTGCATTACTACATCTTTTGATTCTTGTAGGTATTTTTATCAGGGCAGCAACCCCAAAAAATTTCGTGGATCTCCGGCTCGCGGGTTCGATCCAAAATTTACCAATGTTTCAGGTTCAGAATTTGGGGGTTTTAGGTTTTGGTTCGAACCTTGGTTCAGCCAAGCTTTATACACGTTTATATAGTAAGCGACCTAAAACCGACATAAACTGTTAGGGAATTGTCTCGATTTTGGGTTGGGATGGGATTTCACAATACTTTATAGAAATAGAAGCACTTTCGTACAGCTCATGACGACCATCAAAGCTATGACAAAGTGTTCCTACTTATATAAAGTATTGTGACGAAATAAAAACTTCGAAGTTCTGGATACAGCCCTTAAATTAAAATGCAATTTCGTAGTCCACATACGAAAAGTGTTTCCCCCGTAATGTGGATAATTCCATCAGGATAACAGAAGAAGTCACTGGGAAATAGTTCAAATCTATCATTTTTGTTGAACCAAACCGAATCGGAAAACTAGTTTTAGTATGAAAAACTTTTTTCTTTTCAATGGAAACGTCTCCAAATTTTGTAATCGTAGGTTTTCTATCTATTTTTATAATTCTACCGAGTTTTATTAAAATCGGACAACTATATGGTCTAGCTGCCATACAAAAAATAGGTCTGAAAAACAGTCTTAGTTAGAAAAACTTTTTGGTTTTTAATGGTAGAATCCTGCAATTTTGTATTTGTTTGTTTCACGTGCTTTCGCATAATTTTATAAATTTTTGGCCAAATCGGATGACTATATCATATAGCTCCCATACGAACAATCGGTCGGAAAAATTAAAAAAAAGAGTATTTTTTGAAAATATTTAAGCGAGCACTTGCAAGGGTATAAAAACTTCGGCACAGACGAAGATAGCTTAGCTTTCTCGTTTAGCGGTGTAATTGGCAGTCTCTGTAAAATGGACTAACACATTCTTTATGGTCTATTTGTGTTTTCATCATTAATCATCCATTGTGTTTATCGTGGTTAGTATTGTTGAAGCTAAAGCTGTGTAGTTATGTTATGTTATTGCGCTTTTGCATTGATACTAGCATGATTTTTAACTTGATTGACAGTAAACGTTTGCCATATTAATGTTTCGTATCCTTTCGTACTTTTTCGCGATTTAATAAGTTGTCAGTCACGGTAAATAGGCTTTACATAACTAACCTACCACTAAATAGTCGTTACAAGTCAACTACCAATTTCTGGTGATCTCCAACAGAGTTGGAACTAGGTTAACGTTAATTTATCTATGTGCCCTTTAAGGTTCAATTTTATTGCTTTTTAATGAGTTTTACTGTCAAATTAAATTTTCAGTTTGATTTTTTTTTTAATGTTTGGTTTGTATTTATTGGATCTTCTCCTAAAGAGACTAACAATAATTTTTCAAATCTTTATCTAGAAACTATTTTAAAAACTATCCCCTATTGGAGGTAGTTTGTGTTCTACGGCCCTTCAAGTCAGTCGCTGGGTTGGTAGGTCGTTTCTTCGGAGACGAGAATGCTTTGACAGCATGGTGACAGATTTTGCAAGTTGGTTCGGGTGGGCAAGAAGCTTCTCAGAAAATTTGCTCTTAAGTTCCTCTATTTCAGTTTCAACCAGTGGGATGCTGAGGTCGTTGTGGATACAATCATTGCGAATGTACCATGGCGCTCCAGTGATGATTCTAAGGATTCTCGACTGTGATCTTTGGAGGATGTCCACTCTGCTCGCACAAGCATTTACCCCATAGCTGCGAGCCATAGGTCCAGACAGGGTTTATGATGCTCTTGTACAGTAAGACTTTATATCCCAGCTTTAGAGGGGAACGGGAGTTAATTAGCCAGTGAAGGCCGTTGGCCTTAAGCTTTATCTGAAGTTTTTTCGAGTCTATGTGTTTGCGCCATGTGAGCCTTCTATCGAGGTGTACACCTAGGTATACAACATCGTTTGATTGCTGGATCAAAGTCGCGTTTAGTGATAGCTGGGGACAGTTGCTTCTGTTGAGTGTGAACGTCACTTGTTTACACTATTGCCACGTCGGTAAGATGGCTTGCCAAAAGGCTTGTTGCGGTAATTGGACATCGTGATCTGCTTAATATTGCCGTATCATCCTTATAAGACTTATTGTAAGTCGAGAGTCTGTTGGTATGTCGGCAGTGTATAGTACGTATAGGAAAGGACCAAGAACACTTCCCTGCGGTACTCCGGCTCCTATGGTGAACTCTTCTGTTGTGTACTCATTTTGACGAACTGTAAATACTCTGTTACTGACGTAACTTTCTAGGACTTTGTGTGTATTTGGTGAAAGCATTGTCTTTATCTTGAATGTAAGACCGTCCAACCATACGCGGTCTAGCAAAATGGCAGAGCAGTATTCGTGGTTTTCAAACGCAGTCCGAATATCTGAAGTTATGCGGTTGACTTGCTCAATAGTCCCGTGTTTAGCTCGGAACCCAAATTGGTGTGAAGGAATGATATTTTGTGCATGGGAATCAATTTTACGGAGTAAGATCTTCTCAAAAAGTTTTGATAAGCAAGGTAGCAGACTAATGGGTCTATATGATGTCGCTTGGGTTTTATCCTATCCTGGTTTATGGATCATTATGATTGTGGACTTCTTCCATTGGGTTGGGAAGTATCCACATCGCAGTACTGCATTGAAAAGTCTTGAGATATATGTTATGGCAGGACTTGGAAGTTCCATAATCATTTTAGGCGTAATAAGATCATGTCCAGGCGCTTTTCTGGGTTGTAGATCTCCGATAGCATTTTTTATTTCAAGTGAATGAACTTTAATTGGGTCAGTTTGTGCGGCGATGGGAACCAATGCAAGTGCATTGCCATTAGTTGGTGGATTTGGCTGGAAGACATTTCTAAGGTGAAGTGCAAAGACATTTGCCTTCTCTTCGTTACTGCTTCCCAACTTCCACTCTGGTCCCTTAAAGGCGTGTCTACCTTTGCAGGTGGCTTTATGCTTGCATGTGCTCTCCATAGGGGAAATTTAGTGCTTGTAGGCGATGGTTTTTCTATGTAACGGCTATGGGCTAGCTGCTCTTCCGCTTCGAGTGCTTTGCGACACCAGTCGGTCTATGTAGCTGTTCGTTAATCTACTATCTTGCTTAGGTGTTATTGTTGTTGTTTGAGGGTTTTAATGACGAGCAGCAGCAGTAATGATAGAGCTGAGGGCTTCTACAGAGTTTTCAATGTCTACTTCGCTGTTTATGGTCGGGCTCAGCTCGATGTGACTGCTGATATATTTTTTGTATTTAAGCCAGTTTGTCTTGTGTGAAGTCAGTCTCTGAGGATATTGTCTGATCTGAGGGCACTCCAGAAGGGTAAATATTATTGGAGAATGGTTTGACGACAAGTCTGCAAGGGCTTCTGCAGTTACCAGGTTTTGTGGAACTTTTCTTGTTATAGCAAAGTCTATAAGATCGGGTATTTTCTTTGGATCTGCTGGCCAGTATGTAGGCCCTCCCGGAGATACATAGTCGAGTTTGTTTGATGCGCGCGTGAGTACGTTGTAGAGTCGCTTCCCCTTGGGATTAGTCAGTCCTGGAGCCCCATTGGGGATGTTTCGAGCTATAGTCACCCGCAGCGAAGAAGCGTTGACCAAGTGTATTAAAGAAATCTAGGAATTGGTTTTCTGATATTGTAAATCGTGGGGGACAGTTAACCGCAGACAGAATGATATTGCCTCGTTTAAATTATACGCATATCGATGTGGCTTGTTGGTAGGTTTCCAAATATCCCGTTAGTTTATAATGTTTGATGCTGTTTCTGACTAGGACACCAGTTCCGCCATGGGCTTTACCATCTGGGTGATTTGTGCCGTAAAATGCATATCCCGATAATTGGAAATTATATCGGTCCGTCAGATGAGTTTCCGCAAGAAGCATTATGTCGATTTCATTGTCTTGAAGAAATTTAAATAACTCCACTTTGTGGCGAGGAATGCCATTTGCATTCCAGAGCGATACTCTTAGGAAAGCCATTATTTGGGTTGTTGCGAAGCGAGCAGTTGAATGACAAGGCCTTGCATTCGTATCTGTTCTTGCATTGCGTTTTGCATATACACCATAAAATCTTTCAGGGTTTGTTGTAAAGATAGAAACATGGCTTCTAAGCTACTTTGTTTTGATTGCTGCTCCACATGTTTTGTTGTCAGAGTCGGCTCAGTTCGAGTTTCGTGTGAAATCGTTCCTTGTTCCAAGACGCTTGCGAAAGAAACGCCTTGGGTAAAAGTAATTGGGCAAAAGACGATCTCGTAGCTTTTGTGAAGATGACTCCAGGGGTCGAGGGTCGAGGGTGCATACATATTAAGGTTTCCATTGGAACTTGCAAATTCCGTGCGCGTATTAATCCTGCTCTTCAGATCTTTGTATACTTGGCAACCTCTGTAGTTTGCGGTGTGGTTACCTCCACAGTTACTGCATTTTTTGACTGATGGATCCTCCTTGTTTGCGGGGCATGAGGCAGTTTTGTGCAGCTCTCCGCATGCCACACAAACAGATCGCAGAGCGCAGTAGGATTTAGTGTGTCCAAATTCTTGGCAATTGGTACATGGCACTGGACTTGTGCGTTTGTGCGGTTCCTCTACAGTTACTCTGCGGTGCAATAAGTAAGGTAGTTTGTAAATGGGGTGCACTTGATTTTTGTTAGGAGCTATGTCTTCCGGGCTCAGCTCAACTTCGAAAAGCGGCTGGGGTTTTTTGTCTCTGTTTATTAAATTTATGACGGACTTGACCTTAAATCCCTTTTCTTCCAAAGCATAAGCAACTTCCGTTGCAGGTACACTTGATTCAATACCTTTGATTACAACTTGTAGGTCTTTGCTACTTTTTAGTTGGTAGGTGTAGTAGCTTTTATTTTCAGCTCTTAAACATTTTTCGACAGTGCGATAGTCGTCATCGATGTTAACTTGGTGCTTTGATTCGCGTATGTTGCCTTTGCTGACGGATGTCACATAGAACTTATTATTGGCTATTAGCAAGACAAGCTTTGTTACTTTGAGTCGTACAGCTGGTATCCCTAATGTAGATTGGCGGAGGCTTTGGTTTAGCGGCACTTGCAGCTTTTTCTTTACTCTCAGCGTCAGACTGTTTGGTAAGAATTTAGAACTTTGAATTTAGAATTTGGTTTCTGCATAGTTGTTGTTGTTGAGTTCGTAAAGGTTGATTGCGCTGGAGTAAGCGTTACCGTACTTTTTGTTGCATTTGCCGAAAAGTTCATCATCGTGGGCTGAGGAGAGGGGGTGGGACATTGGGAGCTCCACGTCGCGGTGATAGTATGAGAGCTTACAGTCGCCGTGCTGGTGGGCTTGCAAAATAAGCGTTGTTGCACTGTATAGAAAGCCGGAGATCGTCTCGTTGTTGTTGCATTTGGGCATTGAGTTGGCTCTGACTCATGGTGTTGTTAGTGTTCTTTGCACTTGCATTTGCTGAATTTGTACGCGTTGTCATTCAATTAATTTAATTTAATTAAATATCAACTATTAGATATTATTGGACAACATAAGCACAAGTGCTTATGAATGTCCATTAAAGTCTTTTATCGCGAGTCGAAAGTTTTTGTTTTAACAGCTGATTTTAAAGATTATACAACGAATAAAACCGGAGCTCGACAAAAACACGTCTTCACACTTCAAGGCAGTTTGATTTGATTATGAAAAGATTTACAGGCTGGATTTAAATCTTTTTTGATTAAATCCCTTCCAGATTTAAATCACCAAGTGATTTAAATCAGACAACACTTCATTCATTAGATTTAATTAAAATTTCACATGTAAATCAAAAGATTTTATTTTCTGGATATATTTCAATGATTGAAATCTTTAAGATTTAAATGCAATGATTGCAATCAAAATATAAATTCAATATGATTGCTCCAAAAGAAGTATAAATTTCCATAGAAAAATCATCAATGAGTTCAAGAAGATTTAAAGCAAATTGAATTTAATCGTTGCTTTTGTGAACCAGGCTGGGATTGATTCTTTTACAGCTCTTATTTATAGTATGTTACAGTTGGGCTTGACCGACTTTCTGACTTGATTTGACTTAGGGTTTTTGGTACTTCCTAACCATAACTTGATTTGTAAAATATTTTGATTCTCAATTAATTTTTAATTAATGTAAAGGGTTAAGGAAAATCTTCATCTGTTGAAGAGAAAGCAAGAATTAAAGATTTCATACTTAAGACCTTGTTGATTGCCGAATTATCAATTGATAGAAACTGAAAGTTGTTTTTAAATTTGTTTGCGTATTAAGTCGGTATATGGCTTAACTATAAAGGATTTAAAGATTGAGTGATTTCCGGTAAAGATAGGAGCGCAATATTAAGGAAAGCGTCGACCTCTCAGTGTTCACCCCAAGGATTGGAACACATACAGCCTTTAAAACGAGCTTATCCAATGCTTTACATCTAAATATACTAAAACCGAAGAAAAAACCACCTCTTAACCTCGCCAATCAAAAATAATTCCGATTAGCGCAACGTTGACTTTTCAGATAAGAAAAAGTTAAATTTGGTGGGTTCTGACAGCTACAACTAATATGTACTTCCGTGATCTATGCAAAGAGGATCATCAGGGAAGCCATTGCTTAGGGAGCGCGCACTCATGTGGCTGAAAGATGAACTGACGGCAGAACTTAAGGCCGATCTTGACAAATAATCACTACCCGTGAATACAACTGTGCACAAGAAGCACTGGATTGATCTTTAAACTTCAGTTGTAAAATTAGCTTAGCGGAATCAATCAAGCATGTTTGTTTATTTCGGTTTGCTGACGCTAAAATCGTGGTCAGCCGTCAGTTCATTTTTTAGCACTTGTCCGCACGCAATTACTGTGGTACATATGGTTTGCAGTTTTTGATTGCCAGTTTGAATGCAAATATTCATATTCTAGCAAGCAGGAACTAATTGAAAGCCAAGAAAGACAAGACTCTTCTCAACCAAATCCTTGAGGTCTTGACAAGAGATTATCCATGCACTATTAAACAATTGAAAATATATTGTTTTGAAATATTGTCTCAGTTTTAAATTTTGCACAGAGTCTTCTCTAATATATCAGAATCGACCGGATCGGATGACTTTATCTTACAGCTCCTATAGGAACAATCGGTCGGAAAACTAGTTTTAGCGAGAAAAACTTAATTTTTCCAATGGAAATATCTCCAATCTTGTTGTTCGTAGGCTTATGAAAATCGGACAACTTTATGGTATAGCTGCCATACAAAAGATAGGGCTGAAAAACAGTCTAAGCTAGAAAAACTTTATTGTTTTTAATGGTAGCATCCTGAAATCTTGTATTTGTTTGTTTTACATGCTTTCACCTAATGACTATCGGTCGGAAAATAGGTCGTTGTAGGAAAAAGATTTTTTGAACATATTTAGGCGTGCACTTGCAAGGGTACTAAAACTGAGGCACAGATGAAGTTAGCTTAGCTTTCTCGTTAATATACAATTTAGTTTAAATATAAAATGGTATTTATAGGAAATGCAAAAAATCCAAAAAAAATTTGGGTGTTCTAACCTGACAACACAATTAAATTGTAGTTTCTCGTGTTAATTTAAAAAATAAATTATAAAAACGAAAACAAATGGGAAATTCATTTTTTTATACTCTGTACCGTAGGTACTTAGAGTATTATAAGTTTTTGCAAAAGTATGTAACATCCAGAAGGAAGCATCTCCGACCCTATAAAGTATATATCAGATCAGCATCAACAGCCGAGTCATGTCCGTCATGTCCGTCTGTCTGTCCGTATGAACGCACAGACCTCAGAGATGGTAAGAGATAGAGGATTGACATGTATGGGACATATGCTTCTTATGTCTGCAGGCAGATCAAGTTTATTTTCAATTTTGGCCACGCCCCCTCCCGCCCCCGCAATTAAGAGAAAACGTCTCCCACAGGTTTGAAGATAGATAGGCTTGTTCTTTCTGAACATATTTAGTTATCAGGATAACTTATCGATCCGCCAAAGGAATGGAGAAGATCGGATGAACGGTTTTGATCAAAAGACTGTTTCTTGGTTGACGGACTTTCTTTCTTGTTTTTCTTTCATTTTATTAAGAATCGACAATAAAGAAAAAATCAAATCAAAATTAATTATGTTAGTTTGATTGAATTAAACAAAAACAACACGCATAAGGGGTGTGCTAACCTGACGATGCTCAGTAGGGTTGCTGGATATTTTAAAAATATCTATATTTTTGACGATATTGAAAAAGTATCATTTCGACGAACATATTTTAGGGTAAGAATTATCGATAATATCGATATTTTCGATATGTTCACAAAATTTGTCTACATGACTATGTGTATTTACAATAAGCAAGCTATTTTATGTTATTAAGGTGCCACATTTTAGGTATATTTAAAATACAAAATATTTAATGTGCTTTTTTAATTTGAACAAAAGATTTAATTTTTATTTCAATCATAAAAAAGGTTCTGGAACCTATATTGATAATCATATTTTTATGTTTAAAACGTTGCTTCCAAATTTGATACATTCAGGAAACTTTGATTTTTTTGTACTTAAGTAATGAGTTTTTGAATTCATTACTTTCAATGAAGAGCTTTGAAGTCGAAATATATATTTCTAAAATACCCAAAAAGTAACTTACAGCTAAATCCACGAAATGCATGATTTTCTGGTTTCACCAATAATCGTTAGGCATTAAGCTTCCTGGTGTAATAAGATATGCCAATGACAAATCAAAAAGCACTGGCAACGCGTGCATCTCTTCTATTCAGAACTTAGTGGCGTCCCGCTCCAAGCATACCGGCGGAAAATAAAAATAGTATTTTAATATCGATATTCGATATATTATTTCTCCAAGGCGCAGTGTATAAAAACAGCATATCTTGAGGGGCAAAAAAAAAACATTTTTTCTTTTTGTAAGTATATTCGTATTATTAGTTTACTTTCGTTATGCAGAGTCCCATAGTTTACATAGATCTATTAGTCGCCATCGAAACGCAGTTATGGAAACATATTACAAATGATAAAAATGCACATGTTTAAAAACTTAATAAAATATTGAAACCGTCTTTGGAATTGTTTAAATATTTGATTCTTCGATATAAAACTAACCAATGTATTCAAACCACGATTTATTTATAGGAACTATGATTTCCGCCTATTTGCTGTATAGTGGCATGCAAAAAAATGCAGATGAAGCGTTGGCTTGGTATGATGAGAAGCGTACAAAGGATCGTAAAGGAGTAACAATCCCATCTCAGCGTCGATATGTTCAGTATTTTTCAAATTTAATTTGTTCAAGAGTTCCATATAAAAAAATAAGTTTAAATGTAAGTATTGAGTTTTCTTTATTATAAATTGAAATGAACTAATTTTTTCTTCTCCAAAATAGGTCTGTGAAATTCGATTTGCTGAGACCAATTTCTTGCATAATCTTGGCACAGTGCAATGTTCGATATATGTGATACAGGACTCCACAAATGAAAAAGTCGAGGCACATGTACGTATAAATTGTAATTTTATTTGATAAGCACTTCCTTACTTCCTGTGGTCAGCAGTAGTGTTCACAGAGCAAAAGTTAGTATAAATAATTACAGCACAAAGGACAAAGCCGAGCTCCTCTGAATCTCTTGTCTTATTTATTTACGCACAAAAGAAAAGGACCTACAGTTCAACGGCGAATCCAAAGTTTCTCTAGTTACTTCAAGGTACATTTTTTAAGCTTGTCAATTTTGTAGGCCATAATATTCGCAGTTTAAATAAATGGTACAATTTTATTAAACTAAATAAGCAGTTGCAAATGTAGCTGGAAGCAGTATCAACACCACGAGTCAGAGAGAAGTCCATGCCCAAATGTTACAACAGCAAGACGATCGCCGCATTTCGTTACAGCGCAACAGTGCATACTTTGCAATTGTCACCCACAATCCCGATAAAACCAAAAAGCAATGCGATAGCAAGCTCTTATGCCCCTAACTCGTACACGGGAATTACAACAACTACCACCCTCTCATATGTGCACACTGGCATCGATCGGTATGTACAGGGTTGTCCATATTCGACGGACCTATCTGGCAACGCCATAACTTTTGACAGAGATGTCAGATCGCTTAATGACATACCGCGTTTGAAGCGTCAGTCCAAGCAGATTTTTACCATGGAACAATACACGCCACGCGAGCGCTCTGAAATAGTTGAAATTTACATTCAACAGAACAAGTCAATTGTGAAAACTCAACGTGCTTTTAAAAAACTAAAAAATGTGAATAAGAAAACCGTAAATAAGCAAAATTGCCGTATTTACGCCACTGAAAATCCTCAGGAGATTCAAGAAGTGCCTCTTCATGACGAAAAAGTCACAGTTTGGTGCGGCGTTAGTGCGAAAACGGTCATTGGGCCGTTTTTCTTCCAAAATGAAAATGGCCATGCTGTTACCATCAACCAGGAGCGTTATCGCGACATGATGACCAATTTTGTGATGCCAATTATTCGTCGAAAGCGTATGAGGCAGTTCTGGTTTCAACAAGACAGCGCTCCACCGCACACAAGTCGCATAACAATCGATTTTCTGAAGAAATTGTTTCCGGGCCGTTTGATGACGAAAAGTGGTGATTTGGAATGGCCACCGCGTTCGCCCGATTTGACGCCGCCTGACTTCTTCTTGTGGGGATATTTGAAGTCAAAGGTTTACGTTAACAAGCCAAGGACCGTAGAAGAGCTCAAGGACAACATTCGTGAAGAAATAGCCGCTATTCCGGCCGAAATGTTGGCGAAATCGATGGAAAATGCTGCAAAAAGGGCACAATACGCCATCAACGCCAGAGGCGGCCATTTGAGAGATATCATATTCAAAAATTGATGTAAACAAATCTACTTGGAACAAATTAAATGATTAAGATTGCCAACCGCCAAATTTTTATTTTTTTCTTTGATTTTTTAAAAAAAAAACATGGGTCCGTCGAATATGGGCAACCCTGTACAAATAAACAAACCCACAAACTGGTGAAGATAACCGGGTGTATAAGTTTTTTAAAGAAAAAAACTTTTTCATAAGATGTCCCAAGGCGGGATCGATCCCACGACCTCTGGCACAGTAGGCAAACACACTAACCACTGAACCACACCTGGACAAAAATCCACTCACTGAGAAATCTCAAAATTCCGCAAAACCAAACCGCTACCAATCTACATAAGTAATGTCGAATGTGTACCTAAAGCTTGTCTCACTAATAGGCAAAACCAACTTTAAGGAGACATTCAGACAAAGGCAACACACGCGAAGCCAAGCTCCAAATTAACAATAATGAAAATTATCCCGCCGTCGAAAAATGCTTGGGAGCCGAACGTAAAAGCTACTATAACTATCGACTAAAAAGTAACAAGGGCCTACAAGCAGTAATCAAAGGTATTGAATGAAGAGTATCTGCAAGGGGATTCACTTCCGCCTTGAAAAATAGGGACTTAAGGTCAAGTCAGTATTAAACTTAATAAAGAGGGACAGCCACTATTCAAATTTGAGCTAAGCCCGAAAGATACAACTACCAAAAAAAAAGGGTAGTAGTAGTGCACCCAATTTACGAACCACACTTCTTATTACACATAAACGGACAGATCCAGTGCAATGTACCAATGGCCAAGAATTTGGGCTCACTAAAGCCTACTGCGTACTGCGACCTGTTGTGTATCATGCAAAGAGCTGCACAACATTGCCTCACGCCCCGAACAAGATGGATCCATCAGTCAACGAAACAATCGGATCAACCATCAAACTATAGTAGCCTTAAAACCATGTTTCTATCGTTACAGCAAAAACACTGAAGAATTTGATGGTTTATATCCAAAACACAATGCAGCCTCATTCAAATGCTCGCTCAACAATCCAAATAATGGCTACAACCATCAAACTATAGTAGCCTAAAAACCATGTTTCTATCGTTACAGCAAAAACACTGAAGAATTTGATGATTTATATCCAAAACACAATGCACCCTCATTCAAATGCTCGCTCAACAATCCAAATAATGGCTGTCCTACGAGTTTCACTCTGGAAATGGCATTCCACGCCACAAAGTGGAGTTATAAATATTTATCGAAGACAATGAAATCGACACAATACTTCTTGGGAAAACTGACAGACCGATATAATTTTTTTTTAAAAACTAGTAAATTCGGAGTTTGGAGACGTTTGCATTAAAAATAAAAAAGTTTTTTTCACTAGAACTAGTTTTTCGACCGATTGTTCCTATGACAGCTATATGTTATAGTCATCCGATCCGGCCGGTCCCGACAAATGTGCAGCGTATTTGGACCAGAAGACTTCGTGCAAAGTTTAGTGGCGATAGCTTTAAAACTGACGGAGAAGATAGCATAGAAACAGACGGACAGACGGACATGGCTATATCGACTCAGCTCGTCATGCTGATCAAGAATATATATACTTTATGTGGTCGGAGATGCTTCCTTCTATGCGTTACAAACATCTGGACAATTTCAATATACCCTCTGCAAGGGTATAATAATAATTGCAATTAAATATTTTTGTTGGCAATGGCCACATCTTAATACTCATATGGTATAAATACTGGGGCAATTAAATTTGTTTTACTATGCTGTTTGATAATTTCTAAGCGTATTAATAAATCGATGTATCAGCAGTCATATCGAGTTGAGCCCAACCATAAACTGCGAAGAAGACATTAAAATTTCAGTTCAAGCCCATAGCTCTATCATTACTGTTGCTACTCCCCACGCAAACCCTCAAACAACAACAACAACTGAGAAAGATCCCTTTTCCGGAGACGACAGGCATATCAAGGATCTGGTGATACATAAGACCCCAAGCATTGACAACAGGACAATGAAGCTCCTGCCAGACACTGCCAAATTATCCTTGGTGCTTATCTTTAAAGCGGCTCTGAGACCCATCACCTTGAAAGAAAGCCAGAATAGTTCTCTTCCACAAGAGTGGAAAATCATCCTCCTGCCTTGATTCCTACCGACCGATTAGCCATCTATCCACCCTTGGAAAGATCTTCGACCGATGTATCCTTCAAAGAATGTTCAATGTACCATCTATTCCAAAAGAAATACTCGATTTCTAGTTTGGCTTCTGACTGAGCCACGGAACTCCTGAACAATTACATCGAGTGGTCAACTTCATCCTCGAAAGGTATGACGGGAAAGAGTATATAGTACCAGCATATACTCTCTAAGGTCAAGAAACTCCTTCCGCCCTACTGACAAAACTTTTAAGGTAGCACAGGACGGAGCGACATCCCAAACAAGAACCATCAGCGCTGGTGTACCGCAGGGTAGCGTATTGGGTCTTACGATATACTCGCTATTCACTCACAAAATGCCCAGAGCCTGCAGCATTCCGCTCGAAAGACCTTCTTATCGCAACATTTGCTGACGTCACGGCCATTCTTGTCCGCAAAAAATGCATATACTCAGCCGCAGATGGCCATCAGGTGTACCTGAATAGGTTTAGCAACTGGGCCTCTAGATGAAACATTGCCATTATTACGCACAAGTGTGCAACGGTGACATATTCCACCCGTCATGACCTTGGGGTGACACTTGATATAAGACTGACGTTTGCACACCATGTGAAGACAACAGCTCAAAAGCACGGCGCATGGTATGGCTCCTGAACTCAAAGAAATAGCTGTCACTCAGGAACAAAGTCTTAATATACAAGGCTATTCAGGTTCCGGTATGGCTCCTTAACTCAAAGAACTAGGATTTTGGAGTTCTTATGGTTGGAGACGTCATTAACAATCCAGCCGCCAGATACCTTGACAAGCTATCACACCACCCCAAACAAGCTGGTTAAGAAGACACAGAGTCCAATAGTACCTCAAAGGAGAAGATTAAAGAGAGTCTTACCTAAGGACCTCATCACACGGCGCCTCTAAAGAAAACCTTTCACACAAAAAATATCCTTACATTAACGCACTAAATACTTTATCTTAATCAAACTTACATTATCGGTAAGCCCAATACACTTAATACATTCAAACTACACACTAGTAAAAGCGGCGAAATACGGTTAGCAGAAGGTTAGTCAAGCCAGATCGTAGATTAACAAACAGTTTCGTAGACAGGCTGGTCTCTGAAAAGCGGCATGCAATTAGAGAATGACGGAGTTTTAGGTCGCCTGCCACAAAGATTCGTATGAGACAAAACGCGCATCGCAAGGCACTCTAATCTGAAGAGCAGCTAGCTAGATATCTTAAAATTATCGCCTACATCCACCTAATTTCCTCGATGGACAGCATACGCAGGCAAAAGCCACTTTTAATGGTATAACAAAACTAATTCCCAGAACTAAAATGATTGCATAATTAAGTCGCCAAGTCCTGCCATTTCATATATCTCAAGACTTTCCAATGCTGTACTGCGATGTGGCCACTTCCCAAGTCAGTAGAGGAATTCCACAATTATAGTAGTTCGAATACAGGAAAGGATAAAACGAAAGCGTCATCTTATAGACGCATTAGTCTGCTACCATGCTTATCAAAACTACTTGAAACTACTACAAAACTACTCCGTTCCTTCGCATCAGCTTGGGTTCCGAGCAATACAAGGGACTATTGAGCAAGTCAACCGTTAAATTTCAGATATTAGGACTGCGTTTGAGCACCATGAATACTGCTGAAGCATTTGACCGCCTTTCCTTGGATACAAAATAAGGACAATATCTCCGACAAATACACACAAGGTCGTAGAAAGCTATGTCATTAACAGAGTATTTACACTTCATCCTAATGACTACCCAACGGAAGAGTTCACCACAGGAGCCGGAGTGCGTTATCGGTCCTTTCCTACATGTTCTACACTGCCAACTTACAATAAGTACATTTCCGGATGATACGTCAATTTTAAGCAGATCACGATGTGCAATTTACGCAACAAGACTGTTTACGCAACAAGACTTTTTTATAGCCTCCTAGTTTACATGGAAGTGTGACTCGCCAAATGGTACACAAACATCAGCGTGCAAAAGTGTAAACACGTGACGTCGACAGAAGCACCTGTCCCCAGCTATCCATAAACGCTAATTTGATCCCGCAGTCAAACGACGCTTGCACTCGATAGAATGTCCGTCATGTCCGTCTGTCTGTCCGTATGAACGCACAGATCTCAGAGATGGTAAGAGTTAAAGGTTTGACATGTGAGAGACATATGCTTCTTATGTCTGCAGGCAGATCAAGTTTATTTTCAATTTTGGCCACGCCCCCACCCTTCCCAGCAATTTAGAAAAAAGCGTCATATCTCCCACAGTTAGATAGATAGATCGCTTGTTTCTTCTGGACATATTTAGTAATCGGGATAACTTATTGATCCGCCAAAGGAATGGTGAAGATCGGATGAGCGGCTGTCGAGTTGTAATCAAAAGATTGGTCGCTGCTGCAGCGCAATAGCAGCGCTGGTTTCAGCTGCTACTGCAGCATCAAAATTTATGCTGAGCGTATAATTTCGTTGGTACAGAGTATTTTAAGTTGGGCTTGACCGACTTTCTTTCTTGTTTTCGTTTTTATTATTATTTACATTATTTTTTTTTATACATTTAACAATGGCACAAAAATAATGATAAGCCATTATTATGGCGCCCCTATGTACAAAATCGCATTTACTTTTGAATTCACCGGCTCCCAGCAATGGAAATTCAAATCGAGTAATTCTATTGAATTGTGAAAAAGGGAACAGATAACCAATTCGAGCTCGACCAAATTAAGTGAAACTGAAAACCGGAACCAGGCCTGTCAAGCAGGTTTTAATACTAAGACCAGACCAGTTTTGTGATCAGTAGACAAAACTGAACCAACATTTTTCATCAAAGATCATGCAACAAAATGGCTGTTCCCCTGTGTTATTAATGATTATACCCGTTACTCGTAGAGTAAAAGGGTATACTAAAGTCGTGCAAATGTATGTAACAGGCAGAAGGAAGCATCTCCGATATCATAAAGTATATATATTCTTCATCAGCATCAACAGCCGAGTCGATATAGCCATGTCCGTCTGTCCGTCCGTCCATCCGTCCGTCCGTCTGTATGAACACCTAGATCTCAGAGACTAGAAGAGCTAGAGCAACCAAATTTTATACGTAAGCTAGTATTGTCTGTAGGCAGATCAAGTTTGTTTCAAATTTTGGCCACGCGCCCTCCCGCCCCCCCAATAAAAAATATTGAATAACTCCCACAAGATATCGAGCTCAGATTTTGCAGTGTAGTCTATGTGGCCAATATCTACAATCTCACAAATTTTCAAAAGGATCGGATAATAAATGGCCGAGTTAAAAAAATGTTGCATTCTTATCCGAGCTGAGCTGAGTAACGGGTATTTCGAAGTCGGGCAGGGCCGACTCTCGTTTTTATTTGTTTTGTTCAAAATAAAAATCAACAGTTACTTACGGCTTTAGTGCTAGACTTTTCCCAATGTAAAATCAATCCAAAAAGGGACCACAAATTACCTCAGTGCAAAAAGATGCACTAAAAAAATATTTTATCTCGGTTTTGGTGTCTGATTTTAAGTAACGTTTAATTATTATTTCATTTTACAAAGAGCAATTTCGCCAATGACTTGTCAGCGAGGTTGCATCTTTGATCTGTAATCATCATTTTGAGGGCCGAAAATTATCACTTGCGTTGCAGGAGCCGAGTGCACCACTTTGGCTAGCTGGTTCAAATTAGGGTATACGAATCGGAGTTCGAAAAGTTTTTGCTCAATAGAACTAGTTTTTCGACGGATCGTTCCTATGGCAGCTACATCGCTATAGTCATCCGATCCGATTCGGCCGGTTTTCATACTTGTGCAGCATATTTGTAATACAAGACTTAATGCAAAGTTTATTCGCGACAGCTTTCAAACTGACGAAAGAAATCGCAAAGAAATAGACGGACGGGCAGACGGACATGGCTATATCGACTCAGCTCGTCATGCTGATCAATAATTCATTCTTTATGTGGTCGGAAATGCTTCCTACTATGCGTTACAAACATCTAAACAATTTTAATTTATCCTCTGCAAGGGTATCAAGAATTGGAATGAGGGGAAACTTTGTGGTCCCTTTTCAAGGATATGCAATAATATTGGTGAAAAATCTAACACGGAAGCCATAATTTACAGTTGATTTTGAACAAAAAAAAATTAAATCATTTAAAATCATAGAATAGAAATATTCATTTTAGACCCCATAAACTGTATATATTCTTGATCAGGGTGACGAACTGAGTAGATTGAGCTTTGTCCGTCCGTCTGTTTCTACGCGAGCAAGTCTCTCAGTTTTAAAGCTATCGAGCTGAAATTTTGCACAGAGACTTATTTTTGCTGCACACTACTAATATGTCGGAACCGACCGGATCTGATGACTATATCTCATAGCTCCCATAGGAACAATCGGTCGGAAAACAAGTTTTAGTGAGAAAAACTTTTTTTCTTTTCAATGTAAACGTTTCCAAACTTTGTAATCGTAGGTTTTCTATGTTTTTTTTTTATAATTCTACCAAGTTTTATTAAAAGCGGACCACTTACCATATAGCTGCCATACAAAAGATAGGTCTGAAAAACAGTATTAGTTAGAAATTTTTTTTTGTTTTTAATGGTAGCATCCTGCAATTCCGTATTTGTTTGATTCACATGCTTTCACATAATTTTACAAATTTTTGGCCAAATCGTTAGCTTAGCTTTCTTGGTTTTTTTTTTATCAATAATAATGATTATTGTCTACGTTTTAAAAAATCACTCAAAATTAATGATTATCATTGAAGAAAAAGGTTAGAAGTCTGAAATTTAAAAATCATGGCGAATATGCAGAGAGTGTAATAATATTCAACTTTTTGGAGTTAACCAATTTTTTCTCTTTTATAAGTGGGTGATTTTTATACTCTGTACCGTAGGTACTCAGAGTATTATAAGTTTGTGCGAAAGTATGTAACAGGCAGAAGGAAGCATCTCCGACCCCATAAAGTATATATATTCTTGATCAGCATCAACAGCCGAGTCGATATAGCCATGTCCGTCTGTCCGTCTGTCCGTCTGTCCGTCTGTCCGTCTGTCCGTCTGTCCGTCCGTCCGTCCGTCTGTCCGTATGAACGCACAGATCTCAGAGATGGTAAGAGATAGAGGTTTGACATGTATGGGACATATGCTTCTTATGTCTGCAGGCAGATCAAGTTTATTTTCAATTTTGGCGACGCCCCTTCCGCCCCCGCAATTTAAAAAAAACGTCATATCTCCCACAGTTTTGAAGATAGATGGCTTGTTCCTTTTGGACATATTTATCGATCCGCCAAAGGAATGAAGAAGATCGGATGAACGGTTTTCGAGTTATGATCAAAAGAAAAATGTTCTTGAATGTTATAGTCGGGCTTGACCGACTTTCTTTCTTGTTTCATTTAAAAAAATAAAAATAATCATTTACGACGGTCCCTGCTAAATACACAACTTCCCTTTCGTTTTTTGATTTGCTTTTTCTTGGAAACAGTACTAGGTTTCCATCAAGTTCACCACTATTTCGCTCAAAATTCCTACAACGGTCACTTGTGACATCATGGAAATATCCATATGTATAGTTCATTATTAAAAAGCGCCGACTGCACATGCACATTTTATACTCTGTACCGTAGGTACAAAGAGCATAATAAGTAGACCTTGGATTTTTCATATTTTTAAATCGATTTTGATCCTAGTAAGCTAAAGTAAATGTGCACAACACTGTATTTATGCTGACCCCTTAAGTTAATAAAATACCAAAAACTGCATTCAATTTCAAGATGACTTAAAGTATTATTCAATTAAAAAAAGCAAAAGACAAATGCAATAAAAAGCTTATTTAAAAACAGGGCTGCAAACCAGTTTTGAACCTAACCGGTTCGAACCCGGAATTCCGACATTTATTTTACTGTGAACCGAACCTTAAACCGAACCTCTTTAGATATAAAAGCTGATATAAAACCTGTTCCGAACCTTAAATTTCGGTTCGGTTCAACAAAAATGGTAGACATAAGAAATTTGAGCTTTTGACTTCATCTGTTATATGGTTGGGATTAGTGCGACTGACTTCTAAAATAGGCAGGAGAGTGGAATCAATATTTATTTATTTAAATATTAGCTATAATACATTTGCATTAAATAATATTTTAACTAATAGTGGAATAGGATAACGAGTAACAAGACCTTCGACAGAGTGGAATCAAAAATCTAGAAAAACGTTTAAAATGTCTAATAAAATCCCCACCCATAGTAGGCTCTGATTTTAAATAGTTCTCAAAAGCAGGAGTCTAAAAATGAATCAATATTTCCATTTCAACCTAAAATCTACGCGATTCCCATACTATTTGTCTAGTTTTCAGGTCGAATGCGATTTTTAGAACACATAGAACACAAAAATTATGAATATTGGATAAAGCATGGACTAAACCAAGGTTCAAACCAAAACCTTTTCCTAAAAACTTTGAACCTTCAATTTCCGAACCTTAACCATTGGTTAATTATGGTTCGAACCAGTAAACCGGAGATTCGAATATTTTTGTTGGTTTGCAGTAGGGCTTGATGTTTCACGTGTAGTACGAATACACGTGAACACGTGAAATTAAGTGCTACGTGTATAGGTACGTGTTTATGAACTACACGTGAATTTAACACACGTGTATCCGAATACACGTATATCCGTGTTTCCAGTGCTAACGTGAATCACGTGTAACACTTGAATGTTTCTTTTTCGTTATAACTATAAAAGTATTTTGCCAGAATCATTGTGTCGCGAGAAGATCCTCACTGCTTTCTCGTGCTGTTCGAAACCACTAGGCAGATTTCGTTTGTGTGCACTGTGATCTGCCCTCCTTCGCCACGAACTTCATGAGCACAAGGAGAGGAACGGACGAGGTAAGGACCTCTCTTCCCCTCCTCCCATTCCTCAGGTAGGCAGTGCGTACAGCAGGTAAAGGATATTTATTGATACGTTTCTGAATAGATTAGAATGGCTCAGATGCTAGGCGGTAAGGATGAAGAAGAAATTCACAACATTTGGAGCGAAAAAATTTAATTGCTCTAATCATCACCTGCAAAAGAGATGAAAGGACGTGCATAGGCGCGCGTCGGCCTATGGTTTGAATGTGGGCGCTCAGTTTAAATCTTTATCTAATCATAACCTAAATTCTAATTATGGTGCGCTTCGTGCGGCTTAATGTAATCCTAATTTTACCCGTTACTCGTAGAGTAAAAAGGGTATACTATAGTCGTGCAAATGTATGTAACAGGCAGAAGGAAGCATCTCCGATATCATAAAGTATATATATTCTTCATCAGCATCAACAGCCGAGTCGATATAGCCATGTCCGTCTGTCCGTCCGTCCGTCTGTATGAACACCTAGATCTCAGAGACTAGAAGAGCTATAGCAACCAAATTTTAGATGTAAGCTAGTATTGTCTGCAGACAGATCAAGTTTGTTTAAAATTTTAGCCACGCCGCAAACGCCTATGTGGTCTATGTGGCCAATATCTACAATCTCACAAATTTTCAAAAGGATCGGATAATAAATGGCCGAGCTAAAAAAATGTTGCATACTTATCCGAGCCGCATGAAGGTATTAAACAATAATTGAACTGAGTAACGGCAGGGCCGACTTCAACTTACGCTCTCGTTAAATTCGTCGTTTAATTCTATAATGAAAGTTGCGAGCTTCTGGGGCGTCGCAGGACGAGCGATGGGCCGTTCACCGTTTACCGCAGGAAAAGCAAAGCCAGCCAGCAAACCGTTACAACACAAATGCCTTGTCGGGGCATAGATTGCAAGCGAACGTGCTCTGCGATCATTTACGGGTTTAAGAGTAGTGCATAAGCTTTTTCGAAAAAAAATTCAGCGCCTTGGCAAATTGAAATGATACAAAGAGCGCAAAGGCAATAACAAAATACACACACATAAACATAGCCATACACACACATCTGCAGCCAACGCACGCCAATACAAAGATTTTCTCTTTTCCTTGTCAACAAGGCGTTTGCCATAAACAAAATATCACTCGTCGAGCCGATGATACGTTCGGCGCTGTACCACGCAGCACGCTGACCTAAATCAACCGGATCAGATGGCGAAGGCAAGCGCTCCTCGGATGGCGTGTTGCTAGTGTGTTTCTAAAAGCAAATTTTCTATGCAATTTAAATGGCATCTGATGCGTTTGGATTAGATGCCGAAGACACTTCCACTGGTATGTTAACAGGCGTCAGCCTAGTGTGTCTCTAGCTTTAAACAAGTCAATCACGTGTTTCGGGTAGTACACGTACGTTCGAACCTTTACTCGGGCACGAATACACGAACAGTAATTCACGTGTACACTTACGTTCGAACTGAAACACGAACCACGTTCGTATACACGTGTCACGTGTACACGTGTAACTAAATACACGTCTGAAATGTCGAGCCCTAGTTTGCAGCCCTGTTTAAAAACACATTTGGCCTAGTCTACTTGGATTAAAATCGATTTGAAAATATGCAAGATCTGAGATCTAATGTGGCGTCCTCACTACAACTGCATTTAGCATTTTCGCATTTTTGGCAAAATGAACATTTTTCCCCATACATATGTAGTAGGCCACTTGAGATGGCAGAAAAGTACATTTTACAAAATTGTAGTTGCATTATAGGCTATTCACACTGAGCACATCTAACATCCAATTATGAATCATTCAAATTTACCCGGACAAAATTTGACATGTTTGCAGTGCATTTCTATAAGCCACTTATCCGCTTAATAATTTGACAAAACAAAAATATTTAAATGTTGGCCTAGACAATAGTTATTAAGCATTTTTACTCAGGATGTAGGATGTTAGATGTTGGATGTGCTCAGTGTGAATAGGCTATTACTCGTTATGTATTCGATTGTTTGATAGTTTCTATTCGACTGTAGACTATTTGTAGTCCATAAACATGGTGTCCATCACTATTAATCAAATAACAAGCAACTGAATTTGATGCGGACAAGATGTATTTGGGTCAAACATTGCACCAAAGCACGGGGGAATCCTAACTTTTGGTATCCCTGCAAGCACTCAACAACCTTCTTCTGTGTCATGTAGTTTGGTGGTTAAATCTCATCTGCCAACTGAATGATGACTTCTCGGCAGAAGTCGTTCAAAATTGTTTTTGAAATACCGAACAGTCTTCCAACTTTTCGGTATTATGCGGAGAAGCCCAATATAACGCAATTGCAATCCTTTTGTCCGGTAGTATAGCCACTCGAAATTGTGTGTCTTTCCTTGCCAGCCTCGCTTGAGTTTTGGGGTACATCCTTTTCCCCACAAAACCTACGTATGTCCCGACACTGCACGATGAACGATGGTTTTCCATGAGCACGCTGGAATATATGGACATGGAAGCACTCCAGACTCTCGCCAACATTAAATATTCTGTGTCAATCATCAAAATAATGTCCAATTGATTATCCATTCTCAATTTGTATTTTTCACTGACAGTTTGTTAATTGTCAACAAAGAACAGATGTTCTGAAAATGCAAATGCAGAAGCAACACAATGAGGACAGCAAACTACATTTTCAGTGATGACGATAACTTTTTTGAAAATGTGCTTCAGTGAGGAAGGCATATTATAATAAGTTTGTGAAAAAGTATATAACAGCCAGAAGGATGCATCTCCGACCCCATATATTCTTGATCAGCAACCGAGTCGTTATAGCCCGTCCGTCTGAACGCACAGATCTCAGAGATTGTAAGAGATAGAGGTTTGACGAGAATGAGGCAAAAACTTAAAATTTTTGTATCAGGATTACTTATCGATCCGCCAAAGGAATGGTGAAGATCGGACGAACGGTTGTTGAGTTATAATCAAAAGATTGGTCGCTGCTGCAGCGCAGTAGCAGCGCTGCTTTCAGCTGCTACTGCAGCATCAAAATTTATGCTGAGCGTATAATTTCATTGGTAAAAAGTATGTTATAGTTGGGCTTGACCGGGGGGGATGGAAATTAGGCCGCTAAATTTTAATTTTGTGATCCGTGTTCAAAACTACATTCAACAATAAAAACAATCAGTAAAACTTAATTCTGCAAAATGAATTTTAGCCGGGCGTTCTAGTTTAATTTTAAAAATGAATTAAGGCCGCGAGGTCTAATTTAATTTTGAGGTCGCTGCCTTAATTTATTTTTCGGGATGAAATTAGACCGTCAATCGCTGCCCTAATTTATTTTGTGGTCGCGGCCTCAATTCATTTTGCAGAACGAAGTTAGGCAGCCATAATAAATGCACCGCGGCCTTAATTCATGCAGCCTTATTTCACAGATAAAAGTAACAGTACAACGAAAGAAACGAGAAAGCCAAAATGTTCGTTGTATAATTACAACATCCCGCCGAAACTGCGAGTTTTCGCAGACACGGGATATTTTAACTGTAAATCACAATTAAATTATCAAAGTATAGAAAACTCTGTAGGCGGATTGGTTAAATATTAAAGTGGATAATCGTAAAGCTAAATGGGATGTTAAGCACACCAAAAATGTAAAAGCAATTTGTTATTATTGGTTATGTAAAAATCAAGTGGATAATCGTAAAGCTCAATGGGATGTTAAACACACCAAAAATGTAAAAATCAATTTGTTACTATTATTTGATATATATTTTGCGACTTGCAAGGACGGAATGCTCCGTCAAAGCCTTTACCCTTTTCACATTCGTTATAAAATTTTGAAGAATAAATGTTTACTGATACAAATATGTTTCCTTATTTTTTTAGCGACTGAAAACGCTTGATTTACAGATTGATTTACAGAAATCATATATTTTGGACACATCTTTAACAGTTGCTGGTGATATTAAAGTTGAGCTTACTCAAAAATCTTCACAGAAAATAATTTGCCACTTTTGGTTCAATACATTTTTCGTCAAAAACTCTGCAGGTATGTTTAAACATTTTATTAATTTTTTCCATATTTTTATTAAAATTGTAATCAACAGATTCCCATGTTTTATCGAATGTTTTAGGCCATATTTTTTATGAAATTCACTGTGACACATTTTTTAACTCTAGCTATCGTCGAGTGCCCAGACTACAAAATACCCTGTACCCTTGCCAAATGTATACACACATACTCACACATAAACAAAAACGCATGCGCACACGCACGCATGCTCTAACTGACGATGCGGTGCCCCAGCTTCTTCAAGCGAAATTGGGATCATAAAGTTGTGCCAAAGTATTTAACAGCGAGAAGGTAACATTTCGGACCCTATAAAGTATATATATTCTTGATCAGCATCAACAACCGAGTTGATATAGTCATGTCCGTCCGTATGAACAAACAGATTTCAAAGATGGTAAGAGATAGAGGTTCGGCATGTTTGTGGAAAAAACTTATAATACTTGCAGGCAGATCACGTTTATTTTCACATATTTAGTAAGCAGTATTATATAGTATATATATATATGGTTGATTCCATGAAAAATTTACCACCCAAAATTTTATTTTGAACCAAATAATTTTTTCGTATTCTCTGTTGCAAAATAGTGCATACGTGTTTCAGTATTTTGTCGAAATATGCTTAATTCGCGGAAAATAAATTTTTGAAAATTTAGCTTTTTAAATTTTTTAATTATTTGGAATTGCTTGCAATCCAAGGCCATTGCGTATAAAAATATTAAAAAAATCACAAAACTTAGTTCCGAACCCATACTTTCAAATTACTTTCACTTCAAAATTGTTTTAATCTTTTACGGTAACCAAATCGCGAAAATGAGTACGAAAAAATTAATTGCCGAGAAAGGGCATCTTTTTTTCTCCATTTTTTTCTCAAAATTAGGTCTTGTATGTCTTGGAAATATACTGTATTAAGCTAAAAATGGGAAATCGAATAGTTCCAGAGTTATAGAATTTTTTCTCATTTATTAAAAAATTGTTCTGTTCTCTGTTGCCGTTATTTTTAATTCACTCATGTTTTATTTCTCTTTTTAAATATTTCCATATAATTTTGATTTTTAATTTAAGTTGGTTGTGAGCGTACTTACATTTAAATTGCCGGGTAGTTTTAAGACCATGTGTGCATATCCGTTTAATGAAAAAAATCATAATGGATATCAACATAGGAAAAACTTACGGTCCATATCACTTGACCTTTTAAAACAGCTTCGATCCTTAAAGCCAGACGATCGTTTGTGCGTCCAATGTAGAAAAAGAGCTGGTAAACTTACAGAAAGTAAGTCTGGTAAGAGCATTTTATATATGACTTGATCATAAAACTTAGGTCAATTTTCAGCAGTAGAGTCAAATATTTTGGAGGACACTTCTGATGACAGCATGGATGAGTATTCTGATGAGGATTATTCTTTGGATGATGACAAGGATGACGTCAATTGCTCTATTAAATTTATTAACAAGCTAAAACTTAGAATTTATTCAAAATATACAAGTCAGGACGAAAAATTCAATATTCTGACTCTATTACCGGAAAATTTGTCTATAAGGAAAGCAGCTGAAGTAATTAGTAAAACTTGTTATTTGATAAAAAAATGCGAGGAATTTAGAAAATGAACATGGAATTATATGCATTCCCAAAAAGAAAGGTAATTTTTAATGCATTTTAGCTCTCATATATGGTCTTGAAAAATGGTGAAGCATAATTGATTTTAATAGATTCAAGAATGTCTGGTGAATTAAGAATGCAGGTGCAAAATTATTATCAAAGAGATGATGTCAGTATGATGATGCCGGGCCAAAAAGATTGCAAGCAGCTAAGAATGAATGGAGAAACGCACGTTCGGCAAAAAAGATTAATCATTGGAAATCTAAAAGATGTTTTTAAGGGATGGCATTTTCATGCAACAGCCCACGGTAAAGGACCTTGCGATGGAGCTGGGGTAACCCTGAAAAGAATTAACGATAAGCAGATTACTACAGCCACAGAACTCTATGAATGGGCCAACGAATTTTTACCACACATTACCGTAAGATACAGAAACACTAATCACTACAACACGGCAACAGAATTTTCACGGTTTTCCGAATGCAAGACGATACAAGGTACACAAACTTTACACTCTATTTAACCACACAACAACTTTCAACTTAAAGTTAAAACATATTCAAACTCAGAAGAATCACAAATTGTAAATTTGAAAAAACAAATTTTTAATAAATGAGAAAAAATTCTATAACTCTGGAACTATTCGATTTCCCATTTTCAGCTTAATACAGTATATTTCTGGATACAAGACCTAATTTTGAGAAAAAAATGGAGAAAAAAAAGATGCCCTTTCTCGGCAATTAATTTTTTCGTACTCATTTTCGCGATTTGGTTACCGTAAAAGATAAAACAATTTTGAAGTGAAAGTAATTTGAAAGTATGGGTTCGGAACTAAGTTTTGTGATTTTTTTTAAATATTTTTATCAGGGATGCAAACCGGTTCTGAACCGAACCGGTTTTGAACCGAACCGAACCGCTTATTTCAGTTGGTGAACCGAACCGCAAACCGAACCGGCTTCCTTTCAGAATTACTAAACCGAACCGAAAACCACAAATAAAATCGGTTCGGTTCGGTTCAGTTCTCTGATGAGTTTTAAAGGGAATCCCTTTCCTCTAGCAAATGATTTTTATCAATTTGGGAATTTGTAAATGTAAAACTGTAAGTTCTGCAATTCCCCGCCGATTATCTAATATACCTGTCATCAATCTGTATTTTTTCACTAGTAGACAATATATTAAATTTTCTGTAGAACTTTTTTACCTTAATTCAATTTTAGACGGGAGAGATTTTTCTTATATAATCCCTGCAGTTCTACGTTTTGGTACTGAATCAAGGCTGATTCAGGCGTGAACAGTAGGAATAACTGAATTTAATGTGTGAATTCAACCATATTTTAGTACTTCCCATGAAACTCATCCATGGGTTCAGTTCTGAAATCATGCCTAAAATCAACTAAGCTCATGACGTAGTAGGACATGTCAGTGTAAAAATCCCTGGTTGAGACTCATAAAAAGGATGCCATGAATTCAGGACCAGCCCTTCCATTTCAGGTCTGATTCAGCTATGATTCAGGTCTAAGCCTAACTTAAGGGATATGATATATAGGGTTATTAAGATGCATGGTACGTAAAAGAATAAAAAAGATTTAGGCGACATTCTCACTTTTCGAAGGGCATTCCTCTGGAAACTTATAGACGAATCCTTGAAATCCGACAGAATAAACTTGGGACATTCTTCTAAAGATTTAATAGATATTCAAATGGTGTATAAGAATTAAATTTCTGAAGTGTTTGAAAAGTCACATTATTAGAGAAATCATAATATCCCTTTGTGAACCACTGAACCGAACCGAAACCGCGGTTCAGTAAGCTCCAAAAACCATGTAATGAACCGAACCGGCGGTTCAGAAACTGTGTGAACCACTGAACCGAACCAGTACTTATTTTCGAGTGGTTTGCATCCCTGATTTTTATACGCAATGGCTTTGGATTGCAAGCAATTCCAAATAATTAAAAAATTTAAAAAGCTAAATTTGCAAAAATTTATTTTCCGCGAATTAAGCATATTTCGACGAAATACTGAAACACGTATGCACTATTTTGCAACAGAGAATACGAACAAATTATTTGGCTCAAAATAAAATTTTGGGTGGTAAATTTTTCATGGAATCACCCATATATATTTATCGGTCCCCCAAAGGATTGGAAAAGATCGTATACTCGATAGGCAAGTTAGCTGCTATTGCACTTTTGTAGGTACTCTATTATTGTCGGGCTTAACCGACTTCTTTTACATGTTAAAGAGGCAACCTTTTCATTAGTTGTTTTGAAGAGGCATCGAGCAAACGACCTCTTGCACAGCAGGCATACACCGAAGAGAGCTGCTGTATCAAACACGTCAGCTTTTTAGTAGATTCTCCTTTGTCGGGGCACTCGACTCTAGCACTCTTCCTTGTTTATATTGATATTTATTTAAATATAGTTCAAGTTCATGGATTGATTATAATTCAATAATCTTTAGAAATCAACAGATCGCTAAACCCCATATACATTTATTTAAATATATATATCTCTTTTTTTATTTTTAGCTTGCGAAACAGATGGAATTACTGACAAATTTATGTACACCTTAAAGAAATCCGAAATCGATGATGCGCATAAGGACACAGAACATAAATATTTTTCAGCCGATTTTAAGGTACGACATTTGATTTTTAACCGTGAAACAAATTTAAGTTTATTTTTATACTCTGTACCAAAGGTACACAGAGTAGATGGGCGTTTCCAAATTGTCGAAAGTGACCTAACACATTATAGGTAATACCCGTTACTAGGTGGAATTAATGTTTAATAGCATTTTTTTCTGTTAACTCACAGAGCATTAACATTAATGTAAACATATCAACATTATGTTAGCGGATAGCGCATGTTGCTGAAAAAGGATGCAACATTTTTAGTAACCTTTTGAACTGTCATTTATTATTCGATCTTTATGGAAATTTATGAGATTATAGATATTGAGCATATACACTATAATGCAATTTGAGCTTGATATCTTAAAATTTCTAGAAGTTATTCAACATTTTTGTTACGAGGGCTGAAGGGGCGTAATTTGAAACAAACTTGATCGGCTTGCAGACAATACTAGCTCACATCTAAAATTTCTTTGTTATATAGTAGGTCTTTTAGTCTTCGTGATTTAGGTGTTCATATAGACAGACAGACATGCTGATGTAGAATATATATACTTTACTATCTTAAATTTACCAGCAAATTAACCTGTCGTTGTTGAATTTTCGTTATCGTTATTGTTCTCACTGCCGTTACCGTCATTGTTCTCATTACCGTTACCGTTACTGTTACTGTTATCCTTTTCGTTATCGTTACCATTATCGTTATCGCTATTTCTAATACTATCCTTACAAACCTAGTTTCATGTCAATCGGTTAGAATATAGTTTTCCACCCTGGGGCCAAGATTCGCAAATTAATTAATTTTCTTACTGTCCCTACAATCCGAGTTTCAAGTCAATCGGATGAAAAACAGTGTTTCGGACGCAGGATTTTCCTGGAGTTTTCCCAACCCTACTGTCGAATTTTCCAACATCGCAAAATGACATCTCAATCTATCTCACTAATTATTCTGAAAAAATTAATTTCAAGTCAATCGGATGAAAAATAGTTTTTCGGATGCAGAATTTTCCTGGAGTTTTCCAACCCTACTGTCGAATTTTCCAACATCACAAAATGACATCTTAATTTATCTCACTAACTAGTTGTAGTAGTAGTAGAATTTATTTATTTTAACTTTTGATGACAAAACAGGAAGGAAAGTCGGTCAAGCCCGACTATAAAATACTCTGTACCAACGAAATTATACGCTCAGCATAAATTTTGATACTGCTGTAGCAGCTGAAAGCAGCGCTGCTACTGCCAATCTTTTGATCATAGCTCGACAACCGTTCATCCGATCTTCACCATTCCTTTGGCGGATCGATAAGTACTCCTGATTAAAAAATTTGTCTAGAAGAAAGCATCTATCTTCAAAACTGTGGGAGATATGACGTTTTTTCCATATTACGGTGGCGGAAGGGGGCGCGGCCAAAACTAAAAAGTAACTAGATCTGCCTGCAGACATAAGAAGCATACGTCCCAAACATGTCAAACCTATATCTCTTACCATCTCCGAGATCTGTGCGTTCATACGGACAGACAGGCGGACAGACGGACAGACAGACAGACGGTCATGGCTATATCGACTCGTCTGTTGATGCTGATCAAGAATATATATACTTAATGGGGTCGGAGATGCTTCCTTCTGGCTGTTACATACTTTTGCACAAACTAATTATACTCTATGTACCTACGGTACAGAGTATAAAATGCCTAGTGGCAATTAATGCCGTCAGCCCATACTTCCCTTAAGGGGAGGTTCTAGTCCAGAGGCCCGAAAATGTGCGTAATTTCATGATTTTTCTTAGAGAGTACATACGTATTTTTTTTTAAAAACTTTTGTGGCATTTATTGTAAAATATATTTTAAAAAGTTTACAAAATTTTTTCCAGTAAAAATAATACAAAATGGCAGCTCCAGCCCTCACTGACGGCGGTCGTGCGCGGCGGTTGACAGTGTGCGCGGGGCACTCTACAGCCCTGCCAAGTGATCTGAAACGAAAAAACCAAAAAAAATCTTAAAGTAGATGAAATTGGGGGGCCTTATGATTTTCCGATTTTTAAAAAACCCTTTTTAAAAAAAATGGAGACCCGTTTTAGGAAAAACACCTTTTTGCCTTGTTTTATTTGTTATCACGTTAAAAAAACAGTACTAAAAAATTTTTTTTTACAAAAAACGCTACCTGAAGGCCCCTAAATTGAATAAGCTTTAATTAGAGCCGCCAAACGTCGAAATCGGTGTAGTCGTTGAAGCGGAATTACGCGCGCAAAAAAAAAGGTGTTTCGAGAAAAACGCGTTCAAAGTTTGACGAAGAAAAAATCATATATAATGTTTTTTTTTGGCAATTCCCGCACCATACAGGGTTCCTTCCTCATCTTCAAAAAGTATGTTTTGCTGAACTTTGGTGCTGATTTTGTCAATTCTGGCCTTTTTCGCCAACACTGATAGATTCGCCTACGCCGATGTGATGCGTTTATCGTCCGTCTTCGCAGCAAAGTTTTTACTATTTATTCCTATGACGATCCCCAATGTATGCATGGTTTTCAATATTGATGAAAAGCCTTCATTGAAGATGCCGGAAGCTATATACGCTGCTATTCTGATTGTTTGTTCGCCACAATGAAGATGTTTCGGAGCCAGTTTCCAAATGCACGCGTTGATACTTTCGTTATCATTTTGTGTGTTTCCACCGGTGCATCTTTGCAGTAGATCATCGCTCGAAAGAGCTTCATACACCGATCGAATTGCATTTTGAACTGACTCTTGAAGGGCAGGTTCGTGTTCGAAATCAGCGAGTTCTCCCTTTGCTTCAGCGACACGCCACTTACACCAACTGTTTTCACCTGGCGGACAGTTCTCGTGTTTCGGTTCCTCGTTTGTGGAGCATCTATGGTCGAACGTTGCCCAAACAGCTTTTCGCATTTCTTCGGCCGAATCGGGGTGTCGTCTGATGGCAAGTCCGTAGTACAAAGTCAAATCTTTTATTAATTTGTCAGTCAATTTTCCTGCACTTTTACCTCCGATTCCTTTACTTTTCTTCTTGGCTTCGCGCAATCTTGTGCCCATTCGCTTCTGGACGTGTCCTATACATTCCTTCTTATGAACGGCGAGGTCGCTGTAAGGATTGCATTCGAGAAGAGCCTTGAACGTTTTTGTGTCACCGTCGCCGATGTATGTATGATATTTCACGCCGAGCGATTCTGATCGACAAAACATTTCTTTCATACTATCGACCTCCATTTTACCAGCACTTTCATTTTCTTGGCTGAAGTACTGGCATATTCTGTTTCTCCTTCAATTTGATCCGGATTGTAATAAAATGTCTTCTTTCGCGGCCGATTCGGACGAATATGTCCCACTGATTTTCGCGTGTTCGGCATTTTTGATGACTGTAGTAACAGTGCAAGTATGCCAGAAGTTCGAAACGCAACTGAAATACGTTACTCTGAATAGAGCGCTCGTTCGACCCAGGGAACGCAGGTATACGATCACACAATAGAGTGGAATTTACAAAAAATTTGTTCTGAGGGGTACAAACTTACTACCTGTAGTACAAATAGCCCGCTCAGGCGGTGAAAACTGGCCTTACCTCGAAGCGGCTCCGAGCGCGCGCTTCTATCTGTTTTTCGGCCGACGCGCTCTCTCTTCTATAGGCTACAACTCGTAAAATCAATTAGTTAGGGAAATATCCTTTTGCCTACACATTTTTAAGACCGTAAGGATGAAAATAAAGTAATAAAAAAAATAATTTTTTTTGGTCGATTTTGACTAGAACCTCCCCTTAAGAAGTCCTCCATACTCCATTTCCAGTTACTACACTTGACTTCCCCGGTCGTCCCGAGATATCAAATCGTTCACCGGTAATGGTGCGTTAGAGAACCACTCTCTGGAAATAAATAATAATATATGCCTTATTTAACACTAAACCTTAAATTCATTAATAAACATTTTTCGATACATTATAATCAGGGTTTAAAATTACTGTCAGTTTTTAATTTCATTTGCTATCGTCTGTGCTGTGCTTTGTCGAGATCGTAGTTCATAAAAAAATGGTACAATAATCAGAAAGAAGAGCTGTGATATTGCTATGCTGTGGCAATTTCGATAGTATAGCAATAGCACATTAGAAATGCGTTGTTGTGCTGTGCTATTGAACATTTCAAATGCATGGCACACTAAACTAACTATTTGCCGGGAAAGTTCGATAGCACACCATATTCCAGAAAAATATTTGTAGTAATGTTTTTTGAATTCATATTGAATTGAAATTAAAAATTGATGGCGCAGCAATTAAAAAGAGATAAAAAAAATAAGCAGATATTAATAGATTTAGAACAAGCCTGTGTTCAAAATATGATGCCTGCAGCTCTTACGATTTCAAAGATCTGTTCATGAAATGGACAGTCAGACGGGCACGGACATGTCTATACATACTTGGCTGATTAGGAGTAGATTCGTCTGATGCGAAATAAAAAACAAAGGCGATTTTCAAAACTAATTTCATATCAATGGCATACACAAATTATAAATATTATAAATAAATATTTATGTGCAATAGGTCGTCGGTTTGATTCCGCCTCGTGACATCTAATGAAAAAGTGTTTTATTTGAAAAACCGATCACCTTTCCTTAGCTTTTGGCTTCAGCTTTGAAGTAAGTAGCCTTGAAAAAGCTTCTCAAAATTTACCGTTTGGATTCTGCGTTAAACAGTTGGTCCATCTCTTTTGTTCGAAAATCAGAAGCGCAGAATCCAAAATGAGCTTCCTCGGAAGGCAGGAACTCTCGACGATCCCTCCTTAGGGCTTATAGGGTTAGTGCGTAGGGTTTGGTACCCACCACCTTCAAAAATACTCGACCAATGAAAACTGCGACAAAAACAAGCCAAGATTGACAGAAACTCACCTTAGCCCTTTTGGGCTGTAAAATCAATTACCGTATTTATACAAGTTACTCGTAGAGTAAAAAGGGTATACTAAAGTCGTGCAAATGTATGTAACAGGGAGAAGGAAGCATCTGCGATATCATAAAGTATATATATATTCTTCATCAACATCAACAGCCGAGTCGATATAGCCATGTCCGTCTGTCCGTCCGTCCGTCCGTCTGTATGATCACCTAGATCTCAGAGACTAGAAGAGCTAGAGCAACCAAATTTTAGATGTAAGCTAGTATTGTCTGTAGGAAGATCAAGTTTGTTGCAAATTTTGGCCAAGCCCCTTCCGGCCCCCGCAATAAAAAGATTTCAGCTCAGATTTTGCAGTGTAGTCTATGTGGCCAATATCTACAATCTCACAAATTTTCAAAAGGATCGGATAATAAATGGCCGAGTTAAAAAAATGTTGCATACTTATCCGAGCCGCATGAGGTTATTAAACACTAATTGAACTGAGTAACGGGTATTTCAAAGTCGGGCAGGGCCGACTTTAACTTAAGCTCTCGTTTTTTAATTTCTGCGCCATCAATTTTTAATTTCAATTTAAAATGAATTTAAAAAGATTTACTACAAATATTTTTCTGGAATATGGTGTGCTATCGAACTTTCCCGTCAAATAGTTAGCTTAGTGTGCCATGCATTTGAAATGTTTAATAGCATGGCACAACAACAACGCATTTCTAATGTGCTATTGCTATACTATCGAAATTGTGACAGCATAGCAATAGCACAGCTCTTCTTTCTGATTATTGTACTATTCCTATCCTTGTGAACTACGATCTCGACAAAGCACAGCATAGGGGAAGGCATACATTTCAGTGCAATTAGTAGTTTGCTGACAGTTTTTTAAACGTTGATTATACTATTCTCCATAAATAAACTTAGGACCCTCCAGCCTTTTTCTCCATTTTAAACTCCTTCTAATTCTGCTTTACTCTTATATTTCACTCCAAAAAATCGTTGTCTAAACTCCCCAAGCACTGGGCATCTCCCTAGCGTGTGTGTTATTTCCTCATCTTCTTGCATGTTGTCGAGTCCATCTTTATTCCTTCTGTTTGCATTTAGCCATAATATATGTGCTCTTGCCTTGATGATCCATGTTATCTGTTAACGGGAAAAATTATCATTGCAGTACCGGTTGCCATGTGATGATTAAGTTCTTTGTAAAATCTGGCCTGGCTCATTTTTGCATTTGCATAGTATGACCGTATATTTTGAAGTTTAAGCTTAATAAATAAGTCATCCAGCTTATTGCACCATTCAATATACGTGTCAGATTCATTGCACGAATTTATCTCACAGCCATTTAATTTAATTTTAAGCTCTTTGCACCAATCTATATTTATACTCTGTACCGTAGGTACACAGAGTATTATAAGTTTGTGCAAAAGTATGTAACATCGAGAAGGAATCATCTCCGACCATATAAAGTATATATATTCTTGATCAGCATCAACAGCCGAGTCATGTCCGTCTGTCCGTCCGTCCGTCCGTCCGTCCGTCCGTCCGTCCGTCTGTCTGTCCGTATGAACGCACAGATCTCAGAGATGGTAAGAGATAGAGGTTTGACATGTATGGGACATATGCTTCTTATGTCTGCAGGCAGATCAAGTTTATTTTCAATTCTGGCCACGCCAGAATTCCCTCTGGACATATTTAGTTATCAGGATAACTTATCGATCCACCAAAGGAATGGAGAAGATCGGATGAACGGTTTTCGAGTTATGATCAAAAGACTGTTCGCTGCTACTGCAGCATCAACATTTATGCTGAGCGTATAATTTTCTTGGTACAGGGTATGTTATAGTCGGGCTTGACCGACTTTCTTTCTTGTTTTTTTCTAAAATTTTCCTTGATAGCATGTGCGGTAGTCGTTGACTCCCATACTGAAACAATGTTATTGCTATATATTGTAAATGCAGTTTTAAGGTATAAAAGTGTCCATCCTCCAGTCCTGCTTCAATTGCAATAACATACTTCGGTGTTATTATTATTATTATTATTTATTGATCTATCATATATGAGAGACTTATAAATTATCGCGTTAGTCACACGTGTTAAAATAACATTAAGAAAGAAAAAGAAAACAATTTGTAAATAAAGATTTTATAAATTAGCTTAAAATCTATATTACTAAACTAAACTAGAGGTCAATTCAGTCTGTCAGAAGGAACAGTATTCGCAAGATTCTCAAAACAATTACAAAATATTAGACTTGAATTAATTTAACCAACTTCGGTGTTTGTGTTGGTAATTGGAGAACCCTCTTTACGAATTAACCACGGAGACTATCGACTTCTTCGAAGCAGGGGAAACCCCATACCTGTGCTCGATATGCTTGTATTGATCTACTTGCTGCCCTAAACAGGTTCCACTTGTCGGTAAGGAATATGTCTGAACGCCCAGTAAAAGAATTCCATGTGCTGTTTAGGGTTCTTTCTTTTTAAAGGACATTCCCGGTGTCAAAGTAACACCTCGGTATTTATGTTGGCAAGTCACGTCCAATTCAGTGCCCTTAAACAACCACGTTTCACTCGCTGCTCTTCTTTCTTTTTTCGCAATAACATTCAAGATTTTATATCATCTTTCAGTGTGGTGATATTATCCGCCAAAATGACTATATTATCTATCCGCATATAAAAGTAGCCGTATATTTATGTCATCTATCCACAGTCCACCATCAAATTCTTTATGTAAATCGTTCAAATATAGCGTGAACAACAGCGGTGATAGAAGGCATCACTGCGTAACTCCGCTGCTCCTACTAAAATCTTTAGACAGATTCTCTCCGGACCACACCGCTGCCACTGTATCCTTGTATACCTAGCCTAGACAACCAGCTGGTTTAGCTTGTAGATCAAAAGATCCCTTGGTAGTTTATCAAAAGCAGCCCGGAAGTCCACAAAAAATGCATAGACTTTTTTGTTTTCTTCCCATTTTAATTTAACTATAGCGTTTAGGTTAAATATATACTCAGCTGTGGAGTAGTTTTGTCGAAATCCGGCCTGAAACTCGTTTATCTTGTTATTCGACTTGGTCCATTCAGTCAGCCTGTCATTGATTATTCCCATAAGAATTTTTGCACAGCAGGAAAGGAAATACCTCTATAATTTTTCGGGATATTTAGGTCACCTTTCTTATGTATGGAATACTATGCTTCGCTTGAAGGAGTCATCACAAGTTCTATTTGTAAGGATGCCCTTGTACACTTAAGCAAGTTCTTGCAAGAATACGTCAGAAGCATTTGCATAGAATTCGTGTGGTATTCGGTCTTCTCCAGGAGCTTTATTAAATTTTGTTTTTACAAGCATTGATCGTATCTCTATTATGGTGATTGGTCAATGCTATTCTGTGGGGGTTTAAAAGTTCGTTGAAGTGGAATTTAAGGACGTGCTCAGTTATGCCAGTTCCGGCTTGCATATTTCCATTTTTCAGCGTCTTCACAATATTCTACCAATTCTAAGTTTTCTTCACTTCTGCTAAAGATTGTGCAAAAGAATCAAAATACTTTCTTTTTTATACCCGTTACTCGTAGAGTAAAAAGGGTATACTAAAGTCGTGCAAATGTATGTAACAGGCAGAAGGAAGCATCTCCGATATCATAAAGTATATATATTCTTCATCAGCATCAACAGCCGAGTCGATATAGCCATGTCCGTCTGTCCGTCCGTCCGTCCGTCCGTCCGTCCGTCCGTCCGTCCGTCCGTCCGTCCGTCCGTCTGTATGAACACCTAGATCTCAGAGACTAGAAGAGCTAGAGCAACCAAATTTCATACGTAAGCTAGTATTGTCTGTAGGCAGATCAAGTTTGTTTCAAATTTTGGCCACGCCCCCTCCCGCCCCCGCAATAAAAAATATTGAATAACTCCCACAGTTTTTAAGATATCGAGCTCAGATTTTGCAGTGTAGTCTATGTGGCCAATATCTACAATCTCACAAATTTTCAAAAGGATCGGATAATAAATGGCTGAGTTAAAAAAATGTTGCATACTTGTCCGAGCTGAGCTGAGTAACGGGTATTTCGAAGTCGGGCAGGGCCGACTTTAACTTACGCTCTCGTTTAGGATGCACAGTTGGTTATATTCCTTTTTCAGTTTTATAAAATTTGTTTTATCAGAGAGACTACCGGTACGTTTATCAGTTTTTAGCGCCTTAAAAGTGACTGTTCTCTCACGCATACATGATGATATTATGAACCTGACTAATATCAAACGATCAAAACTTGATATGAAGCTGCTCCCTAAGCTATACTGGAATGACTCAATAAAACTCAAGTACATATCGCTTTTGAACAAAAATGTAGAGAAAATTAAAGAGTCACCACAAATTCAATTACTTGATCTAAACTCAGCAATTAAAGCATCATGTCTTATAAAGGCATCCGACAATAAATCTCTTCCCAGAAATAAATGGTTTAATTTCCTCTATTGTCAGGTTATAGACAGTTTGACTGGAAAAAGATCAGACCAGATTGCGTCCTCTACTTGGAATTTTGAAATGTGCTCGGATAAGTCCTGTTGAACTGCTCAAATATCATTCCCAGATTTTCCTTGGCCTGATATATAGGTAAAATTACCCATCTCATCCCCTTGGGCTCGGCCATTCAAGACGATGAGACCAAGTTCTAGGGTCATTTCGTCTAGTTCTTGGTGTTCATTTCCAATGCGGACGTTTAAGTCGCCCATTATTATAGGGCAGCTTTTTGATGACTGTATAAAGAAATCTTTAATCAAATCAAATTCTTCTCTCCAAATACCAATCAAACCGCTTATGTAGAGTGGAAAAATTGAGAATTGCATGTAGGAAGTTTTGATATTTATTATATCTATGCTAATTTGATTTTCAAACGCATGTTCGATCCCTTTTTCATTAGTGCTTTCTTTACTCCGCATAGAACTCCGCCAATCGCTCTGCCAAACTTATTTTTTCTCCTTGCTGGTATCCACTTTAAATGAAACGCCTTAAGGGGGTAGATGCACTCAGAAGCATAAAAAAGATATATTTTAAAAAATTAATTTTTACAGTAATTAAGTTTTTTTTACAAAATAAATTATACAGTGTTTTTATGCAATGTTTTAACTTGAAATTAATGAAAAAAAAAAAAATATATATTATTTATTAAAATATCGCCATATTGGTTGGATCCTCTCCCGCGAGTAGGTCTTCGCGGTGACCATCACAGAAGCCTTCTGGATCATCGTAATTCGAAAAACCAAGGTGAAACCTTTAGTTTAACAATAAATCCAGTCTTCAATCGAAGCATTTTTTTTTTTGAAAATTCACAAAATGGTGGCATTTGAAACTTTAAAATCTGTTTTTCGATAAAAAGTAAAAAGTTAATAGTTTAAAAAATATAGTAATTGTCAACAAAAATCAATATCCTTCGATTAAAGACTAGTTCTTAATGCCAAAAAGATAATATTAAAATTTCATCAATATCCACCGAATGGTTTTCGAGTTATATTCGTTACCGAATGAAGAAACACAGTTTTGAGAAAAACGCGTTTGAAGTTTTTTTTTAAAGGAGATCTTGTTTAATTTTGGTGTTAAGTATCTAATTAATTGGAAAAAGTTAAACTTTGCGTAATTTTATCTGTTGAATCGGAATATCAAATTTTTTTGCTGATAATTCGTACATTTAATTGTTTATAGCTAATTGTTTAAATAATTTCTTTGAAAAATTTCTTTTTTTTAAATTGATTTTTTATTTTCGTATATTTTAAGAACTTTTAAAGCGAAAGTATTATATACAAAATTTGGTTTAATTTAATATTCATCGAGTTATTAAACTTTGGAAAATTTTTGGTAGAAAAATTTTCCATCTAGTCACGATCGAGAGGTTTAATGTTGCTTCAGTAATTACTAAATATCTTGAAAACTACTTATCGGATTGACTTGAAATTTTTAGAGAAAAAAAAATCGATTTTTCAAAAATTCTAAGTGCATCTACCCCCTTAAATAAGTGATCGTATTTGGCGGTGTTGCCTTCCTCAACATGTGTTTCTGTTAGTATAAAAATGTGTGCTGTGCTTAGGTAGTTAAAAAAGGCTCTATCAGCTATGCTCCGGTTTTCACTTATTTTTGCGAATTGCGATTTCAGCAAATTCGTACGATTTTAGTTTAGAGCGCTCCGAAATTCGCCAGTTTTTGTCATCGATAATGTTCCATTCCCAACTTTTTTTGTGTCTTTTCACATAACAAAAACAGCTGATGAGCGCCACTACTCATGATATCGATAGTCATATATCGATATATGCCATGGCCAAATCGCAAATTGTTGTTATTGTGAGCAGTTTTCCATCACGCTCAATTTTGTGTATCTCTATTAAATAAATTGTTTAAAATATTGCCTCAATGCAAATTGAGTGGATGAGTCCGTAAGACAAATCTAAAAAGGTTAAAGAACTGAATAAAAATAGTTCCGTGGGCTGTCTGTTTGTGCATCAACCTATATTATGCATTTACTTTTCATTTCACGGACTCAGATGTCGCCGATTTGGTTTGATTGGGTGATCAAATCGCAAAGTTTTTGCGAAAGCGAAAATGGGAGCATGGCTGTATGTAATAGTTTGCTACGAAGACCATGTTCGATTTATATTAATGGTGTTAATTGGGGTCCTGCTCCCCTGTGATGCAGTGTCGATATCTAGTTTTTTGTATCTAACAAATATTTTAGCTTGTTGAAATCAGTAGAGATGTTTTTGGCACTTTCTCCCCAAATGTCTCTAATGAAGGCTTCGGCGGTTATATCTCCTGCTCTCAAAATTTAATTTTTGTCAAATCAAAACCATTTGTTTTGCATCCAAATACTATCGTTGCTGTAGAGAAGATAGGTTTCGTCGAAGTTGCAGCTAAATTTGTTTATCCATTTGTCTGGCTTCAGTTAGATCCTTTTCGGTATATATTCGGGAACCAGCTGGTTTCTAACGCCGATTTTTTCCTTACTCTCGTCCACCTGTCCATATTGCCAGCTGCTCTTTTAACATTTTATTCGCTTCTTTGAGTTCTTCAATCGATTCAAGCGATGTAAAGTGTGCGTTCACACCTTGAAGGTCAGTTTTCTGCCAGGTATTTAAAATTTTGTGCGGCTTCTGCCTTGGATACAACTTTTTCATGTGCAAATTAAATTAATAAGTAAGTAGGCCATATGAGCATACGTAGAGTGCGAGAGCATATGAAAAAGCCGTGCTACAAGAACATTTGATTCAAGGTTTTTTCGATTTGATTCATATTGTGGACAGTTCAAGCTTTAATTTAAGCCTAATTAGAGACTTCTAGCCAGTCCGCATTATTCTCTACACGTGATTGAAAAAGGGCAATCACACGGTTTTTTGAGACTTTGAGACCATTTTTCTCAAAATCTCTACGTGATGGGCCAGATTCGTTTTCAGCGAATATTCAGCGATCGGATTTGTTAGTTACAACAGAGAGCAAAAGACATAAAAATGTAAACCTACATTGAAGAACAACATCTCAATTTGTCTCACTAACTATCCTAACAAATCGAGTTTCAAATCAATTGGGAGAAAATAATTGTTGGTATGCAGAATTTCCCGGCAATTTTCCGACCCTAGGTGCAATTTTCCAACATCGGAAAGTCACGTCTCAGTTTATTCCACTTACTATCCTCACAAACCAAATTTTAATCTGGTGAAAAATAGATTTTTGCATACCGAATTTTTCGGGAATTTTCCATGTGTGTGGATTTTCTAAAATCGGGAAAACACGTGTCCAATTATTTTGCATACTTTGCTTACAAACCGAGTTTCAGGTTAGTCGAATTAAAAATAAATGTTGCCCCCACACAAACTTTTCTGACGCATTTCCGGGAGTTTTATTATTATTATTTTATTTTATTATTTATTTATTAATCGTCGACAAAACAGCTGTCAACAAATTTGATATAACGTTATAAAAAGGCTAATCAACTAGGATGCCTAACAAAGATAGCCTAACAATATTACAAAATAAACTAATAGCGACTCCGACTCGGTGGAGGAATTTTATTTGCCTGTCCGGCCAGCTATGCCCCGATTCACAGCCTGTTGTAGTCAGAGACGCTATTAGAACTAACAAAAACAAATAAAAATAAAGCGTGAAGAGGAGAAAAAAAAAATCTAATAGAAAAAGAATTAAAAAGTAAAAATAAGAACAGAAAATAAAACTTAACCTCTACTTATGTATGAACTAGAACCAAAACAAAAAATTAAAATAAAAATAGAATAATAAATATATATATAAAAAAAGGTAAACTTAAAACATACACAGGAACAGTGAAAAGAAAATAAAAAAAATATATATATATATATAAAAAAAAAAGAACAAACAATAAAAATTAAAAAATGTAATAAAATAAAATACTGAATAACCGAAAAGTCTCTGACCCGGTGGGGGATGATTTGTTAGCCAGTCCGCCAAGCTATGCCCCTATTCACAGCTGGGTGCGGTCAGAGACTTTCCCGGAGATAGGTGTAAAGGGACGTTTTTAGTGAGAAGAGAGAGAGATCTGTTGAGAGCAAGTGATAAAGATCATTATAGTTTTGACATAAGACCCGAAAACGATTGTGTTGGTCTAGTCGGTCTAGAAGCAACAGAGAAGTTAAGGCGACATAAGAGTTCAGAAGAATCTACATCACCGATAATTAGCTTATGCAGAAAAGAAACACCTAAGACTGTCCTACGGTTAGCTAGCGAGGGTAGGTCCATAAGCAAGAGTCTGCTGGAGTACGATGGTAAACGAAGATTGGGGTCCCAATTTAAGCCTCGAAGGGCAAAAAGCAAGAATTGCTTCTGAACTGACTCAATACGATCAATATGCTTTTTATACTGCGGACACCATACGGACGAACAGTATTCAAGAGTGGGACGGACTAGAGCAGTGTAAAGTAGTTTTGTGGTGTAGGGATCATTAAATTCCTTCGACCAACGTTTAATGAATCCAAGTACACCATTCGCCTTATTAACTATAGAAGTGATATGAGGATTGAAAGTCAATTTGGGGTCAAAAAGAATTCCAAGATCAACGACAGACGATATACGTTGCAACGGTTCATTTCCAATTATATAGGAAACCAGCAAAGGTTTGCAACGGTGGAAAGTAATAAACATACACTTGGAGCAATTAAGGTGTAAATGATTAACCAGGCACCAAGACTGCAAGGAGTTAAGATCATCTTGCAATCTGGTATAATGCATCGGGTCGTTAAAAGATAAAATAAGTTTTACGTCATCGGCATACATAAGTATCCGAGAATAGGATAATATTGTGGGGAGATCATTTATGAAGAGAGTAAAAAACAAAGGACCTAGGTGGCTACCTTGAGGTACACCCAGAGGTTACAGAAACAGGTTTTGAAATATTGGAACGTAGCAGAACTTTTTGAGTTCTATCTTTTAGATATGACGAGACCCACAGCAGAAAAGGGGAGGGAAATCCTAGTCGATCGAGCTTAAAGAGGAGGAGATCATGGCTGACAGAGTCAAAGGCTTTAGGATTCTTTCCAAAGAGTTGGGAAGACTGAAGAATCAAGAGATAGATTAAAGAGTTTAAGTAAAGGATTGCATAAAGAGCTAGAACACTCCTTGAGCACACAACTAGGAATGTTGTCAGGCCCAGGAGAGTAGGAAGATTTAAGTGATTTTAAAAATGAAAGTAGAGAGGTTTCGGATATAATGGGAGCACAGATTGAGTTGGAAGAAGAAATGTTATAAGGATAAGAAGTGTTAGCACATTGGACAGAGGAATAAGTTGATTGGAAGAAATCAGCGAATAAATCAACGGCAGCGGAATCATTGCTAGCCTTTTGGTCACCTAGAAAAAAAGAGGAAGGTAAAGACGAAGATCTACGTTTAGAGTTCACAAAACTATAGAATTGTTTAGGATCTTGTGCGAATTGGATTTTGCAACAGACCAGATATTTTTTATAGCACTCCGAGTTGAAAAGTGTAAACCCTGTTAGACGCTACATGTGAGGATGAACTATTTGAGGGCAAGCTGGTTGGCATTGACCTCACTGGATTTTTTGGCCTGAACTCATGCACAATCATACCTAGCAACCAAAATGATGGGTCACATATGATTGGAAAAGATTCAGGCGGAACACTAATTTTAAACGATGCGAGGTCGCGATTTTGGGAAAAGCTAAACTTTGAAACGGAAATTCTTGCTGAGCATTTGGTCTCAATATATGCGGCAATTAACTCGCAAGTAGTATCCGGAGACAACCTAGACACAAAAACTTGCTTGCGCGGTGCCACAACAGAAAGAAGAGAAGGTTGAGTAGGAATCGGAATAGAAACACTGCCAGCAGGTTCAGGCGACGGTATTGGTGACTGACCGAATCTACGATCAGAAGGTAAATTTAAAACATTTCAGCAGCTTGATTCAGGGAGGGGGACGGAGACAAATCAAGCATATTTCCTGGCGAAGCGGACAATGATTATGTTGGAGTCATTTCATTACTTAAAGGGGACAATGGAAACGATGACGAAGGTTGCTTCGAATTGCCAGTCACGGGAGGTGTAACATCTAGAAATTGAGGCTCCAACCGACGTGCGGGTGGTGATTCGAATTTAAATTCGCTAAGCATCTCGGAACTGGCGTCAAACTCACTTGTGAGATGCTTGGATATTTTACGCAACTCATCAAATTTGTTTTTTAAGTCGGTAGCCATCCGCGAGAACTTAAACTGCTTTTCACTGCAGACAGGGCATGTCCAGCACAAAGTGCCGTTTTCCTTTTTAGGGGAGCAGACTTTGTCCAGTTCGCGTCCATTCAGTCCTGCGCATTTAATGTGCATAAGGTTCTCGCACAACTAACAGGCAACAAACCGAAGTTGGTCCGACTCATTTGCCTTTTTAAATGTGCAGGACTTTTTGCAGCATGACATATTGCACCAAATTTACCACAGGGTCTCAAGACTAAAGAGAAAGCAAAAGCAAATCAAATCAAAGAGCGTATCAATAGATCACTCGCAGAGCGGCGTTAGAAAACAAACGTTCTGAGCTCTGAGTGCAGAACAAGAAGCAACAACAAAGCTAAGTGGGAGCTACGCACAAAGAGAATAAGCACGGGCGAACACACACACAAACCTGTGTAAAGAGGGGGAACCGCCAAAAATCCAGCACTTGCTTAAGCAAAACAGAAACACAAACACAGCACAGACGCCGCGATTTTAAAATTTGATAAAACAATTATAAAAAGATGCACAAATCGAAAGCAAAGCACAAACCGATGGTGGGTTATACTTATGAGAATGTTTAAGTTGAAATTTGGAAATAATAGGTACGTTAAATGACACAAATAATATTTAATTGCGGAGCACAAAAAAGCACGTCAATCACTCAACAAGAGTCTCTCTCTCAAAATTTGCATTTTAATCATGGCAATTATTAAATGAGTTACATGCAAAGTGTACAAAGCAAGATATGAGACATCAATTCTGATTAAATTCATTCCAAAAATGTGAACAAACACATCAGCCATAGAAAATTGCTGTCTAGCGACAATATTAATTCTACCAAATACAATTCTGCTAGCTGCTCTGCCGTCAGCAGCAATTTATTGTGCGGCGAATTCAACAGATGTCCGTCTCGCTCTCACCCATATTGATTCCCATAAGAGCAAAATTGATGTTAGAAATTGTCGGTAGATTTTGAACGTGTCATTCCAGCCTTACAAGCCGAGTTTCAAGTCAATCGAATGAAAAAAAAACTTCCCCATACATTCTTTTCCGACGCATTTTCGGCTTTTCCGGGTGGAATTTTCCAAAACCCCGTCTTAGTACGCACTTGCACCACATAAGGAAACTTCTGTCGAAATTTCAGCCCTCTATCTCTTACCGTTTAGGCTGTGCGATGATTGCCAATCAGTCAGTCAGGACAAACTCTTATATATTTAGAAGAGATAAGGTCGGAAATGTTTTCTTCTCCCTGTTACATACTTTTCCACAACTTCATGATACCCTTTTACCCATTTTTAATTTTCAAATGTTTATGGTTTGTTTTGGAAATCTTTTGAACAGTTTGTCTGTATGAACGCGACAATTTTTTAGAGACTATAAGAGATATAACCACAAAAAAATTTTATAATAAAATTCAATAATCTGCAAGCATTGTTCGCTTGGGAGTCGATTCATGGTTAAATTATAGACCAAACTGAACGTCTTTGGCAGTAACTTGTGACACGAAAACAGCTGGGCTGCCAAAAACAGTGTTTCCATAAAGCAACTTGCTAAAAAATCACCCTGAGCTAAGCTAAGCTAGGTACGGAGACGCTGAGAATTTTCTCGGAGCCCATCTAATTACATAGCTGAAAGAATGCACTGTAGAAAATTAACCGAGCACATTCTCACAGCGGGTACGGAAACACCACAAATGCGCTCTGAGAACGAGCATGGCCTGCCAACTCGTTTTTTGGCCAAACAGCTGATAAATTCTCGCAGGGGGTCAAAGAAATTATCAAACATGTTTGATAATTGTCAGAGGTACCTACGAGAAAAAAAAATGGACTCAAAAATCTCAAAAAAAAAACAATACAAAAGACATTTGGAAAACTCTACGGAAGACGAACAAGTGGCGCTAATCGAAGTGGTCAAATCGCCACTCATTTTATGGGATTTGATTAACAAAAAGCAATTCGATGCAATTTGCACCCTGCAAAAATGCTCCTCCTCTTTCAGCGACACCCAAAATGACCCCATAAAAACAACCATGGCATTCCCCAAAGCGTCTTCGTTCATCAAAGAGTCTACCAGTTTACATTTTCACAAAATGATTAAATTTTCTTAAGCGCGCTTTGTTTTGTAAACAAACAACAGCTGACCAGTAGTAGAGTGACCGTTTCAGATTCAGTGACATTTGGCTGATTATTATGAATTATCTGAGAATTATGAAACAATTGTCGCTGCGAGAAAATTCTCAGCGTCTCCCTACCTAGCCTTATAAAGGATAGCTAAAATAATGCATACTTAAATAGGGTTAACTTGAGAATGTTGTGCTAATTGCAGTCACGAATGGTATTCTTCTGTGACGTCTTTGTTATTACAGAGTTCCTGCAGGACTTATAATTTAGCATTTGTTTCTGAGTAAAGTTTATTCTCTATTTGGCCAAATGTTTAAGTCGGATGTATTCACTCAGTGAAGTGTATAAATCGATTACATTTTTCCAGGATAAATACCTAAGTTTAATCGACTATTAAAAAAAGTTTCGACTTGAAATTTAAAAGCTAAATATAAACGAGAGCGTAAGTTAAAGTCGGCCCTGCCCGACTTCGAAATACCCGTTACTCAGTTCAATTAGTGTTTAATAACCTCATGCGGCTAGGATAAGTATGCAACATTTTTTTAACTCGGCCATTTATTATCCGATCCTTTTGAAAATTGTGAGAGATTGTAGATATTGGCCACATAGACTACACTGCAAAATCTGAGCACGATATCTTAAAAATTGTGGGAGTTATTCAACATTTTCTATTGCGGGGGCGGGAGGGGGCGTGGCCAAAATTTGAAACAAACTTGATCTGCCTACAGACAATACTAGCTTACATCTAAAATTTGGTTGCTCTAGCTCTTCTAGTCTCTGAGATCTAGGTGTTCATACAGACGGACGGACGGACAGACGGACATGGCTATATCGACTCGGCTGTTGATGCTGATGAAGAATATATATACTTTATGATATCGGAGATGCTTCCTTCTCCCTGTTACATACATTTGCACGACTTTAGTATACCCTTTTTACTCTACGAGTAACGGGTATAAAAATAGAGGAAAGTTAACTTCGGCAGAAGTTTTTTTTTCCGAAGTTTGTAAACCCGTGCAGCACGTTTTCTACCTAATTTGAAGGACATATCCACTGAAAACAAACAAGTTTTTCTCAATAAGATTACTTTTGTATGACAGCTATACTATATAGATGTCCGATTTCGACCAAACTTGGCAGAACCGTGGCATAGAAGCATAGAAAGCTAGTAAATAATGAGTTTGGAGACGATTGCATTAAAAACCAAAAATTTTTTTCACTTAAACTAGTTTTTCGACCGATTGTTCCTATGGCAGCTATATATTATAGTCATCCGATCCGGCCGGTTCCGACAAATGTGCAGCGTATTTGGACCAGAAGACTTCGTGCAAAGTTTGGTGGCGATAGCCTTAAAACTGACGGAGGAGATAGAAACAGACGGACAGACGGACATGGCTATATCGACTCAGCTCGTCATGCTGATCAAGAATATATACTCTTTATGTGGTCGGAAATGCTACCTTCTATGCGTTACAAACATCTGGACAATTTCAATATACCCTCTGCAAGGGTATAAAAACATTAAGGGGTGAAACTACTGTAGCTCATAATTTTCATGCGTTTTTCCACGAATTTTTTCGCCCAGAAGGAATGTGAATAAGCAAACGAATGTGAATAAGCGAACGAATGTCATATCATTAAATATACATTCAAAGCTACAAAAACATTATTTTACAAAAAAAATTGAGAAAGCTGAGCTAACTTCGTCTGTGCCGAAGTTTTTATACCCTTGCAAGAGCACGCTTAAATATTTTCAAAAAATTCTCATTTTCCCATTTTCCGACCGATCGTTCGAATGGGAGTTATATGATATAGTCATCCGATTTGGCCGAAAATTTTTAAAATTATGTGAAAGCATGGGAAACAAACAAATACAAAATTGCAGGATGCTACCATTACAAAAAAAAAAGTTTTTCTAACTAAGACTATTTTTCAGATCTATCTTTTGTATGGCAGCTATACTATATAGTTGTCTGATTTTATTAAAACTTGGCAGAATTATAAAAAAGCATAGAAAACTTGGGATTATAAAGCTTGGAGACGTTTACATTGAAAAGAAAAAAGTTTTTCTCACTAAAACTATTGGTAGTGTGCAACAAAAAGAAGACTGTACAAAATTTTAAGAAACAGACAGACAGACGGACAAACGGACGGACAAAGCTCAATCGACTCAGCTCGTCACCCTGATCATGAATATATATAGGTTACGGGGTCCGAAATGAATATTTCTATGCGTTGCAATCTTCTGGGCAAAATAATAATACCCTTTGCAAGGGTATAAAAATGACGCCATTCCCCTGGACCGTGTTTGATGAACTGGCGTAAGTTTCGGCCAGAGGGAAAAAGAAAAAAATACAGGGTGCGCCATATAAAGTGTCGGTATGGCAACACTGAATAACTTTGACATTTACCAACCGATTGCTTTTGTTAGACATGTTTTGGAAACATCAATCTAGTATAAATTTGACCATGGAACGCTTCACACCAAAACAACGTGCCGAAATAGTGACGCTGTTCATCGAAAATAATCGTTCAATTGTGCTAACAATTGGAAACAAATTTTGATGACTGATGAGGCCCATTTCACGCTTTCTGGTGGTGTTAATAAGCAAAATTGTCGCATATGGGGCACGGAAAATCTACACCGCATCCATGAAATACCTTTAAACGTCCCTGGACGCCTGGTATCAAAAAGAGGCGATATTGACTGGCCACCCAGATCTCCAGATTTGACCGCCCCAGACTTCTTTTTGTGGGGCTATTTAATAAGCAAGGTTACGTCAGCGATCCACAGACCATTGAAGAGCTTAAGGCCAACATTCGTGCCGAAATCGCCACTTTATCGACTGAGACGCTCGAAAAAGTGATGGAAAATGCCGCAAAAAGGGCACATTTTGTTGTGGCCAATAAAGGCGGCCACTTGATTGATGTTGTGTTCAAAAAGTAATCGAAATAAATTGTACAGGACCAAATTAAAGGAACAAGATCAACATATAGCAATCGGTTGTTTGTTTTTATATTTATTCAGTGTTGCCATACCGACACTTTATATGGCGCACCCTGTACACTTAATCTACATTTATATAGCTTGTATAATGACGTACGAAATTTTAAAAATATGAATTTTTGTGTATTTAGGGAAGATTTGAAAAAAAGGTTGCCTTTCCATCCAAAAAAAACGACACTATGTAGTAATTAAAAATCTTCCAATTAATTTATTGGCATCCTTAAGATGTAGCCGAAATTTAAGCAAAAATATTACAAATTGTATATTATAAAAAACTTGTTCCGAGAAAAACACGTTCAATCTTTTACCGTGTGGTATTAACTAGAAAATAAGAAAAATCCTCGCTTTAAAAAACTTTTATTATTTGTCTGCAATCCCAGGATCATAAAGCTGCTCTTCCAAATTCGAAAATTCGTCCTCAATATCTTTTTTTGATGATTTTATGCTCGAGCGCGTCGTTTTCGCAGTATTGGTCAGAAGCGCTTCGCATCGGACTCCAAGCAAAAATTAAGGCCAACAAATTAATCTCCAGCATGTTCATAAAGTGCAGGATATTAGTGAGATCGTCATTGAAAGTACCTACAGCGATGCCGATTTTAAACCAGAAACTCGCTATTTTAGCACATATGTTGAAGCTCCACGCTCATGTACTGTCGTATTTTTCCTTAGTAATGTCAGGTCAGAAATACATCACATCTACGTCTGTGAGGGCCATTAAGAACTTGAAACCCCGAAAGGTAATAATATTCCCAGCAAGTAGTTACCGGACAGGTAGGTGGTGCTGGGCGGCAGGAAGCGCTTTCAAAAAATATAAATTTAGGGGAAAATTTTTTTCTTTCGCATAATCGTTTTGCTCCATCGTCTAAAAGAGTTAAACTATTTTTTAAGGCATTCAAAATAAAAGGATTTTTCGAAAATTCTACAGTGGTGTTAAGCCTTAACAGTTTTATATTAAAACGTCATACACTACATATGTCCTTAATATTAAATTATATTCTTTTAGTATGCTTAACAAAGGTTGTGCAACTTTTGCTCACTGTGCCGACATTTTGTCAATATTTGATTTATTAGCTTAAATTGTAACAAAATATCATTGGTTTTTCCCTGCAATGTAGGGTTTGAAAAATATTTTAAGCAATTGGCCCATTAAAAACATCTGTACGTTTTTCTGGATTTGTTTTAAACTTCTGGGCTAATCGTTTCTTGGAATTCAAAACATTCCTAGTTGTGTGTTCTAGTTCTTTATGCAAACCTTTGCTTAAGATTTTCAATCTATCACTCAATTCGTCTGTCTTTCCATCTCTTTTTAAAGATTCTTATCCTCTCCATTAAAAAGGTTGGGAAGTAGAATGTTTCAAATTACAGAGGCATTGCTTAGCTATCCGCCATTCCGTAATTGTTTGAATAGATTATAACCTCCAAATTGCAGCATTATTGTAAATTAATTTTGTCACCTTTCCAGCATGGTTTCATAATGCGTCGGTCAACAACGACCAATTTGCTTGAATTTACTTCGTTAGTAAATGATGGATTCCTTATGAAAAATCAAACTGATGTCATTTACACCGACCTTAGTAAAGCCTTTGATTCTGTCAACCATGATCTCCTCTTTAAGCTCAATCGATTAGAATTTCCCTACTCTTTTCTGCTTTGGGCCTCGTCCTATCTAAAAGATAGAACTCAAAAAGTTCTGCTTAGTTCTAATATAAGGTTGTCAAAAAAGTCTTGCGGTATTTTTATTGAATTTTCAATTGTTCATAAAATTGGTTATAATAATGCGATTTAAGTGAAATATGCGCCGTTTTGTTCGATGACGAGTTCCCAACGAGATGCCAACTTCATAATGCCCCTCTTATAGAAGCTCGCTTCCCTATTGTCAAAAAACTCGGAGAGCCAATTTTCACAGGACTCTCTTGTGGCCAACTTCCGACTACCAAGCTCGTTCGCCATGGACAGAAATAGGTGGTAATCACTTGGTGCGAGATCCGGACTATACGGTGGATGCCAAAGAACCTCCCATCCGAGCTCCCGGAGCTTCTGGCGCGTCACCAAAGATGTGTGTGGCCTGGCGTTGTCCTGATGGAAGACAATTCGGCCTCTGTTGATCAAAGATGGCCTCTTCTGCATGAGTTCTGCATTCAAGCGTTCCAGTTGTTGGCAGTACAGGTCCGAATTGAGCGTTCGGCCATAGGGGAGCAGCTCATAGTGGATGATTCCCTGCCAATCCCACCAAACACACAGAAGAACCTTCCTGGCCGTCAATCCAGGCTTGGCCACCGTCTGGGCAGCTTCACCGCTTTTCGACCACGACCGTTTGCGCTTCACGTTGTCGTAAGTGACCCACTTTTCATCGCCAGTCACCATCCGCTTCAAAAAGGGTCGATTTTGTTGCGATTCAGAAGCGATTCGCATGCATCCATACGGGCCAAAATGTTTTTTTGCGTCAAGTCGTGTGGCACCCATACATCGAGCTTCTTTTTGAATCCAAGCTTCTTCAAATGGTTAATAACGGTTTGATGACTCATGCCCAGCTCTTGGCCGATGCTACGGCTGCTACTATGCCGGTCTCTTTCGATCGATTCAGCGATTTCATCGCAATTTTCGACGACAGGCCTTCCGGACCGTGGCGCATCTTCGATCACCTCTGCACCAGAACGAAAACGTTGAAATCATCGTTGTGCGGTGGAAATGGAAGCTGTATCGGGTCCATAAACTGCACAAATTTTATTGGCAGCATGAGATGCATTTTTGCCTTTATCGTAGTAGTACTGTAAAATATGCCGTATTTTCTCTTTATTTTGCTCCATGTTTGCGACGCTATAACTCACGAACGACTAAAAACAAAGAACAATAAATCAAACACGTGTTAGCGCGTGAAAAGAGCTTTCCAAAAAGCTCTAGCGTGAACCGATGCGACGAATACAACTAGAACTACGCGCTTGCAAAGACAAGCTTGCGGAAATACCGCAAGACTTTTTTGACAACCTTTTACTTCAAAACCTGTGACTATAACCACTGGTGTGCCTAAAGGTATCCACCTAGGTCCTCTGTTCTTGACTCTTATTATTAATGATCTCCCTTGAATATTATCCCATTCTCGGATACTCATGTAAGCCAATGACGTTAAACTTATTTTATCTTTCAACAACCCGATTCAACCCGATATTGGATTGCAAGATGATTAACTCCATGCAGTACTGGTGCTTGGTAAATCATTTGCACCTTTATTGCTCCAAGTGCATGTCTACGACTTTCCATCGTTGCAAACCATTTCTGGTTGCCTATACGATTGGTAATTAACCGTTGCAACGTATTTCGTCTGTCGTTGATCTTGGAATTCTGATTGACCCCAAATTGAGTCGTAATCACCATATCTCCTCTATTGTTAATAAAGCGAAGTCCGCAGTATTCGCATCAATATAAGCATGTTGACCGTATTGAATCAGTTCAATTTTTGCTTTTTGCCCTTCGAGGCCTAACCTTCGTTTGCCATCGTACTCCAGAAGACTCTTGCTTATTGATCTTCCTTCGCTAGTTAATCGTAAACAGTCTGAGGTATTTCTTTTCTTCATAAGTTATTTATCGGTGATGTAGATTCTTCTTAACTCTTATGTCGACTTAACTTCTCTGATCCTTCTAGGCCAACTAGAAACTTTTTTCCTTTAATATTGTCTAGATGCACAACTGATTATGTGCAGCATCGATTTCGGGTTTTATCTCCTGACTACAACGATCTTTATCACCTCCTCTCAACAGATCTCTCTCTCTTCTCCTTAAAAACGTCCCTTTACACTTATCTCCGTGAAAATCTCTGACCACTCACTGCTGTGAATAGGGGCAAAGCATATTTTCTATTTGTTTATTATTTTTGGTTACTCTTTCATTTTATCTTTAATTAAAGTCATGCCTTTTTTTAACTTATCTTCACTTTATAAATATATTTATACTCTGTACCGTAGGTACATAGAGTATTATAAGTTTGTGCAAAAGTATGTAACAGCCAGAAGGAAGCATCTCCGACCCCATAAAGTATATATATTCATGATCAGCATCGACAGCCGAGTCGATATAGCCATGTCCGTCTGTCCGTCTGTCAGTCTGTCCGTATGAACGCACAGATCTCAGAGATGGTAAGAGATAGAGGATTGACCTGTATGTTATAGTCGGGCTTGACCGACTTTCTTTCTTGTTTTTTTCTACATAAGTACGTTTATTTATTTTATTCCTCTTTGTATTTGTAAACCTGAATTTTTTTTTTTTGTCTTACCTGTTTATTATCTCTATCAGGCCTGTTCCGGGTTTCACATAATTATTCGAATTCAAATGGAAATCAAATCGAACGATTTTGCGTTGGCTGTTTTGGTATTCGAACGATTTGCATTTGACTTGCAATTCGAATGTTTCAGTTCCAAATTGTTTTCCTTTTGAAAACTCGCTGAGCTAAGTCAGTTGTATTGGCAAAACAAACAAAATACAAACTCTGGAAAAATTTTAGAGTGATAAATATAGCTGTTTAAAATATTGCTTTATTTAAATGGCATCTCGTGAAAATTTACGAATTTACCTTTGAATTCTAAGGCTCCAATGTGAATTCAAATCGAGTAACTCTATCGAATTGTGAAAACGAGACAAGTAGCCAAATCAAAATCGATCAAATTTAGTGTAAGTGAAAACTTGACAGGCTTGTATATTTGTTAAATGGTTTTGTTGGCTCTATTATCGACTCTGAATACAACAGGCTGTGAATCAGGGCATAGCCGACCGGCAAATAAAAATCCCCCATCGAGTTGGAGTCGTTATTAGTTTTTTTTTTGTAATTTTGTTAGGCTTTCTTTGTTAGGCAGTCTTAAAAAATAAGGCTTTTTATAATGTGTTTACAAATGCATTGCCAGCCTTTTTTTTGTCGACCATTAATATATAAATGAATAAATAAATTCCCTAATACCAGTTGAAAGTATTCGAAAACGAGAGCAGATCCGAATAATTTAAAAAAGACACGGTAATTATGAAAAATATGGTACAAATTTCTTAACGATTTGTGATAGATGCTTATAGTATAGTTATCAATAGCCGTGTAGAGCAGAAGAAGTGATCGCTAAGCAGGTATCAAAAAAAAAAAATGATACATCTAATACTTTCTGTTAAATGAAGTGCTACATTTTTGGACAAATACTTTAAAAGACAATTGACAGCGCTACGTGTCAACATGGAAATTGCATAATAGTTGTCAAACTTAAGTTTTTACATATATTTTTTAGTTATTTTCAATCTATTTATCGGCCTTAATACACTCATTTTTAAGTCCAGTGTACAAAATGAACCAAGATACGCGTATGGGTATCGAAATAACCTACCGATAAACAATTACAGCTGTAGCTAGCAGATACAGATACAAGCTCTCAAGCTCCTCAATCATGATACGTCAAATTGTCTATCATGATACCGAATCACTGGAGTTCAGCAGAAAGATCAAGAAAAAGTATGATTGGTCAGTAAGCAAGCTCTTATATTGAACGCGGCCAATGGAATTTTGCACAGACTTATCCTTTGGCTGCACACTGCTAAAATGTCGGAGCCGTGGAGCTGACAACTGCAACTTGTAGCTGTCATTGTAATGATCTGCTTCAGCATACACGAAGCTAGCTTTCATTTCTCGTTTTTATTCCCATGTAGAGAATATATTAAAATTGTCCAAATGTTTGCAAGGCAAAGAAGGAAGTATCTCCCACCACATAAATTATATACACTGCGCGTCATTGCTGCAGTATCAACATTTTTGTTGAGTGTATAATTTCGTTGGTACAGAGTATATTATAGTCGGGCTTGACCGACTTTCTTTCTTGTTTTTTATGATTATTATCGATGTTTTTAATTTTTAACAAGAAAGAAAGTTGGTCAAGCCCGACTATAACATACTCTGTACCAACGAAATTATACACTCAGCATAAAGTTTGATGCTGCAGTAGCAGCTGAAAGCAGCGCTGCTAATGCGCTGCAGCAGCGAACCACCATTCCTTTGACTGATCGATAAGTTATTAAGATTATTAAATATATCCAAAAGGAACAAACCATCTATCTTTAAAACTGCGGGAGATATGAGGTTTTTTCTACATTGCAAACAGGTCAAGCCTCTATCTCTTACCATCACTGAGATATGTGCGTTCATTCGGACAGACAGACGGACAGACAGACGGACAGATAGACGGACAGACAGACGGACGGACAGACAGACGGACATGGCTATATCGGCTCGGCTGTTGATGCTGATCAAGAATATATATAGTATACTTTATAGGGCCGGAGATGCTTCTTTTTGGCTTGATGCTGATCAAGAATATACACACTTAATGAAGTCGGAGATGCTTCCTTCTGGCTGTTACATACTTTTGCACAAACTTAATATACTCTGTGTACCTTTGGCACGGAGAATTAAAATTCTTTAAATTTAGATTAGCACAGCACATCTAATGAATAAGTTTTATTTTTAAAAATCGTATACGCCAGCTGTAAAGAAACTAGCCATGAAAAAGCTTTTGAATCATTGCCGTTCGGACTCAGCGTTAAACTGTAGGTCCCTTTCTCTTGTGCTAAAATTAGAAGCCCAAACGCCAAAAGATTAAGAAATGCTCTTCTTTGGCGCCCTTGGCGCTGTCTATTGTCCATTGTTTGATTTGTTATGTGTACCAAATGTTCAATTTATTTTTAAATTAATCTACACTTTTCATTACTAGTACTAGTACCCCACTGTGCCCGGCAAATAAACTCTCATATCTGCCATTAACATTTAACTTAAATTCTATATTATATGTGTTTTTTATCTACAGGTTTCTATTGTGTTCGAAGCGGGAACGAGCTGCGATAGTATTCAAATTGGACCTTCTAAAAATAACAGCAAAGACAAAGCTCAAAGTTGTGAAGAAGCTACTTTTCCCGTATCATCGTCAAGTTGTATTCCACAAAGAAATGATGCGCTCTGTAAGATGGCCAATGAAAGTTGTACAATTAAAAATCACCATATTGAAAATTTGGAACTGAATGAAATACTTGTAAGTGTCGGTTTGATTTAACTGAAACAATTTATTAAACCAATCATATTCATAGACTAACAATCAAAACGATGGAGTATCTACATCAGCCCATTCAAAAAATCCTTCGACAGCGTTTAAACGCAAACAATCTTCCAAAAAAAAAATATTTACGAGCATAACCAATTCTGCAACAAGAAACGACATCAAAAAACTTCATATATTTAACGAACCCTCCGCCAAGAATTCAGGATTTGTAAAATGGGAAAATGGTGGAAAAACTATGTACAATAGCACCTACGACAGTCGAGGTATAAATGAACATTGTAATATTAATATAATTGCTGGTGGATCTGATAAAAGCCTCGATAAGGAATCATACATCACACCTTCTCCAAACGCCAATCATAATGTCGGGGAAGGCGAGGAAGATTGGGAATCCGGTGAGTCTTCTGTTAACCTAGCACCAAAAGTACTACCCTTACTTTCTTCTATGCCCTATTCCCAATATAATGTGTCTATAAACGCGCAAGCAGAAAGCAAAAATGCGTGCAAATCTTTCACGGAGAAATACTTTCCCAATCAACTAGACAAGTTTGGTGATATTAAATTTATTTCGAATATTAAAGACAAACAATTGCATCGTGCTCATCTATTGATGCAGAATCCCCAAGAAAATGATGATTTCACTGCTGGAAGGAGAAATTCTCTTCCACGGGCAATAAAAACAAGAGCTCCAAACTATAATCCGAAATTTAAAAGGAATAAACTGAAAGTTTCTCAAAATCTTCAGTGGATTCAGAATTATTTTAGGTCGGAGTCTGCAAACTTTTCCCGGAATTTTGTGGCATTTCGAAAAAATAATTTTGATAGTCGCAACATGACCACCAATGTTACTACTACTGCTTCATCCTCAACGGCCTTTGGTCAGATGCATTCATCGTCCTGTCCAGTAATATTCAACAATTCTAGTTTTTATTCAATGGGAACTAGATCCAAATCTACAATCACATTGCCTGCGTGTCAACTTCAATCGAGCAATCAAATTTGGAGGAATAATAGTGATGATTATTACTCATACATTTGTGATAACCAACTAAGTTTTAATAATTCATCGTTTAAAAGTTCTTGCACTTGCATTGGAAATTCGATAGAAAATAAGTTATTATTTCAAAATAGGAACAACACGAACATAAATTCCAACGTTGTCATAGTATGTGGTAAGACCGCAGATACAATCTCCATTGGATTTAATGTAGAGTCGAAGAAATCAATTCGCTTCAGCGAAGATCAACCATATGTGTTTTCTGATCTAAGTAGAGTGGTTGAAAAAATTGACTTGGAGCATAGAACTCGTGAATCATTTTCTGATTTAGTTAATTCAATTAATTGCAATACTTCATACCGACAGTACGAACACAAAGTAAACCAAACACCACAAAATCCGGATGTCCCAAGTTTGGAAGAAGACAACTCCAAAGATAACTCCAGTTATGCAAATGAACCTAGGAACGTACACGAATAGTGACCAATTCCATTAAGGTATACGTTTATGTACATTTGTATTCTATATTACATCATTGGGGAAAAATTTGTATCATTTTTTCATTTCGGAGGCATTAAATTGCATTTATTTTGTATATTCTGTTATGTTTAGAAGTCCTTTGTTTTCCGCTCCTAAAAAAAATTAAGAAATTCTGTATCTGGATATAATTAAACGAATACAATCTACTTGTAGTTCATTTTTCAATATTTGTATATCATGGTTTTTGTATATTACATCTACAATACAAATTTTACAATAAGCTAATGTTTTTATGTGTATGTTAATTTACAAACTGTTGGCAATAAGCATATTTATTAAGAATGATGAACAGAAAAACATTTATAAAAAGTTTACTTTAATTCATGTAATCAGCTAATTTTCTTTTAAGTTTAGATTGTAGACGAATGCTATTAAAACTATTGCTATTGATTATTGAATATGATTGTGTACGCGTATTATTTATGTATGTGACATTTAACATTGCTTATAAAATTTCTTTGATTCCCTTTGCGTGGTATGAGGGTTGCTTAAAAGCAAAGAACAGTGCTTTAAGAGGGCCAAGGAAGATTTTCTTTTTATTTCTGTTTGGTGTTAAGCTAACTAAGACTTTTGCCGGTTTTATCCACTATTTTTCCAGAAAGTCTAAAAAATGAAAACATTCAAGAATGGTATTCGCCGTCTACTTAAATTGAGCCTATATAAGGTGTCCGTTTGATAAATTCTTACTGAACTTTTTCAATTAATCAATTAAATCAGTTAAATCATCAATTTTCCATCACTCGAAGTTTGAAAAACAGCACATTTATTCGAACATTATCCTTCAAAAAAATAGTATGTACAAACATTAATTTCTAAAAACAGCACATTTATTCCAATTATCCGATACAATAGTATTACCACAATTGTATCTCATCGAATTTGATAATTAAGGTGCAACTCAAAGTAAACCAGACTTTTTAAAATTCTTTGGTGGCGACACATGTTGATGTTACCTCTAAAAATAAGTTTTAAGAGAGTTTTTTTTCAAGCTTGACGCTTTATTGTGAAACATTTGGTTACAAATTCGTTTTTTAAAGTATTGTCTATCGTTAGCTTTTACTTTTTCCCCACCTTTCTGGCAATTTTCGAATAGCATCTCAAAAAAAAAGAAGCGACTTTTGATGGTATCGAACCTGCTGAAGCCTCCTCAAGGGCACACGATGGAAGCAAATAGTAGTTGGAAAGGACATTTTCTGGGCTATGCGGGGTAGGACTTCCAATTTCAGTGCTTAAAGGTATGTGTCGACAGGCCAAACAAAATGTGGCTGAGAATTGTCATAATAAAAAAGTTACCTTGAAGTGCCTTTGCCCGTACTCTGGCAATTTTTGCTTCTATGCTCTGCACTAATGCATCAATTGACATCGGTAGAGTTGGCCTGTGATGGTTTCACCCGGTTGAATCAGCTATTAGTATACTACTCCCAATTAGTCCCACCAAAGACATATACATGACCTTTCCGCAGTGAATATTAGAATTTGGCGTGGATCTTTGATTGTGGCCGGGCAGTCTAAATGATTTAAAAAATCCACTAAAACTTATTTGTACAGATAATAATATTTATACTTTAGTTAATTACATCTTTATCCGCAACCCGTCAAAATCTCTCTACCGTCGGAAGTATAAGAAAACCAAGCTTCTCTTAGTCTCTTGGCCGGTTGATTAAAAGATTTTAATTAAAAATGTTTTTTCCAGGGACCGTAATTATTTTATTATTATTTATTATTAAAATCTCACTCAAAATAATAATGATTAAATTATATTTTTTAAGTAGAACTCAACAATAATACCTTTAAAAATATTACTTAAACCCTGATTAAGACATGTGATTCAGGAATTAGGGCAAGATACTTGATACATGTCCCACGTAAGTGAATCAAATCGAACCAATGAAACACAGTTCCATGTTTCACCCATAAATTAAATTTCGCTTAAAAATATTTGTGATTATTCTTCATTTGGGCATTTCCACAAAAAGGTCCACCTAGACCAAAAAATTTAAAGTTCTCAAAAACAACAAGTTTTCAATGAGAATCCATTTAATTGAAGTACTCTAAGCTAATCTTACAATTATTCACAACCCATATCGAGATTTTCGAATGCAAAGTCGCACAATCTCCATTTGTCTCATTTTTATACCCTGTTCCCATTAAAAAGGGGGATCATGAAGTTGTGGGAACGAATGTAACAGGGAAAAGGAAAACATTTCCGACACCATAAAGTATATATATTCTTGATCAGAATGGACAGCAGAATCGATGTAGCCATGGCCGACTTTAACTTACGCTCTCGTTTGTCATTAGATTAATATTAATATAGTATATTTTAGGAAAAATCATATGCTAAAATAGGTTAAAATTAAGTCAAAATATGTTAAAATATGTCTTTTCTCCAGGGCTGCAAACCGGTTTTAAATCGAACCGGTTATAACCCGGAATTCCGAGTTTTATTTTACTGCGACCCGAACCTCTTTAGAATTAAACGCTGAAACCGAACCTGTTCCGAACCTAAACCATAATAGCCTGTTTTTTTTAACATCCTTGACTCCCATGCTTTTTCAATGATTCACAAAAGCTTAACATAACATTGTAAATATTTTTCAACAAAAACTAAAAAATGGTATTTTACTTAACAGTAAATTATATTTCCCATACGATTTGGTTAGTTATAGGATTAAATTAACTTATATAATTTAGTAATATCTAGTATTTATATAAATGTATATTGTTTTATATTAATCCTGCAGTTTAAAGCCGACTCGAGGTCATGTTATGCTTTCGCAGAATTTTAAACAGAGACACAACACCACAAATGAGGTTTAACAATTATTTTTCTCTATATCTTATCTTTATCGATTTTTCGGACTACACCAGGCCAGGGACCGTAACTGTTATAACTTTTAAGATAAAAGTTATAAAAAAAAACAATTACTTTAAAATTTTAAAATAAAAATCCAAATGTAATGGTTAATTCACAATTTTTATATAACATTTTTTTAATAACAATGATTTGAAAACTTTTTTTTTAATTAGGAAAAAAAATTGAATTTAGTTTATATAAACAATTTAATATAAAATTGTTATTCAATAGTTTGTATTTAACAATTATCAAATAGTTGTTATTCAAAAATTTTTAGTATAACAATTAAAATTAACAATCATATAGGTCCATATGTTTATATTTGAGTTAGGGTTGTCGATATTTTATCGATATATCAATATTTTTGTTTGACGATAATGATATTTTTTGTGCCGATACAAAACGATATATCTGAAAAAAAAAACAACCATTAAACTTAAAATCGGCCGTTCGGTACATCTGTGTTACACGGAGCTTATATTTTTATACTCTGTACCGTAGGTACATAGAGTATTATAAGTTTGTGCAAAAGTATGTAACAGCCAGAAGGAAGCATCTCCGACCCCATAAAGTATATAAATTCATGATCAGCATCGACAGCCGAGTCGATATAGCCATGTCCGTCTGTCTGTCTGTCAGTCTGTCCGTCTGTCTGTCTGTATGAACGCACAGATCTCAGAGATGGTAAGAGATAGAGGATTGACCTGTATGGGACATATGCTTCTTATGTCGGCAGGCAGCTCAAGATTATTTTCAATTTTAGCCACGCTTCCTCCCGCCCCCGCAATTTAGAAAAAACGTCATATCTCCCACAGTTTTGAAGATAGATCTGTTGTTCCTTCTGGACATATTTATCATATCGTAACTTATCATATCCATATCATATCATATCGTAACTTATCGATCCGCCGAAGAAATGAAGAAGATCGGATGAACGGTTTTCGAGTTATGATCAAAAGACAAATTTTCTTGGTACAGAGTATGTTATAGTCGGGCTTGACCGACTTATTTTCTTGTTCTTAGTATTTCAAGACCGTACCAATGCCCATTGCCTTTTAGGGGCCAAGTCAGTCGGAACAATCGGGCCGTCGTTGCCAGTCTCTGCTATATAAGCGCTCCAATACAAAATCTATATTGTAGAATAAAGAAAAGTGCAATGTGAAATTATTATAATCCAGTAAGCAAAATCTGTTAGTCTTTAAGCTCTGTACTCTGAAATTCAAAAAATGCATCTGGTCACAGTATTAAATATATTAATTTAAAAATTTGGCTTTTGCTTTGATATTTGAAAGTGATTCTAATTTTGTGAAGTGTTGTGTTGGAAAGAAACTTCACTACTAAGTTACTTTGAAAACATAGCCAGTCTTAAGGAAAATAATTTAATCGTACATTGAAGCTATACTATTAGAAAGATCAGATAGAACGAAAACTTGCATTGGTCATAAGTGATCTTATAGACGTAGACGATCTGTAATATAGTTTCCTGGTTTGTGTAAGCTTTAGAAAACAACGATATTATCGATATATCGATGTTTTTTGGTCGTGATATATCAAATATCGATATTGAAAATTTAGATTTTTGATATTATCGATATTGATATTTTGAGATATATCGACAACCCTAATTTGAGTGCTTGAAGGGCCAAAACATCTATGGACAATGGCGAAAATTGCTCCTCTAAGAACAAATTTTTAAAATTGCCCACATCTACAACATTAACAAAATTGTGGATAATTAGCTCATATGTAAAATCAAAGAAAATGTAACGGATAATTATCTTTGGCCATCCTTAACACCAATATCACACCAAATGTTGATCAGCTTGGAAATATTATATTATTCGGGTGCTCACGATTTACTTTGCATATCTAAGGTGTGCGGTATGAAAAATTGACAAATACTGCAAGAATTGTAGAAAATGTGTTGATTATATTACCACCTTAAGGTAATATTACTCAGCCAGCAGCTCAGGGAAACTCACCTTTCCCTTCTGGTATACGCGAACAGTAAAAGCATATTTCACACTCAATGATTTTAAAGCAGCTTCTGAGACTTTATCTATATCTACTTATAGTTTACCAGCCACTTTCGACTTTCCATGGTGACGTTGAGACGCAAGGCTCCGTTAAAATAGAAAAGAACCTTTCCGAGCCATTTGATACTAAAAGAGGTTTTAGGCAGTGTGACACCCTATCGAGTGACTTCTTCAATCTACTAATGGCAATAGATCGGGCACTATTTTTAACAAAACTTGCAACTTACATATGCCGATGATATTGAAATCATCGGCAGAGTAATCTGTCGAGAAACAAAAATGGACCTTTTAAAGTTCATTCCTGAATGAACTGCGAACTGTATGAGCTCTATGTGTTCACTGATCTAGTCAAGCGCATAAAACGATGATGAAGAAGCTACAGGTGAAGAGTGATATTTCGAAGCATGTCGTGTCCTATTGGTGGCAGCTCGCTCAAGGCAGGCTAGTGGCAGGCATTAATAGCAGCGGCCACGACCGATCAACGTTTGAAGATTATGAAGAATATATTATTACAAAAAAATTTAATAACCATTATTATTTATTAAGTTTTAAAAATAATACCTTTTTTATGGCATCTGATGATAGGTTGTACCTTAAGACAGTAAGAATTAGTTACAGTGCAGAGAATGCTCTACACTGACTTGTGTGGTCGGTACGCCATGCATTACAGAAGCCAATTCATATAGTCGAGGATACAGAAGTTTGTTCTCTTCCCAATATTTCATAATAACATTTTTACAGCTGATCGGCTTCGGGTAGTAACTATATATTTCAGCTATTATCCGCTGAAGCTCGGCATCGTCATCCTTAGTTGATCCTCGTTCACGGACGTCTCTTCAATCGAATCTAAAAAATTTTACAAAAGTAAGCAAGCACTTTGTGATGAGCTGCTTTGGCTCGTCGAAGGCTCTAATGTTTCCGCATAAGGTGGCTCTGAGGTTGGCTCCACATCAGTTCTTTGTATAACTTCGTTCTAGAAAAGAAAAAACATTAGCTCTAAAAATGTAAATATTTATAACAAGTTATCTCTTTGGCTAGTGCAAGTATTTGGCGTGCTCATTTCATTAGGTGATTCCTAGTGTACATCAACTGTACTGGGTTTACTTGCAAAACTCTTTGAAATCTGGGATCCAAGTATAAGGCAGCGAGAATCACTTCATTTGAGATAACGGATGTTTTTCTTATTTCAATGCACTTGACCAGCATCTCACTCAGTTCATTATTCATATGTTTAATAGACAAATTGGATTCTAACCACAGCTTATAAAAATCGTAAGTACAATTGCTCACATTGAAGCTTTTGTGTGGAAATAAAAACTGGTTTTACAACGTCTACAAGAGAATACAACTCTTCCCCTCTCCAAATCGGTAAATTTTTCGGCCATGCACTCCTCAGTAAAATCTCTTAGGCTCTTTAGATTTTCCAACATGAGATATGGTGAATTCCACCTCGTCGCTACGTCCAAGATCGACTGAGGTAAGCCCTTAGCAGTTATTAACATCCTGAAAACAGCAATAAAATATAGTATATTAAGAAAGACCACAAAAATTACTATGAATTACCTGTACTTCGGAGTTCGCATTGTTTTAAAGTATTGTGCAACACACTTTATAGAAGCAATTGAATACATTTTGATATGTTTAATCCGATCTTCATCATCATCTTCAACATCGCTTTCATACCCAGGTATAGGCTCTTCATTGTAGAGCTCTACTGACTTTATCATATAAGGTTGTCAAAAAAGTCTTGCGGTATTTCCGCAAGCTTGTCTTTGCAAGCGCGTAGCTCTAGTTGTATTCGTCGCATCGGTTCACGCTAGAGCTTTTTGAAAAGCTCTTTTCACGCGCTAACACGTGTTTGATATATTGTTCTTTGTTTTTAGTCGTTCGTGAGTTATAGCGTCGCAAACATGGAGCAAAATAAAGAGAAAATACGGCATATTTTACAGTACTACTACGATAAAGGCAAAAATTTGTGCATTTTATGGACCCGATACAGTTTCCATTTCCACCGCACAACGATGGTTTCAACGTTTTCGTTCTGGTGCAGAGGTGATCGAAGATGCGCCACGGTTCGGAAGGCCTGTCGTCGAAAATTGCGATTAAATCGCTGAATTGATCGAAAGAGACCGGCATAGTAGCAGCCGTAGCATCGGCCAAGAGCTGGGCATGAGTCATCAAACCGTTATAAACCATTTGAAGAAGCTTGGATTCAAAAAGAAGCTCGATGTATGGGTGCCACACGACTTGACGCAAAAAAACATTTTGGCCCGTATGGATGCATGCGAATCGCTTCTGAATCGCAACAAAATCGACCCGTTTTTGAAGCGGATGGTGACTGGCGATGAAAAGTGGGTCACTTACGACAACGTGAAGCGCAAACGGTCGTGGTCGAAAAGCGGTGAAGCTGCCCAGACGGTGGCCAAGCCTGGATTGACGGCCAGGAAGGTTCTTCTGTGTGTTTGGTGGGATTGGCAGAGAATCATTCACTATGAGCTGCTCCCCAATTGCCAAACGCTCAATTCGGACCTGTACTGCCAACAACTGGACCGCTTGAATGCAGCACTCATGCAGAAGAGGCCATCTTTGATCAACAGAGGCCGAATTGTCTTCCATCAGGACAACGCCAGGCCACACACATCTTTGGTGACGCGCCAGAAGCTCCGGGAGCTCGGATGGGAGGTTCTTTGGCATCCACCGTATAGTCCGGATCTCGCACCAAGTGATTACCACCTATTTCTGTCCATGGCGAACGAGCTTGGTAGTCGGAAGTTGGCCACAAGAGAGTCCTGTGAAAATTGGCTCTCCGAGTTTTTTGACAATAGGGAAGCGAGCTTCTATAAGAGGGGCATTATGAAGTTGGCATCTCGTTGGGAACTCGTCATCGAACAAAACGGCGCATATTTGACTTAAATCGCATTATTATAACCATTTTTATGAACAATTGAAAATTCAATAAAAATACCGCAAGACTTTTTTGACAACCTTATATTTCGACCGTTGTCGGATGTAATGGAGTGTATCTGTTTCTTTTCTATACCGAACTCCGCCAATATGGCCATAATTTCCGAGCTTAAATTTATTGCTGTATGTTTTTTGTGCAATTCAATGACTCCAAGAGTCTTAATGCATATATTGTGTTCGTAATAAAATTGAAAATCTATGCCCAGAACGCCTCTATTATTTCTTGATGCTGTATCAATTTTAAATTAAAGGATTCTCCCATTCATTAATTTTGTGAGTTTCTCTTTTAGAGAATCATATTTTTCGCTAACGTATTGCAATGCATTTTTTTACGTTATGGGGTTCATATCCAGACCACCGAATATTTGGTTAGTGATGGACTTAAATGCATCCGAGTCCAGTGCAGAAAAAGGTATTTTCAACGCTGTGACCAAATCAATGCATGCTGCCTAAAGGGAAGTTTCTACCCCTGGCCATGATACAATTATAGAAGGTAGGCGCACTTTCTCTCTAGCCCTCTTTGATGTATGCTTAATCATCAGTCTGTGACAGAGATCTGAACGAGTGCCTGTTTTCTTGACTCGAGTACACTCGCTGAAAAAGCGTACGCAGTACCACTCGACCCTCAAAATGTCTAGTCAAATGATATACTCACTCATTTTCGTACTAGTACTTCTGTGACTGGTGTCTGTTTTGAGCGGATGTCAAATTTGATTGTCTCTGCTTTGAGCGACACTGCATGTTGCTTTCGTCTTTGAGGTAGCGGACGCATTCGCACTTTGCAGTATACATACTAATTTTACTCAGAGAGCGAAGAGGAATACGCAAAATACTCCGTGCTCTCAGCTCACACACTACTAATATACATGTATGTATTGTGTATTGCTCTTTCCTCTTTCTCCGCCTCCAAATCCTCCTCCTCCTCAAACAATGCAACAACAATGCGTACAGAATTCGGTTCTGCTGACGTCGACGTCAAAGCAGAGTCGTGAATTAGAGATCAATTTGCCGAGGAAGGAAAAAGACGGACAGAAGCCGAAGACATATCAGAGAGCGGACACACAAAGCCAGCAGTAAAACAAATACAACAAGAAGCAAGCATGAGCAAAAAAATTACTCAAGTGAGTGAGCGACAAGTAGAAAATGCGTTGCCAGAATTGTTGGTGGATAATTCCACACTCAAATTTTTGAGCTCTCTTTTCGTATGAGTATTAGCGATAAGCAACGCGAGTGGCGCGAGTGTTTTTGGCACTTCGTGTGCGAACCACAAATATGCCGCGAGTAGAAATACTACTGTATACATTTTGTTGCAGTGCTTGGGACACTCGGGTGTGAAAATATCAAGTACTTATGCAGTGCACTCTTGCAGATCTCTGGTCTGTGAACAAGACAAGACACAAGTAGGCACAGAAATTCATTACTCTCTCTCATTACTCTTTTGTAAGCATACATGAGAGAGGAAGTGCGCCTACATAGTTAAATATATCTTGCCCCTGGCCAATTTTTTTTTGTTTTGTTTTTTGCTTTAAAATACAATTAGGGTATTAGGAACATTCAGTAAAAATTTCACGCAGATCCGAGAAGTATTTATTTTTGGGAATATTTTTTGTGAAGAAAGTCTACATTTATGGGCAAAAAACGTATTTATTTAGTGTGTGGTAACCCCAAAGGCTTTTTTCTCGAACAAACGAATATAAATTTGAATTTTGAAAAAACCCGGGCTAAACAGCTAATAAAGGGCTTTAAAATCAGTACTTAAAATAAAAAATTTTTTTGGTCGATCGTGAAAAACTTTATTATCGAACCTCGTATTTCTTAAAATACTACAATTTTTGTTTAGCTAAAAAATTTCAGAAAAAAATGTCATGTTAGAAATTTCCCCAAAAGAAAGCTTTTTTTATAAAAAATCTTACTTGGAATTTTTTTTAGAATTTTTTTTTACCCCGTCTTGACGCATTTTACCCCTGATTTCTCGGGAACCAATCAACCGATTTGAATGAAATTTTTTTCAGTCCTAGCTTATACCCAAATGAATAAGAACAAGTATTTGGGAAAAACTATAAATTAATTATACTCTGTACCGAAGGTACATAGAGTATTATAAGTTTGTGCAAAAGTATGTAACATCCAGAAGTAAGCATCTCCGACCCCATAAAGTATATATATTCTTGATCAGCATCAACAGCCGAGTCGATATAGCCATGTCCGTCTGTCCGTCCGTCCGTCTGTCCGTCTTTCTGTCTGTCTGTCCGTATGAACGCACAGATCTCAGAGATGGTAAGAGATAGAGGTTTGACATGTATGGGACATATGTTTCTTATGTCTGCAGGCAGATGAAGTTTATTTTCAATTTTAGCCACGCCCCCTCCCGCCCCCGCAATTTAGAAAAAACGTCATATCTCCCACAGTTTTGAAGATAGATGGCTTGTTCCTTCTGGACATATTTAGTTATTAGGATAACTTATCGATCCGCCAAAGAAATGAAGAAGATCGGATGAACGGTTTTCGAGTTATGATCAAAAGACAAATTTTCTTGGTACAGAGTATGTTATAGTCGGGCTTGACCGACTTTCTTTCTTGTTTTAGTATGTCGAAATCAAAAACCAAACTTTAAACGCGATTATCTCAAAACCACTTTTTTTGAACTGGTTCCGGAAAAAAATGTAGTAAATATGGACCGATTTCCAAAATTTTTTTTGTTTTACACATAATTCCTACCATTTTCGCACCTGCCTCGGAGAACCGGGTAGATTCAAAAAAAGCGAAGCTAGACCGATTTTACGAAGAAAAATAAGTACATTTTCGAAATTTTGACTTTGCAGCCCTATAACTCCGGTGTTTTTGAACCAACCTTAAACGTGGAGGCAGGTGTGAAAACCACATCAATTCTGAGCACATCCTTTTTAAGTTCATCCATTTTGGATAAGCCGTTTCGGAGAAAAACCCGGAACCATTGGACCATTGAACGCATTGTCATTTTTCCAGTAGCATTTTAAATATATTTTTATATGGATTTAAAATAACTTTGTTTAACAAATCATTATACTCTGTACCGTAGGTAAACAGAGTATTATATGTTTGTTCAAAAGTATGTAACAGGCAGAGGAAGCATCTCCGACCCCATAAAGTATATATATTCTTGATCAGCATCAACAGCCGAGTCGATATAGCCATGTCCGTCTGTCCGTCTGTCCGTCCGTCTGTCTGTCTGTCTGTCCATATGAACGCGCAGATCTCAGAGATGGTAAGAGATAGAGGTTTGACATGTATGGGTCATATGCTTCTTATGTCTGCAGGCAGATGAAGTTTATTTTTAATTTTGACCACGCCCCCTCCCGCCCCGCAATTTAGAAACGTCAGAAACGTTTAGAACGTCATATCTCCCACAGTTTTGAAGATAGATGGCTGGTTCCTTTTGGACATATTTAGTTATTAGGATAACTTATCGATCCGCCAAAGGAATGAAGAAGATCGGATGAACGGTTTTCGAGTTATGATCAAAAGACAAATTTTCTTGGTACAGAGTATGTTATAGTCGGGCTTGACCGACTTTCTTTCTTGTTTTATATTATGTTTAGAAACATTGCTTAAGTTTACTAATGAAATTATTAATGAAAATAAATTCATAAATTAAAAAATTCATAAATTTTTCTTATATGATGAAAAATAATGGTTTCTTTGAATTCCAAAATTTCTCTGAATATTAGCCCATCTCTCCGAAAGAAAGTCAGTTGTGTTTTCTATACATCCACTGCTTACATATGTATAAAATATTAATACCAGTCAAATGCATTTTTGCCAATTTCTAAAAATCATGAGGGTTTTTAAGTATAAGGTTTTTAGCTTTAACCATCTGCCAAATTTTTCTCTTCAGTACAGCTTCAATTCCGTCAACTGCACCCTTTCCTTGAGCAGTTGCATAAAATTTCCACTCAAAGTGGCTCCGATCAGATTCTTCTTTAAAATGCGGTATACTACTCAAAATAAACTTGTTTTTGAATTGACTTGCACAGCCATCAGAAAATATAAATAGCTTTGAAATATTATTCTGAACCTGAACCATTGGTAAATTTTGGTTCGAACCCGCGAGCCGGAGATCCAAAAAATTTGATGGGTTTGCAGCCCTGATTTATTGTGTGTCAGTTGATCGCTCGCAATAGCAAATGATCTTGTGTCATTGTGCAACCAGGCAACACAAGTAAAAATGGTTACTTGGGGGTAACTAAAATGAGCAGACTGAATTTGATTTTGAGTGAGGAGCCTATAGTTTTCGGCAAAATCATCTTCAAGTATAGCATCATCATTTTCAATAGCCTTTTCGGTCTTGAAAGTATTTTTGTTGAGTTCTTTTTACAAAAGAATGAGATTGAAGGAAGGTAACCGCTTGGCAGCTTTGGCAGTGTATTTGGGCTTACCGATAATAAATAAATGATGTCTAAAGGTTGTAGTGCAAGCTGGGACTTTTTTTAATGTAGAATTTGAATTTTTTTAACCAAAAAGAAATGAAATCTAAAAAAAAATTTTGTCCTACTCACAATATGAAAAAAAAACCCGTATTTTTCGTCACCCACGCATGCACCTGACATTTCTTACATATTTTTAATCTTTTCAAAATAGTACAATAAAAATTTATTTCCACAAATTGAAGAGAATTGAATGATTAAAAATATGGCTTTCGATCTGACCTGAAATGTTAATTTTTGGTTTAACATTTGGATCGCTGAGGGAGGGTGGGGTTTGGTAATAATTTTTATATTAATGATCATCGAAATTATTATTTTCTTATATATTTATAAAGTATAATACTCCAATTCTTTTAACGCTCCATAAAAAAAACTAGTTGAATTGATTTCAAAAAGTTTTGGTCGGTGGACTGTTTCTGGGACATGCCCATATGGGCTAATTATCCACAATTTTGTTAGTGTTGTAGATGTAAGCAATTTTAAAAATTTGTTCTTAGAAGACCGATTTTCGCCAATTCCCATAGATGCTTTGGCCCTTCAAGCACTCAAATCAGGGATGCAAACCGGTTTTGAACCGAACCGAACCGCTTATTTCAGTTGGTGAACCGAACCGCAAACCGAACCGGCTTCCTTTCAGAATTACTAAACCGAACCGAAAACCACAAATAAAATCGGTTCGGTTCGGTTCAGTTCTCTGACGAGTTTTAAAGGGAATCCCTTTCCTCTAGCAAATGATTTTTATCAATTTGGGAATTTGTAAATGTAAAACTGTAAGTTCTGCAATTCCCCGCCGATTATCTAATATACCTGTCATCAATCTGTATTTTTTCACTAGTAGACAATATATTAAATTTTCTGTAGAACTTTTTTACCTTAATTCAATTTTAGACGGGAAAGATTTTTCTTATATAATCCCTGCAGTTCTAGGTTTTGGTACTGAATCAAGGCTGATTCAGGCGTGAACAGTAGGAATAACTGAATTTAATGTGTGAATTCAACCATATTTTAGTACTTCCCATGAAACTCATCCATGGGTTCAGTTCTGAAATCATGCCTAAAATCAACTAAGCTCATGACGTAGTAGGACATGTCAGTGTAAAAATCCCTGGCTGAGACTCATAAAAAGGATGCCATGAATTCAGGACCAGCCCTTCCATTTCAGGTCTGATTCAGCTATGATTCAGGTCTAAGCCTAACTTAAGGGATATGATATATAGGGTTATTAAGATGCATGGTACGTAAAAGAATAAAAAAGATTTAGGCGACATTCTCACCTTTCGAAGGGCATTCCTCTGGAAACTTATAGACGAATCCTTGAAATCCGACAGAATAAACTTGGGACATTCTTCTAAAGATTTAATAGATATTCAAATGGTGTAAAAGAATTAAATTTCTGAAGTGTTTGAAAAGTCACATTATTAGAGAAATCATAATATCCCTTTGTGAACCACTGAACCGAACCGAAACCGCGGTTCAGTAAGCTCCAAAAACCATGTAATGAACCGAACCGGCGGTTCAGAAACTGTGTGAACCACTGAACCGAACCAGTACTTATTTTCGAGTGGTTTGCATCCCTGACTCAAATATAAACATAGGGACCCACAGATCAAAAATACATGCATACATTTGTCCTACGACTCACAGTGGGGCCTTTTGAGTTTTTTCGTTGCAAAAATCATAACTTTTAAACTAAATGAGATAATCGCATAATTTATATGAATAATGGCATATGATAGATAATTGTTCAACCTATAAAAAAGTGTTTGGACAAGGTGCTAGGCCTTCTAGATGCTTACTTATGGGTCACCAAAGTCAAAATTTGTGAAAAAACCAATTTTATGGTACCTAAAAAAAATTATTTTTAACAATTATAAATTTTTTATGTTTCATTTTTAAGTCTTTTATGTTTTAAAATTATTAAAAAAAAAATTTTTTTTAATTTATTTTTTCAATTTTCTTCAAAATTATGATCACAATTCTTTAGAGAAGGTATATCTAATTAATCATTAAATTGTTTATTCTCTTCTTAATAATCATCAATATTTGGACCAAAATGCAATAAGCTTAACATTTCGGAGCTAAAGCTATTTGCTTCCAAATCCTTTCGTGATTTTACGTGTCTTAGCGATGATATTAAAGGATCTAAAGAGGCCGACAGCATGTTAAAAAGGTCTTCATTCTGCCTTTTCCGCGAAATCTTGCATATATTCGTGTATCTAAATTTTAGATAGTCTTTGTTTCTGCATTCCTGTACTTCTTCCGATAACTCACCAATTGGTAAACATTGATACTCTATTAGATCTTTACCATGAGCCAAAATCTTAAGTACCGTGGGAGTGAGTTTTTTATCGGGATACATTTGAAGTTGCGCTGTTTTTGAAGCATTCTCTAAAAATTGTGATCCGTTGATCATTTCCTTACAGTTTATAACATTGAGGATTACAGCGAACCTTCCTATAATATCTTTATGGACACCAGTGATTTGGGAAGTCACCTCAGCGTTTTCAAAAAATCTTCTGGACGTGTTTCCATCGTTCGTATTCCCATATCCATATTTAGGGCAATCTACTTGCAGGCCAAGTTTCTGAAAGAACTCATTTTGAATAATATTTTTCGACTATTTTGTATCTCTTTTGGTAGTCTTTTCTCGTCCTCTGTTTCTCTTTCTCTTGGAAGTGTGTACGACAGCTTCAAAATGAATTCCATGCATCTAATCCTAGCGTGCAATTGTGAAATTCTATACTCGTAACAGTTCTCATCACTTGTAGAGTCGTCCAAATTCTGAAATTCTTTTTGAGTTTTTTTTACAAATCGTACAAGTCAATGTTGAAGAAGTATATGTAATTTCATTTAAAACTTTACCATCAATCAAGGTAAGGTACATAGTATAATTAACGGTCAAAGTTTTTCCATTCTTCAATTGAAGCGCAAAAGGCTTCAATTCACTTATTTGTGTCAAAAATCAACTGAGCCCAAGAATGGAAATTTCTGCCCATACTGTTTATGGCTTTTAACAACCAAGTAACATCAGAAGGGATTAAAAGTTTTACCTAGTCCATTCATTATTTCTGTGACGTCACCCGCAGGTAGCTACGGGAACGGGAAATAAGTGCAGGTGCTTGCTCCTGTTTTTTAAAAAGGTTATACAATTTGGTAATAACAGGTAAAAGTTATAGCATGATATTTGGTTTTCTATCAACAAACAGGCAGAAAAAGTTAGTCCGAATTTTCATTGCGTTCTTCTTCTTCCACCGCACCGCGTGTTTTTTTCTCGAGGTTTGGTTAGTTTTATTGACGTAAACTGCGATAGGGCAGACTAGGGCAGCCAAGTTTCATACATTAGGTAGAAAATTGACTACTCTATTCATATAAAAAAATAATTCCGTCACTTTTTGATAATTTTTTTTAGTAAAAGTCTACCAAATGGAATATGGTGCAGTGGTTTGGCAGTTTGTATGAGAGCTTTATTTCTGGCTCTGCACAGTAAACGGCGGCTCCGACTCCTAGGTCCATCTTCGAGCCGTCTGTAAAGAGGTGCGTTGCTTCTTGGGCCAGTCCTGTACCCAAGTCTTCTGGTCCCAATAATGCTGATGTGCATATTGAGTTGATCTTTGGGATAATGTAGTCCGTGCTACTATTGATCTCTCTACCAACTATGCTGTGTCCATAGCTTTGTAGCGCCATGGTGCCTGTCGCACATAGACGTTGGGCGGTCTTTTGTGGCAGAAGGCGTGCTTGGATGTCCAGAGGGTTGACACCTAAGATGTGTTCTAATGCTTTGGTTGGAGTGGACCTCAGCGCCCCCGTAATACAGACCAGTGCCTGTCTCTGGGTCTTCTCCATCAGCTTTAGGTATGTGGTTTTCTCCGTGGCTTGCCACCATACCAGTATGCCGTGTAGCAGTATCGGTCGTTTTACTGAAATGAAAAGCCAGTGCATCAGACTTGGTGATAGGCCCCAAGTGCTACTCAGCATCTTCTGGGATGCATATAGTGCGTTGGTCGCCTTCTTCACTCTTTCTTCGACATTCGGCTTCCATGACAGCTTACCATCGATTACTGCTCCAAGGTATTTGACGTTATTCTTTGGCGTTAGTGTTATTCCATTTATCTTTGGTGGAATCCATGGCGGTACCTTGTATCTCTTGGTAAAGAGAATGAGGTCCGTCTTCTCCGCATTAATACTAAGTCCGGCTTCTGAGGCCCATTTTAGTATCTCTTTGAGTGTAGAGTCCATGATTGAGCTGAGAGTCGATGGACATTTTTCCACGATAATTATGCTTATGTCGTCGGCATATGCAGTTATCCTGGGTGCTTTCCTGCGAAATTTTGTTGGCAGTTCGTTAACCAGAAGGTTCCATGAAGGGTGACAGTACTCCGCCTTGAGGCGTGCCGCCGCGAGTCTCCTTCGTCATGGTTGTGGTACCCCACTCGGCTTGTACTCTTCTGCAGCTCAGCAGGTTGTATATCCACGAGTCCAAAGCCTTATGTATTGATACAGCTCTTAGGCTGCGTATTATCGCCTCCGTGGAGAAGTTGTTGAATGCACCAGATATATCAAGGAATGGTCCGAAGGCATACTCTTTATGGTACATTGCTTTCTCGATGGTGGCTACTAGGGAGTGTAGCGCTGTTTCCACCGATTTCGCTTTCGTGATATGCGTGTTGGTTGTTCTCCAAGGTACAGGTTCATGCCTTCTCTTATGTGGAGATCAAGTAATTTTTCCATTGTTTTAAGCAGGAATGAAGTGAGGCTAATGGGCCTGTAGTCTTTTGGCTGCCGTCAGTCTTCCGAGTTCAGCTGGTGGTGTCTCTCGCTTATGCGCCATGTAGCAGGACGCCTTAAGAATTGGCTCGTCCCTGCCACCCTACAAGGCCACAACACAACAGTGAGGTCGTCCGTGCTGTAATTAGTCATTAAATACGCATAGATGCCTTTTCTTACCAGAATGGCAGTCCTTGCTCTACTTACTGAGAGTCCAATTGAATTTATACTTATTATACACGTTTGTGCTAAAGTATGTAACAGCATCAACAGCCGAGTCGATATAGCCATGTCCGTCTGTCTGTCCGTATGAACGCACAGATCTCAGACACGTTTGTGCTAAAGTATGTAACAGCATCAACAGCCGAGTCGATATAGCCATGTCCGTCTGTCTGTCCGTATGAACGCACAGATCTCAGAGATGGTAAGAGATAGAGGTTTGACATGTATGGGACATATACTTTTTATGACTGCAGGCAGATCAAGTTTATTTTCCGCTATTTAAGAAAAACGTAATATCTCCTAAAATTTTATAGATAGAAGGTTCGCCGAAGGAATAGTGAAGATCGGATGAGCGATTGTCGAGTTATATAGAAAGCAAACATTTATGCTGGGCAGCACTGGCTGGAACAGTCATATAAATATGATCGTTAGAAGTGCGAGATTTGAACATCGCGACTTTCATAAGGCGACCTGAAGGTCCCCCGATCAAAACACGAAAAATCAGATTGATCAGATTGATTGTGATAGACGGAAAGCATTCATCGAGTGTTTTAGATGTACGTGAGCTCGGAGGAGCCAATATAGAACCGGTCCACCACATTGTTGTAGCCAAAGTACGCACACGGGTCAGTGTGGCTTATGCCGCTCGTACTAGCAAAACTCACCCAATTGCTCTGGAAAGTCTGACCATTCCCTTCAGATGTTAAAAACAGTGGAAACATGTTTCGTACTCCATGACATGACAGCTGCCAAGCTGATACTCGGATACGCCGAGCACCCCCGAAAACAGTCATGGACGCTGCCTTCAGGAGAACTCTGCAGTCGGGAGAAACAAGAGCTGTTAAGGAGCGATAACGGAAGAAAAGGAGAGAAAAGAAGCGCCTTTTCAGTAAAAAAATAGAGGAAAGTTAAATTCGGCTCGGCCGAAGTTTGTATACCCTTGCAGCACGTTTTTTAACTAATTTAAAGGACATGTCCACTGAAAGCACACAAGTTGTTCCCAATAGACTACTTTTCTGCCTCTACTTTTGTATGACAGCTATACCATACAGATGTCCGATTTCGACCAAATTTTGCAGAATTATGAAGAAACATTAAAAACTAGTAAATACGGTTTGGAGACGTTTGCATTGAAAACAAAAAAGTTTTTCTCACAAGAACTAGTTTTTCGACCGATCGTTGCTATATCACAGCTATATGTTATAAGTCATCCGATCCGACCGGTTCCGACAAATGTGCAGCGTATTTGTACCAGAAGACTTCTTGCAAAGTTTGGTCGCGATAGCTTTACAATTGACGGAGGAGATAGCATAGAAACAGACTGACAGACTGCAGACGGACAGACGGTCAGTCGCACAGCGGACATGGCTATATCGACTCAGCTCGTCATGCTGATCAAGAATATATATACTTTATGTGGTCGGAAATGCTTCCTTCTATGCGTTACAAACATCTGGACAATTTCAATATACCATCTGCAAGGGTATAAAAACATTAAGGGGTAACACTAGCTCATAATATTCATGCGTTTTTCCACGAATTTTTTCGCCCAGAAGGAATGTGAATACGCAAACGAATGTGAATAAGCGAACGAATGTCATAACATTAAGTATACATTTAAAGCTACAAAAACATTATTTTACAAAAAAAATTGAGAAAGCTGAGCTAACTTCGTCTGTGCCGAAGTTTTTTTTTTCCATTTTCCGACCGATCGTTCGAATGGGAGTTATATGATATAGTCATCCGATTTGGCCAAAAATTTGTAAAATTATGTTAAAGCATGGGAAACAAACAAATACAAAATTGCTGGATGCTACCATTAAAAACAAAAATGTTTTTCTAACTAAGACTATTTTTCAGATCTATCTTTTGTATGGCAGCTATACTATATTTGTTTATTTATTTGTTTATTACTATTTATTTAAATAGTTGACAATTTGTCAATTTGCTTCACCGTCCATGTTAGGGGAATTTTTTTTATCGATATGCACGGCTCACATCAAGTGGACAGGGAAGACAGATTCAAGATAGTAGAGAGGACAAAAACAATAAAATATTACACGAATTATTGTACAGTGAACTTTCAGTTGATAACAAATGGTGCAGGTTATTATAATATGAACATATTAGGCGAAAAGGATCATGTAGAGCGTAGTTAGTCCTACAAGTGTGTAATGCTAGAGGTTGATACGACCGCGTGAGTCTTGTTGGAACAGCAAATCGAAGCTGGCTTAGCAGGAAAATTGAATCGATATCACCATGGATCAGCTTGTGGACGAATATAACGCCATGACATGTTCTTCGGTTCTTCAAAGTTGGCAGGTTTATTAGTCGTAGCCGGTCAGTGTAAGATGGTAGAAGGCGATGATGATCCCAGTTTAAGCCTCGAAATGCAAACAGAAGAAATTGTTTCTGAACACTTTCTATAAGATCCTGATATTTATCGTACTGAGGAGACCAAACGCAAGAGCAATATTCAAGGATAGGGCGAACAAGAGAAGTAAACAACAGTTTAGCGATGTATGGATAGTCGAAATCCTTGGACCAACGTTTAATGAATGCCAAAACACCCTTAGATTTGTTTACAGTAATGCCGATATGATCATTAAAGCACAGTTTGTGGTCGAAAAGAACCCCTAGGTCTGTTACCGTGTGAATGCGTTCAAGGTTGGTATGGTCCAATAGAGTAATTGAAAAAGTGAGCATTATTCCGGTGAAATGTCATGGACTTGCACTTCGAATGGTTTAAATAGAGTAAATTGTTTTGGCACCACGATTGTAGGTTAACAAGATCGTTCGGTAACGAATTATAAGATTCTACACCATTAAAGGTTAGACAGATTTTTACATCATCCGCATACATTAAAACATGTGATGCCGTGATTAACTGGGGAAGGTCATTGATAAAAAGACCAAAGAGCAATGGGCCAAGATGACTCCCGTGAGGGACACCAGAAGAGACATTAACCACTTTAGATGAAGTAGAATTAAATAAGACTCGCTGAGTCCGATTCGACAAATACATAGAGATCCATTTCAGCAGTAGGTCAGGGAAACCTATTAGTAAAAGTTTATCCAAAAGCAAAAGGTGATTAACGGAATCGAACGCCTTGCTGAAGTCAGTAAAGATCACATCAGTTTGCTGCTTTTCTAAAAAACCACGACGGATAATGGAGGTAAACTCGAGAAGATTAGTCGTTGTAGAACGACGCTTCATAAAACCGTGTTGAGATTATGGAGCTGCAGAAGTATTGCAACTGAGTGGTGATTATTTTTTCAAATAGCTTGGGGATTGCACACAGCTTGGCAATACCACGTTAGTTCTCGATATTAGATTTGCTACCTTTTTTGTGGAGAGGTATAACGTAAGATTCCTTCCATATAGAGGGAAGAAATGATTTATTGAGAGACAATTGAAATAAATGCGTCAAAGGCTTATGTAAAGCATCTGCGCAAAACTTCAAGACACACCCAGGAATGTTATCAGGCCTAGAAGAAACAGACGGTTTAATAAGCTTTAAGTTATGATAAACGTCGGATTCGTCAATAACTGGCATTACAATACCACAAGTGTGGGGAAGTGTATATGGATAAGGTGAGGATGAGAGATAGGTTGTAGATGTGTATGTGGATTGGAAAAAGCTTGCAAATAAGTGAGCAATGTCCGCATTATTTGTAGCAGTATCGTTTTTGTAGTATAGTGAGGGTGGAAATATTGAAGATTTTCTTTTAGAATTTACGAATGTGTAGAAGAGTTTTGGGTTTTCGCGAAAATCATTTTTACATCGAGATAGATAATTGTTGTAGCACTCCGTATTGAGAACAACAAATTTAGATTTAGCTACAGCATATTTGGAGAAATCAACTTGGGAACCAGTTTTTGTAAATTTTTTATAAAGTTTGGATTTCTGATTTATAAGGTACGACAGTCTGCGAGTAAACCAAGGCGGTCTTCTGATTGCGTTCAATACAGAAATGTTTGGAACAGAAATATCGAGTGCCGCGTTTAACTTATCATAAAACATTTCAAAAGCGATTTCAGGCGTATTAATAGAATTCACGAATGACCAATCGGTTTGAGAAAGACTGTAGTTAAGCTGGGCAAAGTTGGTTTTGCTAAAGCAACGGATTAATTTAGGCTCTGCTGGAGCAACTAATGCATTTGGAACCATAACATCAAGGAGTATCTCAAATGTGGGATGATGAATGTCCTCAGGCACAGAAAGTGGACCAATTTGGGTAACTAATGGACTGGAGAAATCTGAAACAAATATTAGGTCCAGAAGTCTACCATTACGGTTACAAATGTCATTTACCTGACCTAAGGAGAGTTCGATTACGCCGTCTACAAAGTCGTGCTGACTTGTTGGTGTTAAAAAATTAGGTTTATCTAAAGGCATCCAGGAAATTAATGGAAGGTTAAAGTCACCCAAAACTATAAAATGGTCACTATCGGTGACCATTGAAGAAACAAACTGTATAGCAGCTAGGTGTACCATATATATACTTAATTCTGAATGAGGAGGAATATAGGAACATGTTACATAAATGTAAAAATTACTTGTCCGATTTTAATAAAACTTGGCAGAATTATAAAAAAGCATAGAAAACTTGCGATTACAAAGCTTGGAGACGTTTACATTGAAAAGAAAAAAGTTTTTCTCACTAAAACTATTAGTAGTGTGCAACAAAAAGAAGACTGTACAAAATTTCAACTCGATAGCTTTAAAACTGAGAGACTTCTCGCGAAGAAACAAGACAGACAGACGGACAAACGGACGGACAAAGCTCAATCGACTCAGCTCGTCACCCTGATCACGAATATATATAGGTTACGGGGTCGGAAATGAATATTTCTATGCGTTGCAATCTTCTGGGCAAAATAATAATACCCTTTGCAAGGGTATAAAAATGACGCCCCGATAGCCATTCCCCTGGACCGTGTTTGATGAACTGGCGTAAGTTTCGGCCAGAGGGAAAAAGAAAAAAATACACTTAATCTACATTGGTGTGTATAGCTTGTTAATGACGTACGAAATTTTAAAAATATGAATTTTTGTGTATTTAGGGAAGATTTGAAAAAAAGGTTGCCTTTCCATCCAAAAAAAACGACACTATGTAGTAATTAAAAATCTTCAATTAATTTATTGGCATCCATAAGATGTAGCCGAAATTTAAGCAAAAAAATTACAAATTGTTTGAGTTCTCGTGCGTGCCGATTTCCAAAAACTTGTTCCGAGAAAAACACGTTCAATCTTTTACCGTGTAGTATTAACTAGAAAATAAGAAAAACCCTTTAAAACTGACGGAGAAGATAGCATAGAAACAGACGGACAGACGGACATGGCTATATCGACTCAGCTCGTCATTCTGATCAAGAATATATATACTTTATGTAGTCGGAAATGCTTTCTTCTATGCGTTACAAACTTCTGGACAATTTCAATATACCCTCTGCAAGGGTTTAAAAAAAATGAGCAGAAAAGGCGCATGCGTGAGGAAGGCGAAAGGCTATTCGGCATGAGCGAGACTCAAAAATTCCACAAAAAAGTTCGGCGACTAACCTAAAGTTTAAAGCCCGAACCCTCATCATGTAAGGACGAATCCAGAAATCTTTTAACAGATACGCAAGTGGCACTGAACAAATGGAGAAACTGCTTTTCCAACCTGCTGGGAGGCGACGACGAATACAATGCCGCCTTTTGAAGAAGTAGAGGTACCATCAATCGATGGTACAAAAAAAGACCCACCGAACCATAACGAAGTTTTGTTAGCCATTAAAGCTTAGCCCATTAGACTTAATAAATACACATGTTGTTGCATTAGGGCCTGAATGACACTTTGTCTGGTTACAAGAAATGGCTTTCCAAACCGCAAGCGAAAGTCGCACCACAACTATGAGACTTTTTCAAATAGTTTGTAGTCGCGTTTTTATGCTAGCTGACTCCGGCAACTATCTGAACAATTTTAGTGCCACATTCCTAGAGCCCCATTAAACTTAGCATGCACCTACCTCGCATTACAAAAAAGGCCAGATAACGCACTAAGAATGGTCCACAGAAAGATTTGCATAAGCATTCTATAAATTGAATACAAAACCACTCTCTTGGACAAAAATCAATGTAGCTCTGCTATTATAGAAAATATATTGTCAAAAACATTAACCGACATCTACTTAAACGTTAGTACAAGCCTATTAAATTTATTACACAGGGCCTACCGCACGCTGTAGAGCAGGTCGACTGTAGCATTTCCTCATACTTCATTTCTTCCTAACACCCCCAAAAGCTGAAGATATGGCCCAAAAACCTTTTTTTGATTTTTTTACTCATTTAAATTGAAATTACTCACGCATAGGCCGTCTGATTGTGTATAACCTTTGCAGTTCTGATAGCAACGACAAATATCTAAATTATTATCATCAAAGGCTTGACAGATTTAACTCAATGGCAAATATATGCGGGTTACAGATCTGGCATTTTCAATGTTTTTTGAAAATTTCCACTTTCACCTTCACTGGTTTTAATGTTTTATTCTAAATATAATCTATTGATTTTCTTTTAAGTTTTATAATAGTAGCCATTTAATTCTCCATAGAACAGATGTTGTTTCTATGAATTTAGTTACCGTCTACCGAAGTTATTCGCGTATTTCTAAGTAGCATTTAAATTACTGCAGTCGAAACAGCAAAAGTCGCAAAATTTTTAATTTTTACAACTTCGACTGATTCGACTGATAAACGAGAGCGTAAGTTAAAGTCGACCCTGCCCGACTTCGAAATACCCATTACTCAGTTCAATTAGTGTTTAATAACTTCATGCGGCTCGGATAAGTACAGGGTTGTCCATATTCGACGGACCCATCTGGCAACGCCATAACTTTTGACAGAGATGTCAGATCGCTTAATGACATACCGCGTTTGAAGCGTCAGTACAAGCAGATTTTTACCATGGAACAATACACGCCACGCGAGCGCTCTGAAATAGTTGAAATTTACATTCAACATAACAAGTCAATTGTAAAAACTCAACGTGCTTTTAAAAAATTAAAATTTTACATTGAATGGGACCGTAAATAAGCAAAATTGCCGTATTTACGCCACTGAAAATCCTCAGGAGATTCAAGAAGTGCCTCTTCATGACGAAAAAGTCACAGTTTGGTGCGGCGTTAGTGCGAAAACGGTCATTGGGCCGTTTTTCTTCCAAAATGAAAATGGCCATGCTGTTACCATCAACCAGGAGCGTTATCGCGACATGATGACCAATTTTGTGATGCCAATTATTCGTCGAAAGCGTATGAGGCAGTTCTGGTTTCAACAAGACGGCGCTCCACCGCACACAAGTCGCATAACAATCGATTTTCTGAAGAAATTGTTTCCGGGCCGTTTGATGTCGAAAAGTGGTGATTTGGACTGGCCACCGCGTTCGCCCGATTTGACGCCGCCTGACTTCTTCTTGTGGGGATATTTGAAGTCAAAGGTTTACGTTAACAAGCCAAGGACCGTAGAAGAGCTCAAGGACAACATTCGTGAAGAAATAGCCGCTATTCCGGCCGAAATGTTGGCGAAAACGATGGAAAATGCTGCAAAAAGGGCACAATACGCCATCAACGCCAGAGGCGGCCATTTGAGAGATATCATATTCAAAAATTGATGTAAACAAATCTACTTGGAACAAATTAAATGATTAAGATTGCCAACCGCCAAATTTTTATTTTTTTCTTTGATTTTTAAAAAAAAAAACATGGGTCCGTCGAATATGGGCAACCCTGTATGCATCATTTTTTGTAACTCGGCCATTTATTATCCGATCATTTTGAGATTGTAGATATAGGCCACATAGACTACATTGCAAAATCTGAGCTCGATATCTTTAAAATTGTGGGAGTTATTCAAAATTTTGTACATACATACTTTATGAGGTAGGATATGCTTCCTTCTGCCTGTTACATTCATTTGCACGACATTAGTTTACTCTTTTTACTCTTCGAGTAACGGGTATAAAAAGTTGATGTGTACTTAGGAATTCGCGAATAACTTCGGCAGACGGTAACCAAATTCATAGAAACAACATTTGTTCTACGTAGAATAATTTGGGCTATTATAATAAAACTTAAAAAAAAATCACATAGAATAAAATAGTAAAACCAGTAAACCAAAAAAACAGATGAAAATGCCAGATCAGTAACATGCATTTCTCAGCCCTCGAGCTGTATCTATAAAACCATTGATTGTAATAATATAGGTTCCTCTCGTCGCTATCGGAATTGCCAAGGTTAAACACAATCAGACGGTCATTGCGTGAGTAAGTTCAGTTTAAATGAGTAAATAAATAAAAAAGAGGTTTTTGGGCCATATCTTCAGATTTAGAGGATGTTAGGAAGAAATCAAGTATGAGGAAATGCTACAAAATGCCCTTGATAAGGCACATTTGTATATCGATTAGGGCTGCAAGCCCAAAATTTTCGATATCCGGTTCGCTGGTTCGAACCGAAATATACCAATGCACTATGGGCGATTAGCCCAAATTTGTGACATAAACTCAAAAATTAAAGCTAGGCACTTGAAATTTTTTGTATATGGGATAATCCTGCGTTGCGGACGTTACATTTGTACGCAAATTTGTTGTTTATATATATTTTAATTAAATTTTTAGCAAAATGCAATTCATTTGGAGTACTTTTAACCCCATTTTAAAATAAAACGTTAGCGTTTTTTGAAAAAGGTTATGCTTGCTTAAAGTTCCGTAGCGGACGTTACACAAAATGGAAGTCGAGTTTGAGTCTTATGCACAATTCCAAATTTTTTAACGAATTTTGCATAATAAACAAAAAAGTCCTTATACAAAAAATTAAGTGGAATATATGACCATTTTAATCCAGCTAAAGAAAAAATTAAAAGTAGTCCCGTTATGGAAAAAATTTTAGTTTTTGACTGTTGCGGACGTTACGTTGCGGACGTTACACTTTTTCTATCAAGACAAATTCTTTAAGTAAATAATATTCAAGAACTTACAAATCTTTTCAACATTGTAATTATTAATTAATTATTTACAAAACAAACTTAACATGATTATTCCATCACTCTTATATTAGATTATTTTTAACGTGAATAAGCATTGCGGCATTGTAGATTCCCAATCCCAATTTTAGTTTTTTATACCCTTGCAGAGGAAATATTGAAATTGTGCTGATGTTTGTAACGCATATAGTATATATATTCTTGATCAGTATGACGAGCGGAGCCGATATAGTCATGTCCGTCTGTCCGTCTGTTTCTATGCTATCTCCTCCGTCAGTTTTAAAGCTATCGCCAACAAACTTTGCACGAAGTGTTCTGGAACCGGCCGGATCGGATTACTATAACATATAGCTGCCATAGGAACGATCGGTCGAAAAACTAGTTCTAGTGAGAAAAGCTTTTTGTTTTTAATGCAATCGTCTCCAAACTCCGTATTTAATAGTTTTTAATGCTTCTCCATTATTCTGCCAAATTTGTTCGAAATCAGACTTCTATATAGTATAGCTGCCATACAAAAGTAGAGTCAGAAAAGTAGTCTTATTGGGAAAAGCTGGTTTGTTTTCAGGGGATATGTCCTTCAAATTAGTTAGAAAACGTGCTGCAGGGGTATGCAAACTTCGGCCGAGCCGAATTTAACTTACCTCTTTTTTTTTTTTTGAGGCTAACTTTTTTGGATTCTCGGCCACCTAGATCAATTTTAAGACAAAATTCTTATTCAGCAGGCGATAATCCAATATAAACACCTTTTTCTACCTCATAATATAAAACTAAATTGTTGAGTATTTTCATGCCGTTGCGGACGTTACACACTTTTGCCATCTATTAAAAAAAAAATAACTTGTAATCAAGAAATGTTCTTCCATCAGATTAAAGAGCATAAAAAACTCTGTTAACAAAGCTAGTTTGAAAAACAAGATTATTAAAATTCATTCTTTTAAAATTAAAAGACCCTATTTTCCGTTGGGGACGTAATATACCCATGTTTAGTTCAAAATTTTAACACATATTATATATATTATAAATATGATTTTAAGCTTAAATAAATGAAATTTATATAAATTTTAAGAATTGCTAATCGTTAAAGGCTGAAACGGATGTTTTGCCAATTTTTTTTGGCAAATGAAAAAGTGGTAGGTGTAGGTATCCCTCTGCAAAGAACAAACAATCCACCGTAAAACCATATTGCTTATATATTTTGAAGCTTGAATATGTATCCTATTATCAGAGCTTCAAACCGGTTTTGAACCGAACCGGTTCGAACCCGGAATTCCGACTTTCAGATTACTGTGAACCGAACCTTGAACCGAACCTCTTAAGGTATTAAAGCTGAACCTGAACCCGTTCCGAACCCAAAGTTTCGGTTCGGTTCAACAACAATTATAAATTTGAACTATTTCCCAGTAACTTCTTCTGTTATCCTGATAGAATTATCCACATTACTGTGGAAACACTTTTCGTATTTGGACTACGAAATTGCATTTTACTTTAAGGGCTGTATGCGGAATTTCGAAGTTTTTATTTCGTCACAATACTTTATACAAGTAAAAACACATTGTCATTGCTTTGATGGTCATGAGCTGTATGAAAGTGTTTCTATTTATATAAAGTATTGTGAAATCCCATCCCAACCCAAAATCGAGACAATTCCCTAACAGTTTATGTCGGTTTTAGGTCTAGTATTTACTAGACAGAACACAATTACATGTCTTATTTTTCTGCTAAAAACACAACAAATCAATCCGTAGACAACAACAAGAAAACACAAATATCGTTTCTTATCACAGCAAATATCAATTTTACATCGTTTTCCATGTATAACTTTATTTTTTTATTAAACCTTTGCTTATTTATTTACTTTGGAAATACAATGAACTGGTGGCGTCAATATACACAAGTGTTTTGACAAATGGTTTTGCTTCAGTCCATGCTTTACACAATATTACTAAAATAAAACAAAGAAAAAAAAGATCGTTTGCGCTGAGCATTTCGTTTTTTCGGCTATCCAATGACTCTTACTGTGCAACTGCTCAGTCGAATCGCTCTCCATAAGTTGTTATTGAATGAGCATAACAAGTATAACTCGAGTGAGAACAGCCAACTGAAAATCAAAACGAAGAGAAGCGAAGGGTTATGATCAGAGAGAGAGAGAGCAAGCGAGTATGTTTTTTCGTATATGAAAAACGGTTTATTGTTATTTGCGGGCTCTGCCAAAAACCGCTTAGTGCTCATTTTGCTCACTTAACTTGAAAGAACTCGCGAATAGACCATTTGATTTTATATAATCTTGTTAGTTCCTATAGCGACGAGAATATTCTAGTGTATATTAATCGATGCTTTCAGATATGTAACGCGATGGCTGATAAAGTTGTGTGAATTATTTTTATGGATTTGGCAGTTCCTTTGTTGGGGTGTATTCTAATCTTAAGAAGAGAGGATTCTAGTCTTGTTTAATCAAATAAACATACAAAAACAAATGAACACTTATTTTTAGCAATAGGAGACGCTCTAAAACTTTGCCAAATTATTCTTAACTTTAGGTTCCTTGTGTGGCTTTCTATATATTTGAATAAAAAGTGTGTTGAATGAGGGTTGGTCTCAATTTTAGGTTCTGTAGCGACCTCAAGTAATGTATTGAAACCAAACTGCGATTTATGCAACCTGCAAACAATGTTAAAAGTTTACAGGAGAAACAAACACAAAGGTTTGATTTTGTTTTTGTTGTATTTGAACAAAAAAAATCCTTCGTCCAAGTCATGGCAAATTGTATCTCGAAGACCTGTGTAAACTTTCATCAAGATCGGTTGAGTAGTTCTCGAGAAATCTTGTAAACCGACTTTCAAAACATAGTTTTGAGAAAAACGCGCTTAAGGTTTAAAGTGACAATAAAACGGAAAAAAATAGATTTTTCTAACTTACACGGAGTCATCGATTCCTGGGCCATAACATAAAGAACCTGCTCTAACTGCAATGTCCAGGGCATCCTTTTGTTCCTAACTATGACGAATCCTACGTTCACGAGTCTCGCTTGCAGATTTTATCTCCGCGGCGCAGATACTGTTTTCGTCAACTTCTCGGGCATATTCGTATGTTTCCAAACATGGAAATATTTTTTATTGGTTCGATTTGAGTCACTTACTAAGGATATGCTTCAAACTTGCCACAATTTCTTATGCGCAACACGTTATCGACGTTTTATTTCAAAAATTAATTTATTCATTTTTTTTAATTATAAAATAAAGATAAAAAATGATCATTAATGTTCGATTCTTATAACAGAACTCAATGATTACAGTCCCTGATTTCAACTAGTTAGCTAACTAGGCGAGCAGCTGATCCTTTATACCCTGGTGTGAGCAACTTCTATGGACTATATCTTCAAAACTATTACTCGGATCGACTTGAAATTTGAGGACAATATTCCAGAGATGTAGAATTTAATAAGATAACAAAAAAAATCGATTTTGTAAAGCCGTGAAACCAATAGAACCCCTTAAGAGATAGAGGTATGACTGACATATGCCTTTGATACCTGCAGGCAGATCAAGTTTATTTTCAATTTTCCACTCCCCCTCCGGCACCCGCAATTTGAGAGAAACGTCTTATCTCCCACATATTTATAGATAGACCGTACCTTTTGATCTGAAAGTCCAACTTAATTTTTACTTTAAAGCTAGGTACGGTACGGAGACACCGCAAACAGCTGATAAATTCTCGCAGGTGTTCAGAGAAATTATGAAACATGTTTGATCATTGTCAGAGGTACCTACGAGAAAAAAAAATGGCAGCTAAAAAGACAAAAAAAAAAACACAAAAGTCATTTGGAGAACTTTACGGAGGCGGACAAGTGGCGCAAATCGAAGCAGTCAAATCGCAACCCATCTTTTAGTATTTTACTAACAAAAGGCATTTCGATGCAATTTGCACTCTTCATAAATGCTCCTCTACCTCCAGCGCCACGCAAAATGACCCTATAAAATCATCCATGGTATTCCCCAAAGCCTCTGCATTCATTAAGGGGTTACATGGGTTTCGTAGGGGAAAAAACGGCATATTTTCAATAATTTTTTTTTAGTATAAAAACTGAATTATTTGGTTCAAACTTTTTATTGTCTTAAGGATACACATTTAATGAGGAATCACTGAAATTTTTGAAGCAAAATATCAAAAGCTCTGCCATTGTGACGTCATTTCCTGCGAGCCTTCGGGAAAAAGGTGCATCCGCGTTGACAGCATAACTTCTAGGAGGATCATCTGAAGTGCAAATACAAAATATACGTCTTTACTTAAGACTTTAAACTAGAACTTGGACGAAGGAAAAAACAATAAAGTGAAAATTGGATTTTTGGCAGAGGTTTTAACGAAAAAAACGAAAAATTGACTAAAATTTCGGTGTACTTTTTTTTTGGGGAAATAGTTGTATTTGAACAAAAAAAAATCCTTCGTCCAAGTCATGGCAAATTGTATCTCGAAGACCTGTGTAAAATTTCATCAAGATCGGTTGAGTAGTTTTCGAGAAATCTTGTCAACCGACTTTCAAAACACAGTTTTGAGAAAAACGCGTTTAAAGTTTTGAGTAACAATAAAACCGGGTTAGAATTTTTTTTTCTAACTTACATGGAGTCATCGATTCCTGGGCCATAATATAAAGAACCTGCTGCAGCTGCAATGTCCAGGGCATCTTTTTGTTCCTATCTATGACGAATCCGTGCTCCACGAGTCTCACTTGAAGATTTTATCTCGGCGGCGCAGATACTGTTTTCGTCAACTTCTCGGGCATATTCGTATGTTTCCGAACATGGAAATATTTTTCATTGGCTCGAATTAAGTACCTTACTAAGGATATGCATCAAACTTGCCACAATTTCTTATGCGCAACACGTTATCGGCGTCTATGTAATATTTAGTATGATTAATTGCTTATCTTTTTTTTTTAAATAAATTTAATAATTTTTTTTTTAAATAATGGAATAAAAATCACAAGTTATCATTAAATTTCGATTTTTATAACAGAACTCAAGGATTACAGTCCCTGATTTCAACTTATTAGCTAACTAGACGAGCAGCTGCTCCTTCATACCCTGGAGCGCTCAACTTATTCAGAGTGTATCTCCAAAACTATTACTCGGATCGATTTGAAATTTTAGTACAATATTGAAGAGATGTTGTAGAATTAAATAAGACAATAAAAAAAAAAATTTTGAAGCCGCGAAACCCATGTAACCCCTTAAAGAGTCTTCCAGATTACAATTTCACAAAAAGATTAATTTATCTTAAACGCTCATTTCTTTTGTAAACAAAATACTGCTGACCAGTACTGGATGACCGTTTCAGATTCAGTGAAATTTTGGTGTATTCTGGTCACCCTACAGTCTCAGAGTCAGCTCTGAGAATTATGAAAAAATTCTCGCTTCGAGAAAATTCTCAGCGTCTCCGTACTAACTTAATCATTAAAAAATGTTTTGGGTTTAATATATTAAAAACAAAAAAAATGTGGGTGGTATATTTAAAAAAAACTGTTTTCACAACTACTTAAAACGCTATGTTATCAAAAAACTGTAAATAGAGTTTATTAGTTTATTATTTATTGACAAAAAGTCAAAAATAAGTACAGGGTTCGGATCCGTGGTTTTGATCCGCCGGTTCGGATCATTACATAGATTTTTGAAGTAGCTGATCCGCGGTTTCGGTTCGGTTCAGTGGTTTATGAAGTCACGTGATGAAATGTTATGATATCTGCCGCAAGCATGTGACTTTTGGCACACATTGAAAATTTAATTCCTATCAACCATTTGAATATCTTTAAAATCCTTAGAAGAATGTGCAAAATTTATGAGTTCGGATTTGCAGGATTCGTCTATAAGTATTTCCCCCCAGGTCCGGACTTCTGAGAGGGGTACGGATTTTTGGCGAAAATTTAAATAAACTATGTATTGTACAACATGAAATTGTACTACACTCTCCAGACGTCTGCCGGAGAATTTACGAAGAAGTACAAAGCTGATGTTTCCGAAGAGTTGAAAGATGAAATCGTCCACCTCAAACATATATATGTAGCTAATTTTGAGAAGAACCTTTCTTCATTTGGATTGCTCAACGCTCTGTACTCAAGAAACCTTCAGAATCTTTTTCCAAATGTCTGCGTTTCTTTGAGCATTTTTTGTACTCTCCCTTTCAATGTCGTTAGTGGGGAACGCTCCTTCAGTGTTTTATCGTGAATCAAAAACTTCCACAGATATTGTTTTAAACAAAAAAACAGTTGGATTTCAGCGTAATAAGCGAATTTCATTGGAGAACAACTAACCGCGATATAGACGATAACTGGAAAATTAGTCCTTTTTTTATTACCGACATGTTACGAGTCCCCGCCTTTGTATTGAAACAGAATTCTTATTGCTCATCTGTATACATTCATTATATTTATCAAGTTATGTATCTTTAAATAAAAAAACTCAACATTATTTTCGTTTGGTTTAAAAATATTTCCTATTTAATGGGGGCCCGTAAACTTTTTCCCCCGGGCCCGTATTTCTGGTGCCGGGCCTGACTACAGCAAATTGAAAACATTGTCATGCGGCTCAGATAAGTAAGTAACCTTTTTTTTACCTCTGCCATTTATTATCCGACCTTTATGAAAATAATTGAGATTTTAGATAATGGCCACATACACTACACTGCAATATCTGATATCTTAAAAAATGTAGGAGATATTCAACTTATTTTATTGCGGTGGCGGGAGGGGGCGTGGTCAAAATTTGAAGTAAACTTGATCTGCGTGCAGACAATACTAGTCTACATTTAAAATTTGGTGGCTCTAGCTCTTCTTGTCTCTGAGATCTAGGTGTTCATACAGACAGACGGGCATGGCTATATCGACTCGACTATTGATGCTGATCAAGAATATATACTTTATGGGGTCGGAAATGCTTCCTTCTGCCTGTTACATACATTTGCACGACATTGGTATACCCTTTTTACTCTTCGAGTAACGGATATAAAAATGCAGATTATATGCAGACAGGTACAAGAGATCTGCGGGCAATTGCGGAAGACTTACAGGATTACAAGCTGAAAAATTTATGTTAAGTCAGCCTTAAAGGTTATATCGATCTGACATTGCTAAGTATTATTGGCTAGAGGAATGTGATTCATGTACTAAACCTCGTTAGACAACTGAACCGAACCCAACCATTTTTCTTTGTGGTTTTCGGTTCGGTTTGGCATTTCTGAAATGAAGCCGGTTCGGTTTGTGGTTCGGTTTCCAGCTGCAATAAACAATTCGGTTAGGTTCAAAACCGGTTCGGCTCTAAAGTGTATGGCAAGATTATGGTGTACTGCTATTAGGTTCACCGTTCCTATTGATGTGGCAAAACTTAACTTGTCATCCAAAATATATTACCTTATGCTGAAAAATTAGAGATCTGTATATTATCAATGATTTAAAGTCAACACCGGGTATTCGTCTTATATTATATACAATGTATATTATACATATCTAGCTATATAATTAAATTATACGTTAAGTCTTATTTTGGAGGCATCATCACTGTTTTCGAATAGTTTAATCCCATAGCAAAGTGTGGGTATCAAGTATGTCTTTGCGATCTAAAGTCTGAGGTTCCTCGGTAAAAAATTCTGTGTCAAAGAAAGCTCCAGTTGCTCTAGTCACGTGGTTATTTAAAAAAAAATGTATTATTAAATGTAATACCTAGGTTTACAGTCTGTGATTCATATATAATAGGCTTGATCTCAACTTTTAGTTTTAGAAAGTCTGTTGTAGTGAAGGATTTCTTGTAAAATAACACCTAATCCATTAAATAAAAGACGAGTTATTAAAGTCTGCTAATGACTAAATATTTCAATTTTATTGCAGGTGAATCAACATACCTTTAATCAATGTGTATTACGGACTTACAATGCTTGGTGATTTTTAGAAATGTAATTCATAGATTCTAAGTTACTTCGCTAATGTATTCGAATTTGTAAATAGATATTTAATTAAGTAGTATTAATTTTTCGTAAAATAAACTCATGTAAATTTCTATCGTAGTAAATTGTAATTAATTTGCAGCTTCCAATGAGATAACCAGATTTCAATACTCTGTACCAAAGATGCACCGAGTATATCAAGTTTGCTGAAATGCAAGAAAGAGCCAGAAGGAACCATCTTCATTCTTCTAATTTAAGAACAAAAAAAAGGGACCTACAATTTAACGCCGAATCCGAACGGCAGTATTTGTTACTTCACAGCTGCCTCCAACAACTGGTGGAAGTGACCGGGTGTATAAGTTTCTTAAAGAAAAAAAATAGAGGAAAGTTAACTTCGGCTCGGCCGAAGTTTGTATACCCTTGCAGCACGTTTTTAACTAATTTGAAGGACATGTCCACTGATAACAAACAAGTTTTTCTCAATAAGACTATTTTTCTGCCTCTACCTTTGTATGACAGCTATACCATATAGATGTCCGATTTCGACCAAATTTGGCAGAATTATGCAGAAGCATTAAAAAGTAGTAAACACGGAGTTTGGAGACGTTTGCATTAAAAACAAAAAAGTTTTTCCGATCGTTCCTATAGTCATCCGATCCGGCCAGTTCCGACAAATGTGCAGCGTATTTGGACCAGAAGACTTCGTGCAAAGTTTGGTGGCGATAGCTTTAAAACTGACGGAGGAGATAGCATAGAAACAGACGGACAGACGGACATGGCTATATCGACTCAGCTCGTCATGCTGATCAAGAATATATATACTTTATGTGGTCGGAGATGCTTCCGTCTATGCGTTATAAACATCAGCACAATTACAATATACCCTCTGCAAGGGTATACAAATTATTCATTAGATATCCCGCGGCGGGATAGAACCCACGACCTCTGGCACAGCAGAAAAATACACTAACGGCTGCACCGCACCTGGCCACAACTTGACTCTTTAGTTTGCCCACAAAAATTTCTTAGCAGCATACTAAAAAATATCATCCTGTTTTCCCCCTTTTTGTACAGTTGTTTCGTCTTTCTTTTCATGCTTAAAAATTTAATTGGCATGACAAAAGTTTAGCTAATAATAAAATAAACCGTTACAACTAATCAACCTCACGCAAATGAATCATAAATTGTCTAACCGTTCGTTAATCCCAGTCTAAGCCACAACTTTGTACTGCATAAGTAATGTAAGTAATCTAAACTCGTTTCAGGATTCTAGAAAAATCTGTTAAAAAGAGATGAAAACTTTATTTTTCTTCTTATATTTGCAAGTCAAGTTTGCCAAATTGCCCCCGCAATTTGGAAAAAACGTCATATTTACCCACAGTTTTCAAGAGATAGATGGTTCGTACCTTCTAGACATATTTAGAAATCAGGATTACTTATTGAACCGACATGGAATGGTGAAGATAGGATGAACGGCTGTCGAATTATGATCAAAAGACTGTTCGCTGCTGCAGCGCAGTAGTAGCGCTGCTTTCAGCTGCTACTGCAGCATCAATATTTATGCTGAGCGTATAATTTCGCTGGTACAGAGTATGTTTTAGTCGGGCTCGACTGATTTTCTTTCTTGTTTTTATCTAGACTCTCGCACACGCAATAAAAATATTGAAAAAGTGGAATTTTGGAGACATGGAACTTGCATCATAGAGTTGGGACACCATCTTTAAATAAGTAAGTATATTTTTTAGCATTGAACGATAATGCGTCATCAAAGTTACTGGCTATACAAAGTTAGTTTACAACAATTAACAAAACAAATACATATGCTCAGTTGCTGAACAAGTTAACGTATGTATGATGATCTCCTAAAAGTCACCGTTAATAATTCTCCACTGGTGTTTTGTAGCCTCCTTAATAAATGCTGTGCATCCAGTGCATCTGCTGATATGGTGCTTTGATTGAAGTGAAGCCTCAGAAGCTCGGCTAATATTGGACAAATTGCCAAGAATTGTTGTATGTCCTCTCGTACTCTCAGATTACACATGCTACATTCCTGCGGACCATTTTGCTTGTGTGGTGTTGAATTTAGTCTTAGCATTTCGCACCTGGCTCTACAAATTGAACTTATTCCGCTTTTTAAGATTTCTACTCATTAAACCCTTGCAGAGGGTATATTGAAATGGTCCAGATGTTTGTAACGCATTGAAGGAAGCATTTCCGATCACATAAAGTATAAATATTCTTGATCAGCATAACAAGCTGAGTCGATATAGCCATGTCCGTCTTTCCGTCTGTCCGTCTGTTTTTATGTTATCTCCTCCGTCAGTTTTAAAGCTATCGCCACCAAACTTTGCACGAAGTCTTCTGGTTTGTCGGAACCGTCCGGATCGGATGACTATAACATAAAGCTGCCATAGGAACGATTGGTCGAAAAACTAGTTCTAGTGAGAAAAACTTTTTTGTTTTTAATGCAATCGTCTCCAAACTCAGTATTAACTAGTTTTCTATGCTTCTCCGTAATTCTGCCAAAATCGGTTGAAATCGGACATCTATATAGTATAGCTGTCATACAAAAGTATTGTCAGAAAAGAAGTCTTATTGGGAAAAACTTTTTTGTTTTCAGTGGATATGTCCTTTAAATTAGTTAAGAAACGTGCTGCAAGGGTATACAAACTTCGGCCGAGCCGAAGTTAACTTTCCTCTATTTTTTTATGTTGGCCTACATATTAGTGTGTGCGTTAACATATGTGCCCCAATAGTTCTTATCGAATACGTAAAAAGTATATACATGTATATATATATATATATGTATATGTTTCACGATTTCTTCACCAAGATTAACATTCTCCGAATAATGTTACCTAAGAAATATTAGTTAAGAGAATCCAACGGCACTAAGCAATTATTTACTGTAAGATACGCCACTAACTCGCTTATTGTTCTTTTGACATAATTATAAAACACCGTGTACTAGGCTTAGCTGACTGGTGCCCTTCTTGGAGCCTGCAGGTGTTTTCCAGCTTAGCGTATAAAGCTTGTCTAGTTAGCTGTAGATGCCCATATATAAACATCTCGAATCTTCCAGTGGTGTTCTCTTATTAAAACGATTGAGACACATAGACCTCCAAAAGCTGGCGATAAATTTCCAACTGTATAAGCGCTTTTGGGACATTGATCTACTTGAGCGGCTGCACTGGATTGGACATGTTACCCGTATGGACGAAGAAGCTTCGCCAAAAAAGAGTACAAACGGAGTGTAAAGGAACTTGAGAAAAGTGCCAAAGGGGGACGACCGAAACTGAGATGAGAAGACCGTGTGCTGGAAGATATTGGGATGCTAGATGTAACCAGCTGGTGTCAGCTCGCATAAGACAGAGACGAGTGGCGGTCACTATTTTCAGCGGCCGAGACCGTCAAACTATTGGGATTGAGATTTAAGAATACATAGTCTTTATACATAGTCATAAACAAAGAATGGAAAAATATTTTCGATTGTTTGGCAACCCTGAAATTGTTATCGATTATCAAGGTCAGCTGTTGAGTTAAGTGATTGTTGTGATAAAATTCGCGTCAAATATTTGCTAACTTTGTGGACTTGCACATCACCTAAATTTGCACAAAAAGTTATTGCAAATAATGGATATTGAATAAAAGGGTACATAGAATGTGTAAATGGAAACATTTTTTGATATGTTCAATATATTTCATTAATGTTTATTGTTTTGTTTTGTCCCATATACAGAGAAAACTTAACCAAAGTGCTGGTCTTCTGTGGAGTAAAACTAACCTTGTGCGTGTTTAAGCGTTATGAAGTATATGTTAAAATAAAGTAGAAAGTGTGTACTAAAATATATTATTAATCTTGTTTGCGGGTTTTTGCGGGTCTTGTGTCACTTTAAACTTCTAGATGAGATTGAGTTCTGCCATGCAACGCTGCTGGATGTATGAATCGACCACGGTCGCAACTCTACCGCCCTTGCAAACTGGATATTTGGCCAACCAAGGGCCAACTAAGAATAAATTGATGTAATTCTTTTTAAATTTATGCTTTTTATTCACAGCTCTCAAAAATTTGATTTTTGATCACGTATACGCTATGTTACCATATATAGGCGGTCAGGGAAGGCGTAGTCAAATCAACTTAAAATTTTGTTTCAATATTTAGAGTGCTATATTTAACAAATATACCAAGTTTCATCTCGATATCTGTAATATTCGACTTTATGCCAACTATTTCCCGATTTTGACCAATGTGCAGTGAAGAAAGTGATACAATGGTGCTCTTCTTGTCCACTGCTTTATCGCGTTGCAATTGTCGTATTTCCGTCGCAAATTCTTTGCGTTGGATATTCCGTAAGATTATGAGCCGCGCGTGCTCCAGTTCATCCATCTGTAATGTCGTTGTGGCTGTTCTGTAGTTTTTGTTGCAGCAACGCAGCATATACGCTACAGTCCGTTACAACTTGTGAAAGGAATTGCTGTGTTTCCAAGTGTACAGCTCCTCCCCTTATTGTGGAGGTGACTGGCAAGCACACGGTTTTCGCATTCTGCTCAAGGGTAACCCACTTGTCTCGTGGACCATGCAAATACAATGGTCCGTAAAGCCATAGTGTATGACTTACCAATTTTTGGGCTGTGGTTCTTCTGGATAGTACATAGGCAGCATTTTTTTCTGATGACAATTGACGTCATTGGCTTGCGTCTGTTAATGTCCGTACTTTCGCAACTCGGTTTGCCACAAATGTATGGAAATTCTACGCAGTTTCATTTATCCAGCCAAGCGCAACTGTCAAGACGCTCCAGAAATATCCTGGCACCGTTTCATTGCTCAGGTGTAAGTCCATCCTTATTTTGTTGGTGAGCTCAGCACCCAAAAGTGCAGCACACAGTTCTTGCCGAGGGAGGGTTTGCTTGGCTGTCGTTGCTACCCGAGATTTTGAGCACATAAAGCGTACTGAAATTTGCCTTATTTTGTAAGTGGACCTTACGTAGACTGCTGCTTCGTATGCCTTTTCAGATGCATCTACAAACGTGTGGATATCGATGGTTTCTGGAGTCTTGCCATCGTTAATTTGCCTCGGAATCTGCATTGAATTTAGTGACTGCATGTCTTCGCTGTATTCCTTCCATTCGTTCGGGAGGTGCCGGTCGGCATCCCAATCTAGTGTTAGCAAACAATCCTAATTGATCAAAGGTTTGGGATATTTCCGAACACACTATTCGTTTTGTGATACGTGTGGCTTTGCTTCCTTGTGCCCGTCCACTAAGTTGGTTCTTCTTTGGCATCCAGATGACTCCAAGCGTTTTTATGCTGTGGTGACCCAAAGTTTCACATAGTTTCACATCGCTGATGATGTCATCCTTTGGGATGCCTTGCAGTGGGTGGTCGTTGTTTGAGCACCATTTTCTCAGATTGAAGCCAGTTGGTTTCAGTATCTTTATCAGCTCCTGCAGAAAGTCATGTTTGAGACTACACAGAGAAAAAAAAATATTTGAAAACTACACGAAAATGTAGTTTTTCTACGCGTTTAACAGGGATTTATATATATTTTCTACATGCCATGTTTAGCTTTCTCATTTCTATAAGCGGCGTGTATCTTTTCTACATGCCACGTTTAGCTTTCTCATTTCTATAAGCGGCGTGTATCTTTTCTACATGCCACGATGTGGGGCCAGCCCCAGCAAAAAATTTTTTTTTTGTGAGTTCAGCTGTTATCACATCACTGGTGATGAGGATGAGTGGAGGAAGGGGCACGATAGGGGAGTTTTTTTTTCTGAAAAGCCTAAGTCATAAAATTTTTTTTTTACTTTACTTTTCTGTGGTTCTATTTCATAACTCACTTACCTTGTCTCTGCAATTTAAACATCCCAACTTCTCAGTCCATATGACCAAGAACTCGCGCGGCTTTGCCGCAAATCATAGTAATAAAGCGAAGTGACCAGCGACGATGAGCTAATAAATCGTTTCGTGTAGATTTTCTATATGTAGCATTCAGCATTTAAAATCCTAAACTTTTATTGAGAAATCCTACATGTAGCGTGTGATAAACAACTTTCTGGATAAAACATATAGCTATTTTATTTCGATTTAAAGCTAAAATTTTCGTTTCGAATTTCCACATGCTCGTGTGGGTTTTCAATATCTAATCGTTAATGTAGAAAGCCCAAATTTTCGAGTGGTATTCCGATTGCTATATGTTTCCATATGTTCCATGTAGGAGCTATTTGGATATATGCAAATTTTCTCATATTGTGTATCCTTTGCATTTCGGAACGCAGCATTTAACTTTTTAAAATTATTTCTACACGTAGCATGTAGTTTTTTTCAGGGATGCAAAACAATCGAAAAAAAGTACTGGTTCGGTTCAGTGGTTCGCAGAATTTCTGAACCGCCGGTTCGGTTCAGTACATGGTTCTTGGAGCTAACTGAACCGCGGTTTCGGTTCGGTTCAGTGGTTCACAAAGGCACTTAAAGAAATATTATAATTTCTGTAAAAATGTGACTATTCGAACACTTTTGAAATTTAATTCTTCTAGTCCATTTGAATATCTTTAAAATCTTTAGAAGAATGTGCATATTATTATGTCGGACTTTCAGAATTCGTCTATAAATTCCTAGAGGAATGCCCTTCGAAAAGAGAGAATGTCAGCTAGAAAAGAATACGTCCCATGCATCTTACATACCCTATTAATCAAATCATACGAAAAAAACTCTGCTGTCTAAGATTGAATTAAGGTAAAGAAGATTGAATTGAAAATATTGTCTACTAGAGGAAAAAGACATATTGATGACAGGAATATTAGGCGATAGGCGGGCCATTACAGAAGACTTACAGTATTACAAGTTGTAAAATTTGTGTCAAGTCATCCTATGTATAAAAATTATCTTCGATTTAAATTCCCAAATTAATCAAAAACATGGGGAAGAGCGATTCCCCCTAAATCTCGTGGGAAAGCTGAACCGAACCGAACCGTTTTCTTTTGTGGTTTTCGGTTCGGTTCAGCAATTCTGATAGGAAGCCGGTTCGGTTTGCGGTTCGGTTCACTAGCTGGAATATGCGGTTCGGTTCGTTTCAAAACCGGTTCGGTTCAGAACCGGTTTGCATCCCTGGTTTTTTTACATGCTACGTTCAGCTTTCAGTTTTCTACATTTTTCGTGTGAAATTTTACAGGGTGAACTACGTTTCGTTTAGGATTACCGTTTCTACACATGGCGTGTCGAAGCATTTCGTTGCCGAAAATGGAGCTGACGTTGTTCCATATGTGACAGTCTTCAGACGATAATACTAGACAATTAATTGGTAAAATTGGTTTTCTGGGTTGACCAATATTTAACGATAAATTTTTTCTATGTCTGCTGTAAAGACGTATTCATGGGTCCGGAAGCGAAGTAGGATTGACATCAATTCCCTTTGATATGCGCAGAATCTAAACTAGGCAATATCACTCTGTCTGGGGTTTACTGTCCCCCACGATTTACAATATCAGAAAATCCATTCCTAGATTTCTTTAATACACTTGGTCAACGCTTCTTCGCTGCGGGTAACTATAACTCGAAACATCCTCACTGGGGCTCCAGACTGACTAATCCCAAGGGGAAGCAACTCTACAACGTACTCACGCGCGCATCAAACAAACTCGACTATGTATCTCCGGGAGGTCCTACATACTGGCCAGCAGATCCAAAGAAAATAACAAGAAAAGTTTCACAAAACCTGGTAACTGCAGAAGCCCTTGCAGACTTGTCGTCAGACCATTCTCCAATAAAATTCACCCTCAGATCAGACAATATCCTCGGAGACTGACTTCACACAAGACAAACTGGCTCTAATACAAAAAATATATCAGCAGTCACATCGAGCTGAGCCCGACCATAAACAGCGAAGTAGACATTGAAAACTCAGTAGAAGCCCTCAGCTCTATCATTACTGCTGCTGCTCGTCATTCAAACCCCCAAACAACCACAATAGCTCCTAAGCAAGATAGTAGATTAACGAACAGCTACATAGACCAACTGGTGTCTGAAAAGCGGCGTGCAAGAAGAAAGTGGCAACACTATAGGTCGCCTGCGTAAAAAAACGTCTGAGACTTGCGGAACGCATACTTCGCAAAGCACTCGAAGCGGAAGAGCAGCTAGCCCATAGCCGTTACATAGAAAAACCATCGCCTACAAGCACCAAATTTCCCCTATGGAGAGCACATGCAAGCATAAAGCAACCTGCAACGGTAGACACGCCTTTAAGGGACCAGAGTGGAAGTTGGGCCCGCAGTGACGAAGAGAAGGCAAATGTCTTTGCACTTCACCTTACAAATGTCTTCCAGCCAAATCCACCAACTAATGGCTATTCACTTCTATTGGCACAAACTGACCCAATGAAAGTTCATTCACTTGAAATAAAAAATGCTTTTGGATATCTAAAACCCAGAAAAGCGCCTGGACATGATCTTATTACTTATGGAACTGCCAAGTCCTGCCATAACATATATCTTAAGACTTTTCAATGCGGTACTGCGATGTGGATACTTCCCAACCCAATGGAAGAAGTCCACAATCATTCCATAAACCAGGAAAGGATAAAACCCAAGCGTCATCATATAGACTCATTAGTCTGCTACCTTGCTTATGAAAACTTTTTGAGAAGATCTGCTCCGTAAAATTGATTCCCATGCACAAAATATCATTCCATCACACCAATTTGGGTTCCGAGCTAAACACGGGACTATTGAGCAAGTCAACCGCATAACTTCAGATATTCGGACTGCGTTTGAAAACCACGAATACTGCTCTGCCATTTTCCTAGATGTTGCCCAAGCATTTGACCGCGTATGGTTGGACGGTCTTACATTCAAGATAAAGTCAATGCTTTCACCAAATACACACAAAGTCCTAGAAAGTTAAGTCAGTAACAGAGTATTTACAGTTCGTCAAAATGAGTACACAACAGAAGAGTTCACCATAGGAGCCGGAGTACCGCAGGGAAGTGTTCTTGGTCCTTTCCTATACGTACTATACACTGCCGACATACCAACAGACTTTCGACTTACAATAAGTACTTTTGCGGATGATAAGGCAATATTAAGCAGATCACGTAGTCCAATTACCGCAACAAGACTTTTGGCAAGCCATCTTACCGACGTGGAAGAGTGGCTGGCCAACTGGCGTATTAAAATAAACGAGCAAAAGTGTAAACACGTGACGTTCACACTCAACGGAAGCACCTGTCCCCAGATATCACTAAACGCGACTTTGATCCCGCAATCAAACGATGTTGTACACCTCGATAGAAGGCTCACATGGCGCAAACACAGACTCGAAAAAACTTCAGATAAAGCTTAAGGCCAACAGCCTTCACTGGCTAATTAACTCCCGTTCCCCTCTAAAGCTGGAATATAAAGTCTTACTGTACAAGAGCATCATAAAGCCTGTCTGGACCTATGGCTCGCAGCTATGGAGAAATGCTTGTGCGAACAGCGTGGACATCCTCCAAAGATCACAGTCGAGAATCCTTAGAACCATCACTGGAGCGCCATGGTACATTCGCAATGATTGTATCCATAACGACCTCAGCATTCCACTGGTTGAAACTGAAATAGAGGAACTTAAGCGCAAGTATTCTGAGAAGCTTCTTGCCCACCCAAACCAACTTGCAAAATCTCTCACCATGCCCTGCGACTGAATTGAAGGGCCGCAGAACACGAACTACCTCCAATAGCGGATAGTTTTTAAAATAGTGTCTAGATTAAGATTTGAAAAATTGTTAATAGTCTCTTCAAGAGAAAATCCAATAAACACCAACCAAGCATACAAAAATCCAGAAAACGATTCTCTTTGAGACAGATTTCTTTGGCTACGCTTTTGACTTTGCAAAGTCACCAACTTTGGTCTATGCAAAAATGCCATAGCAGCAGGAGGGTTGTGCGCGTGTGGGTGGTGTTGGTGGGTTAGAGGTGACAAAAACAGTGACCGAACAGTAAACGAACAGTAAACGAACAATGACCAAAACAGATACCGTAACAGTGACCAAAACAGTGACCGAGACAGAGACCGAAACAGTGACCAAAAACAGTGATAATAATAGTGATTAGAGCAGTGACAGAAACTGTGACCGAAACAGAGACGGAAACAGTGACCAGAGCAGTGAACGAGACAGTGACCAACCCAGTGACCAAAACTGTGAACAAACCCTCCATTGAGCTTAAAAAAAATTAAGTCCATTTTGTTTTTAAATCTTAATTTTAATTTTCACGCCACAATCAAAAGCTTATCGATTTTTTTTATTATTTTAATCGAAAGGACAACTCCTCAGAAATGTTGTCATAAAATTTCAGCTCATTTGGAGTTTTACTGAATGAGATATGAAGTCAAACGCAGTAAGGGGTACTAAAAATTTAAACACGCTTTTCTCAAAACGCATTTTTTAAAGACGGCGACCGCGATAACTCAAAAATTTGATGACTGATCTAAAATTTTGCACATTTCATTAATATATATTTGACTCCCAGTCAACGATCCCCTTTTATTTATGTATTGCTTCTAACCAATTTTACAGCATCAAAATTAGGCCTTTTAAACGTAGTTTTACCTAAACCGACCGTAAAAAAATGAAAAATTTTTTATACAATGGCTCAGGTGTTTTTTTTAATACCATAACATTCAACAAGCCACCATCCTTCTGAATTCACGCTTATAAATTACACACGATTTTTAATTTCTTGTTTTATTGTACAATCGCTTAAATGACTTGGCTGCTTTGGCAGTTCATCAGAAAATCATGAGATGATAAAATGAGATAGTATTGCTAATAATATTTTAAAGATACAACGAAAAGCTATCTACGCCACTGACGATAGCGATACGGTATTTCGAACTGCCGCAATGAAACTGGAGCCCATTGGTCATCATGGTCTAATCAGTCTGTCCAGTTTTGGACGTTTTCTCCTTTAGCTCCTTTAGCCTTGTTGTTTGGCAAGTTCGACTATTACTGTTATCAATTTTCAGGACTATCAATTGTGCTCTCTATCGATAATTTTCAAACACCACTGCGTTTGGCTTAGTTTATGCTCTTACGTTGCAACAACATTTTACATTTACAACAATGTAACCCAGCCCTGCCCCGGGAGGCCGAACACTTTCTGCAATTCAAGCCGAGCGATTGCTGAAGTAATGCATCAGTAGGTGTCAGAGACAGACAGAGAGCTCCTCTTCTTGGGGAACACTGTTTTACGATTTAAAATGTAGATTAGATTTAAATAAAATTCATCCATAAAAAAACCAAACTACTGTATCTTGTTTTCAAAGTATTGTAATTTTAAATCAGATTATGATTATCCCTCGAAAAGAGCTTTGCTCGTAGCGCGTATTCCACGACGCCCACTTTTTTATATTTAAACATAGGTGCAACCGTAACACTATCGTTATCAAAGAACTTATAACTAGGTAATATAGGTACACTAATCGTGTAATAAGGAATAATATGAGGAACTTACAACTAAAGAACAAAGAACTTATAACTATGTGCGATTCGTGCTGCTTTGGTCAGTCCTGGACTCCTCCTTTACCAGTTTGCTGCTCCTTCCTGGACTCGGATAGTTCCTTGTCGGCCCATCCTAATCACAATCTCGCCGATTGTTTCCGATATTCGGCGAGTGGCCTGGCGTCCTGGTAACCACTTCCGCAGCATTCTCCGGATGGCCTGATGTACTTCGACTTGGCCGGACATTTGGTAGGTTGATTGGAGGCGGTATCCAACTTTTATCCGAGTCCATGCTGATGATGTCCTCGTCCTTTTCTGCCAGCGCCCCTCGCCGTACCGTCGGGTTGACCTCCCCGCTGATTTTCGTCGGGGTCCTGTATGGAGTTTTGGGTCGGTTAGAAGTCCCGGCGCCGTTGTATTCGGCCGGGATGCTTGCATCCTGCTTTCTGTTGCTGGGGTTTTGGCGCTTGGGTGAGGTGCCGGGTCCTTAGCTGGCTGCAGCTAGGCAGATTTGGCGGTATGGGCAACGCGAGTTTTGGCATTTGGTGTAAACAACCTTGCCTCGCGATCCGGGCTTGCAAGCTCCTCGCCGGTGAGTTCAGGATCGAGAGGCGCCTGGTTGGTGCCTGCCGGCTCACTTTTCAAGCGCATACGCTCATCCGTCGGTTGGGCGGCGTGCGGCTGAATGCGACTAGGGTAGCTGATGTCTCTGCCTCGCGCGCGCTGCTTCTAGTTTGGGTCTTCTTCCAGCTTATGGTTCGTCATGTTGTCGGCTGAAAGACGTCTGCCGTGGTAATGACAGTCCCTCGCTTTATGCGCTGCTTTTATAGGCGGCCCTTGGTCTATCGGTAGCGGAGGTGTGCTATCGATAGTCACAAAGACCCCATATTCTGGTGGTGGGTCTCCGATCGATAGCTTGGATATGGCGTCGATGATGCTGGGCGCGCGTTTGTTTGAATTTGAAAACAAAACTATTCTTTTTTATCTGGAAATGGGCATTCCGTATTCGTCGGCTGTCGTCCCTCGATTTTGTTCGGTGTGGCCGTCTTTTTTGAGGAAGTTGACGTAGGCTCGCTGTTTTTTTCCGGTTTTCACGTGCTTAATGGTGACGATGACGGGCGATACGAAGTCGATGGCTATGGTTTTCGTTGAGTACCCTGGACCGTCTGTGGTTTGGCACGCAAAATTTCCAGGGCTGGGTATCCTTTTCCGTGGTCCGTGATGGGAGGTGCCGATACAATTGGCCTCCCTCCCGGGGTGTTTGGACGTAGATAATTTGTTACCGAATCCATTTGATTGCTTTCGTTTTGGTGACATGTAGTTCCTCGACCGGGAATCTTAAGAGCGCGTCTGCCACGATATTGAGCTTTCTCTTTCGGTATCTTACTTCGAAGGAGTACGGCTGTAGCGAACCGTCCATAAGGGCTCTCAATTGAATTAAGCCACTTTAGGGCGAGGTGGTCGGTCACCACGATGAAGTGGTAAACCTCGAGGTACATCCTCATCTTGTGCATTCCCCAGAATATTGCCAGGCACTCCTTTTCAGTGGCGGAGTAATTCAATTCCTCTTTGCGCAGATTCCGGCTTCCATACTCAATGAAGTGTTCCCCGTCTTCGTCTTCCTGGGTTAACACTGCTCCTAGTCCGCTATCGCTGGCGTTCGTTTGTGGCGTGTACTTTTTTTCAAAGTCCGGACAGGGAATATTGGAGCTTGTTTGAGTTAGTGCTTGTTTGAGGGACGTGAACGCTGCTTCTTGTTCCGAGGTCCACTCAAACTTCTTTCCCTTGCGTATGAGGTTGCATAGTCGTTTTGCCAGTTCGGTGAATTTGTGAACGGTGATGACATGTCCCAGATATTTCAACCGGTCTTTAAAAATGTGGCATTTTTCGGAGTTGATGCGCAGATTCGCTTTGCGGAGTCGGGACAAGACTTCTTACAATTTCTGTGGATGTTTCGTCTAGTCCGACCTATGACCACGATGTCGTCCAGGTAAACGCATGCGAACGGTTGTAGATCGGGGCCAATGACTCTGTTGGAGGAGAACATCGCCCTTCTATTCATCATACATTTTCTTTATAATTTATACCCTCATTTCAATATTGTTACCCTAGTTCTAAGCATATATCCCACACTGTATTCACACAATTGCTGTAAACCCATAACCGCTCATGAAGAGCTTTTGTTCTATTGGCACTCTTGACTACTTCATTCTAATCATTAAAATCAGTGCAAATTGGAGATCGAAAGCAAGCAGACGTTAATTTATTTCCCCACTAAACTCTGCACAGGGCAGAGTCCATTTATTTTGCTTAATACACTCTGCACTAGGGCATAGTCCTAACATTTTGGCGACCGCAGACAGGACCGCTGCAATGGACATGTCCCACCTTAGGTCAGGTTAGGTTAAATAGGCTGCTCTGCAGAGGCCGAGTTCGCCCTGAGACCTTTTGGCCCATTGTGAAGCGTAGTAGGGGGGTGGGGTATGGGAGGGGAGGGGGTAGTGGGTATTGACGGTCAGATTCTGCGCAAACTCTCTATTTAAACCATTTTGAGGAATCCACAAAAAGAGCCAGGTCTTCTAGGGGCACATTTGCCAGACTGCCCAGGTCTTCAAAAATGGTTTGCCCAGATGCTGGGTGCGTTTCCTAAGAAGTGCAGGGCAGTCGCATAGAAGGTGATGGATGCTTTTTATTTCCTCCTCGTTTCCACAGTTACGGCAGAAGTCATGGTGGGGCACGCGCATCCTGGTGGCCATTTGACCGATGGTGCAGTGCCCCGTTATGACTCCTACCATAGTTCTCATCCTGTTCTTGCTAAAATGTAGGAGTTGGGAAGTTCTTTTAGCTAAGTATCTTGGCCAGAGTAATCGGAAAATGTGACGACAGGGTGCGAGGTCCCATTGTCGTTCGGCCTCATTTCTGGCCCTCCACTTTAATTTCGTTATGATGTCCTGCAGGGGTCTTTGAATGTCCATTACCGCTTGCGTCGCTGGCTTTGCTGAGCCGATCCAAGCGCACTCGTTTGCTACCTCGTTGCCCGGTATGCCTGCGTGACCAGGTACCCAGACGAGGGTGATAGAATGCTGTTAGATTTGGTTCAGGACTGGGACGCTCTTTGTGGCGTTTGATGACAGAGCCTTAATAGCCGCCTGGCTGTCGACCAAGATTGAAATGTTCCTTGGAGTTTCATCCAAGGTGTAGTATATCAATTTAGCCGCCTGCCAGATTGCATAATTGGAAAACGCTACACCAGTTTGGTAGACGGAATGAGCGCTGTGTCGCAAGTTCTTCGGAGAAGATGCCTGCTCCTGTGCCTTCTTCCGTTTTTGAACCGTCTGTATAGATTGATAGCTCTGATAGTAGTGCCTTGCTTCCATTCCTCTCTCTACGGGAACCGTGTTCCAAAGTTGTCGTTCCATTTCTGAACGGGTATGCAGTAGTCACTTCCCTTTGCCTCTGCACCTATTCCTACTTCCTGTAGGATACTGCTTTGGCTTGAAGTAGTTTTTTTAAGAAGTTTCAGTTCCCGGAGTCTTACTGCGCTTCTCGAAGCTTCATACTTCAGAAAAGTGTCTACTGGTTCCAGGATCAGAATTACATCCAGGGCCGCCTGGGGGGTGGATCGCAGGGATCCTGTAATGCCCAGCAAGCTGCTCTTTGAACCTTATGGAGGTTGTTTAGGTGGGATTTGGTGTTGGCCGCCTTCTACCATAACAGCGCTCCATAGGTAAGGATAGGTCTGACGACCGCTGTGTATAACCAATGAATGATATACGGTTGCAGTCCCCACTTCCTACCAAAGGTATTTTTGCAGGCATAGTACGCGCCTAATGCCTTCTTCATTCTTTCCTCAGAGATTCTCTTCCAAGAGAGTTTTGAGTCAAGAATGACGCCCAGATACTTCGCTTCGAGCTGCGTTCCCCCAATGGATGGGAGTGTGAACTCAGGGATCTTGTGTCTCCTTGTGAACAGCACCAGTTGGGTCTTCTGAGGGTTAACCCCATCTTAGGGTTCTAGCAAGAGCAGATTCTAATAGCTCACTGATTGTGGGTAAGAATTTTCCCGTTACCATTAGAGCCAGGTCATCTGCACATGCTGTCACCCTACATCCGTTAAACTTCAAGGTAAGAAGAAGTTCGTTGAGAACCAGGTTCCAAAGAAGCGGGGATAGACTCCCCCCTGAGGAGTGCCTCTCGTTGTTTCTTCTTACGTCGCCTGCACAGAGAGTGGATTTGATCACTAAGCATGTTCCTTAGCCAGTGAGTAATCATCGGGTGTGAGCCGATATTAGCAAGAGCTGCCGTAATCGATTCGGTCCTGATGTTGTTGACAGCTCCCTCGATGTCGAGGAAGGCCGCCAATGCAAACTCCTTCTGATTCAGCGATTCCCCAATGCTCCCTACCACTTCATGTAGTGCGGTGTCAACAGATCTACCCTTAAGGTAGGCGTGCTGCGCACCGCTGAACATTCGTGGTGTGGGCTTGCTTCTCAGGTGGAGGTCCAGGAGTCTTTCCATCGCTTTCAGAAGAAACGATGATAGACTGATGGGTCTATAGTCTTTCGGAGAGTTGTGGTTTATCTTCCCTGCCTTAGGGATGAAGACCACTCTCACCTCTCGCCAGCTTTCTGGGATGTAGCCCGTGAGGAGACAGCCCTTGAAAATCTTGGTCAGCCATGGCAGAAGATTCAAGATCGATACTTGCAACATGACTGGTCTGATGTCATCCGGTCCTGGTAATTTAAAGGGTTGGAATGACTTGATAGCCCAGATTATCTTTTCTTCAGTGATGATTTCGTCAATCATCGTCGTGTCTCTTTCCCCAGGTGCCTCGTTGATTTGTAGCTCAGTTGACCCGACCTCTGGTTCAGCATCTAGGCAACCGGGAAAATGTGTGTTCACGAGCAGTGCCAGAGACTCTTGGCTGTTTTTTGCATACGTTCCGTCCGGGTAACATAGTAACTCCGGGTTGGATAGATCTTTAGCCAGCACACGTCGAAGTCTGGACGCTTCACTGGTGCTGGCAATATCCTCGCAAAATTTTGCCCAAAAGTCTCTTCTTGCCTTCCGACACGCCCCCTTGAATTTAGAAAAACCAAGTCGGTAGGCGTGCCAGTCTTCTTGCTTGTTGGTCAATTTTTCTTTATTGAAGAGCTTCCTCGTTTCCTTCCTAGTCTGGCCAAGCTCCGTTGTCCACCACACTTTGTGGTTGGGCTTTGGGGGTCGACTAACCGGACAGGATTTAAGAAACGCCCTGCTTAGCACGTCTGTTATCGTCAGGGTGCATTTTTCAAGTGCGCCAGGCTGCAACAACTCTACGTCCGGAGGATCGGGGAGTGTTTGACTGACTGTTCTTGCGAATTTCTCCCAGTCTATTCTTTTAGGGTTCCTATAGGGAGTAGGTTTCTCTCCGCACCAGCCAGCCATGAAAATGTCAGACGCAGCCAGTCTTCGCGTGATCTTAGATACAGTAGCTTCACTTCGTGGATCGCTGCTTTCATTAGGATCGGAGGCAGCTGTAATGAACACCATATTAATCCATGTTGTTTTATTGAAGTTGGATGCCGATTCAAACCAGGCCTATGATCGTGTACAAAAATATGAGAAGTTGCCAGCCTGGGATTTTTGCAATTCTTACAGAGCGATGCTAAACATATACCAGAGCATAAGCCAGTTATGAAAGACCGCCCGAGCCAAAACAAAAAAGCTTTAGTTGTTTCTCAGAATAGTTGCCAAAAGTGTGCAGCAACGGATCATATGAACGATATACTTTTGTGAAGCAGACTTCCTTATGCCTCAACTGTTTGCGCAAGGGTCACATGGCTGCCAAATGTTCTACAAAATCTCGATGCCGCATGTGCCAAGGACTGCATCATACATCCTTACAGAAAGTAGTTTCTTCGGAGCAAGTTACACCCATACCTGTTCAACTACCAAGTCAGCCATCACAGAAGACCACCCATGCGATCTCTATGGTTTTACGCCAGTCACGAAGCGCGTTAATTCCCACAGCAATTGTTTTAATTCGAGATAAGTTTGGCATATTTCAGCCTGCTCGAGCGTTGCTTGATTCGGGCTCGGAAATCAATTTTGTCTCTGAAGAACCTGCCAAGAGACTTCAGCTCAAGTTTCATAGACAAAGTTATGAAATATCTGGTATAGCAGACGTACGCTCACAAATAAAATTTTCAGTTATGGCTACAATAAGGTCTAGACTATCACCCAGCGAATGGTCACTGCAGTTTGCCGTAACAAAGACAATATCGATTAGTCAGCCTGAACGTTTTATTGACACTTCCTCATGGAGCATACCCGAATTAATGATTTGGCAGGTCCTTTATTCTTTAAGCCGCAACGGATAGATCTGCTCATAAGCATCATATTTCATCAGTCAGGGCGAGTTCAGGTTCGTCTTCCATTCAAGAAGTCGTTTGAAATTGCTAAGCGTAGATTTTTGCAGCTTGAGCGTCGTCTAGAGCGTCAACCCTTACTTAAGGAAATGATTATCTGCTTTATGGAAGAATATTTATCCCTGACACATATGGAACCCATGCCAGCGTTCGACCCAAAGAAGCCACATTACATTCCACATCATGGCATTCCACATCATGGCGTTATTCGGCCAGAAAGTGAAACTACCAAACTTCAAGCGGTCTTCGACGCTTCTTGCAAAACCTCTTTAAATATTTCACTAAATAAAATCTTGTATGTAGGTCCGACTATCCAGCAAAATCTTATTTTGACGTTGCTTTTGTTTCGCTTATATCGGCATGCTCTTACGGCCGAATAAACAACAAGAAAGAAAGTCGGTCAAGCCCGACTATAACATACTCTGTACCAAGAAAATTTGTCTTTTGATCATAACTCGAAAACCGTTCATCCGATCTTCTTCATTTCTTTGGCGGATCAATAAGTTATCCTAATAACTAAATATGTCCAGAAGGAACAAGCCATCTATCTTCAAAACTGTGGGAGATATGACGTTTTTTCTAAATTGCGGGGGCGGGAGGGGGCGTGGCCAAAATTGAAAATAAACTTGATCTGCCTGCAGACATAAGAAGCATATGTCCCATACACGTCAAACCTCTATCTCTTACCATCTCTGAGATCTGTGCGTTCATACGGACAGACAGACGGACAGACGGACATGGTTATATCGACTCGGCTGTTGATGCTGATCAAGAATATATATACTTTATGGGGTCGGAGATGCTTCCTTCTGGATGTTACATACTTTTGCACAAACTTATAATACTCTATGTACCTACGGTACAGAGTATAAAAATGTATCGGCAGTTCATTGTCGACCTTCAAGATCGGAAATATCAGCTGATTCTATGAAGACGATCACCGAATGATTTATTAGAAATCTTCCAGTTAAATTATATCTCGCAATCCGCAGTCTTAAATGTATAGCAGATCACTATAAAAAGGAATTTCCAGTTGGAGCAGCCATTCTTGAAGGAAATATGTACGTTGACGGCCTTCTCACGAAGCAGAAAGTGCTGAAGAGCTGGAGGCAATGGTAACTAAGGTGACCAACATTCTCTCTAAAGCGGGGCTGGAGCTTGCTAAATGGAATACACGTCTTTCAGAAGCAGATTTCGAATTTTATTTCAAAGTCGATAGCAAGATTACAAATGCACTTGGTATGTCGTGGCAGCCAAAGAAGGACCTCCTTTGATTTCGCTACAGTCTTCCAATCTGTTCTGTGTCCACCAAACGATCTGTTCCGTCTCTTACTGCGCGTTTGTATGATTTGCTTGGCCTTGTATATCCTGAAGTGGTTCGCTGCAAAATTTTCTTTCAGGAGCTATATATAAATGGTCTTGACTGGGATGCTGTACTTCCTGCTGAGCTGGAGACCCAATGGAAGCAGATTGAATCAGATCTACACAACCTGAATAGCATTGAAGTCCTAAGATTTGTAAATTCTTCATTAAACTACACATGTGAAATTCAGGGATTTTCAGATGCATCCGAACGTGCAAATTTATGCTGCTTCTATCTGTGAGCATACACTGAAGGAGCGTTTACGACAGCACTGATCATAGCAAAATCACGAGTTGCGCCACTGAAAGCCATCTCACTTCCTCGGTTGGAATTATGCGCTGCCTTCTTACTTTGCAAATCTTGGCTTAAGATCAAACACAAGATTGAACCATTTGTCGATGATATATTTTTCTGGACAGACTTCAATATTGTTTAGCATTGGCTTAAAATGCACTCTTCAAAACTACACTGCTTTGTTGCTAATCGCATTTCGGAAATGCAGTCTCTCGACGTCAATCAATGGCCTCAAACTTCGTGGAAACTAAAATCCCCGATTCATATTTGGAGCAGCGGAAAGCAATGGTTTTAAAGTGTAGTGATAGTGGCAACGAGGGAGCTTTAATATATTAGGCATTAACCAAGTTCTCATCTTATCGTCTTTTATTGCGGGTTATAGCTTTTGTGTTGCGAGTCTTTAATAAAGTTAGACCGAGGAGAGGTTATACCGTAGAAATGGCGGTTTTCACATCAGCAACTGAATTGCGTCACACATTCAATTACGTTTTATCCCATATCCAACAACAAGCGTATAAGAAGGTAATAAGCCAATTGAAAGCCAACAAAGTTCTTTCTCACAGAAATTAAAATGGATGACAAATCAGTGCCCGTATTGCGAGTAGCTGGCCCCTAGCAAAGGCTCCAATCTCCTTCGATGCCAAATTTGCTCTGCTACTTCCAAAGAATCACACTTTCAATACCATTTTTGTTGATCATCTGCACGGGCAACATCTTCATGCTGGAGCCAAAGTATTAATTGGCCTACTGCGTCTACAAATATGGATCATCAACGCGCGGGAGGTGGCCCGCAAGGTGGTCAGAAGATGCGTTCATTGTTACCATTATTAGCCTCAACTATTGAACCAAATTATGAGTGCACTGCCGTCGGATCGATTTCTGTCCAACCGACCATTTCTTGTATCCGGAGTTGACCTTTGCGGACCATTCTTCACTTCCTATCGAATCCGCAGCAAGGTGCCCTACAAGACGTACTTGGCTGTGTTCGTCTGCTTTTCTTCGAAGGCAGTTCATGTTGAACTTATTTCCGATTTGTCTTCTAATAATTTCATTCTCTGTTTAAAGCGCTTCATTGGAAGCAGGGGTATCCCTTACCGCATCTATTGCGATAACGCCACAAATTTTGTGGGTGCACAATCCCAGTTGGAAGGCTTCCGGCAGCAGATTTTCAAAATTCGTCAAACTTGGATACCTTCAGCAGCAGCATGGGCTTTGAGTTCAAGTTCCCTCCCCGCGCTTCTCATTTTGGCGGCTTATGGGAGGCGGCAGTTAAGTCGATGAAGAGACTTCTAGTGAAGCAGCTGACAACGCCAAACTCACCTATGAAGAATTGCAGTCTGTTGCAATTGAAGCGGAAGCAGTTCTTAATTTCCGACCAATTGCACCACTAAATGAAGACCCTAATGAAGGTGAAGCGCTGACCCCGGCGCACTTACTTATTGGGTGCTCGTTAAAGGCACTACGTGTACCAACAATTAAGGACAACAGGCCATCTTATCTAACGCGTTGGCAGCGGGTGACACACCTAAAACAACGCTTTTGGGAGCTGTGGAGGCGGGATTACCTCCATTCATTGCAGTTGCGGACCAAATGTCTTCGCCCTGAGGCCAACATCAAATCTGACCGGGTTGTTCTGGTTCATCAACCTCCCTAAGAATAGCTATTGGGGCGAATAACCGGCACTCATGCCGGCGCTGAAGGACGAGTCAGAGTGGCCGACGTAAGGACGAAGAAAGGAACTATTCGCCGACCCATTTGCAAACTAGCGCCGCTCCCAATGCAAGAAGATTAGTAAAAAGAAACTTGGACCTTTCACCGGGCGGAGTATGTTGGAGGCGAACATCGCCCTTCTATTCATCATACATTTTCTTTATAATTCATACCCTCATTTCAATATTGTTACCCTAGCTTTAGACATATAGACACAATTGCTGTAAACCTATAACCGCTCACGAAGAGCTTTTGTTCTACTGGCACTCTTGACTACTTCATTCTAATCATTAAAATCAGTGCAAATTGGAGATCGAAAGCAAGCAGACGTTTAGTTATTTCCCCACTAAACTCTGCACAGGGCAAAGTTCATTTCTTTTGCTGAACAACAGACTCCATCCAACGCTTTTTGGAACGTGGCGGGCGCTGTGTGTAAACCGAACGGCATCACCTTCCACTGGAATAATCAAAAGCCGGGCACCGTGACTGCTTGCTTTGGGCGTCCATCGGGATCTGCAATTAACCCCTTTTTAAATCCAGTGCGCTGTATTTTGCCTCTTTGAGTTGATTGAGGATGTGGTCCATCTGCTGGACTGAGTAGGTATCCCTTTCGGAGTGGGTTTATAATCGATACAGAGCCGCAGCTCCTTGTCCAATTTGTGAATAATAGCTTGCATGGCTGGATTCCGGGGAAAGTACTACTGTTTCATTGGGCGGTCATCTCTCATGTAGGTGGCTAGTTATCGGGCTGGTGCCTGACATTTCTTTGAAGCAATTGAACTGGCAATTTCTAAGATGCGTCCAACTTCCGTGTCCGAGACATCCGTGTCGGGGTCGTCGTATATGATTGCCTATCCCAGAGTTCATCTTTTTCTCGTGGTGTTTCCCCCTGTGGTGGGGTACTTGGCGCCTTTCGGCGACGTTTTTTTCTCCTTGTTTTGTGAATTTGGAGCCACACTGTGCCATGAAATCGACGCCTAAGAGTATATCTCCCACCACGGCGAGGAGGATTAGGAACAAAATCGTGGGTTCTTCCATGCCGAGCTAGAGTTGTACTTGGCTACTTTGGCATGTAATTGGCGGACTCCCTGAGCGTGTACCGTTTCCCTCTTTCTGCCTTCAACAATCCCTGGTGCGGATGTCGTCCCTTTCACAGACCAAACAGAATTGCTTGATGGGGTATTCACAATTTCGAGCGTAGTGTCCAGAGCCTTGCATCGTCGGCACAAATTCGCCACATTCGGGCTAGCAGATACCGTCTGGGTAGACAGTTTCGCCGTGAGGTGAGGTGTGGTGTGTGGTCGCCCGGAACTGGAGTTGCTCGAACTCTTCAGCCAGGAGGAGGTATTCCCCCAGGTTCTGGAATTATCCTCATTCGGCGTAGTATTTTAAGTCTACCCGACTGTTTCTATATACCCATTGGAGTTTTTTTCCTCGCTGAGGTTGGTGAATCGCATAATTTTACGCATCTCGAGAACGAATTCCTTGACCGGCTCATCTCGCCTCTAACCATGTGACCTGGTCTAGGGCCCACTCAAGGTAGTCCGCCGGCACGTAGTATTTCAGAAACTCCCGTTTGAGCGCGCTCCAGTCGGGCATCTCTACCGGTCTAGTAAGCCACCAGTCAAGTGTGTCCCCTCAGGGTAGGATGACCATCGCCCCTGCGGGTTGGTCCAGCTCGATGCCATACGCGGTGGCTAATTATTCAGTAAGGCTGATAAACTCCAGGGGGTTGCCTCAACCTTCGAATTCTTCACCCAGCTTCGGATTTTGCTGATCGCGGCTATTCTAGTGGTTTTTGGGCCGGAGAAGATTTGTGTGGCTGGTTCTGCCACCTCTGGGCTGTCTAGTGTGTCTGCTGGCGGGCCGGATTTCGTCTTGTCCACCGGGCTGGCCGTAGTGGCTGGGATGATAGGAATGTGCCTTGTGTCCGGAAAAATCTGGGCATTCTGTCCGAGTCGCTCGTTTCAAATTTGAGTGATGTTTCGAAATACACTACGATTAATTTTGATATGGGCCCTATGTCCGTGGGCATTTTGTCATGTCACCGTCGAAATTCATCCGCGACCAGGAACTTGATGAAGGAGACCGGACCCGAATTATGACATTAGCTTAGAAGCTAATTGCTCGGTCCAGGGGTGCATGTGGGTGCCGATTTGGGTTGTGGGAACCCTCTAGGTGCCCCAAGTGGCACGGGGGATGACGCGCGGGCGTGCAGTGTAAAAAAACCGTTGCATACTTATCTGAGCCGCATGAGGTTATTATACACTAATTGCCCTGGGTAACGGGTATTTCGAAGACGGTAAATAGCCGACTAGAATCTTCAAAAAGATACATATGATGTGCTTACTTTAAACTGTTTGTGAATACTAATGGTCATAGTTGTACTTAATTGTTAGGTAGTGTTGCCCTACCGCCATGTGAATATTTTAGAACTTTTCTTTTTAGTTCAATTGGATTCTGCCTCAACTATAGACTTGTCATCATCTAGCGTTACTGATGCCCCTGTGGAGGAATGCTCCACCAACGTTTGTAAGCTCGCCGTTGAAGTCCCTGCTGTTGTTGTAGAAGATGCTAGCTCGTCAATGGCTGCGCCTTTCAGTGCTTCCTTGGCCTACATTCAGAAGCCCACCTCATCACTTGCCGCTGCACGATTCACGTCTGCCGTTTCACCTGTGGATGCATTTTCTACTCTACGTCTATTCTGCGTCTACTTCCCATGTTAGCTACGGTTGTGCCTACAGTGCAATCGGCTGTCTCGCGTTTAGCGGCATCAGTCACGGAGGAATTCGTAATGAGTACATATTTGCCCAAGGCTCAACTCTTTTGCTCTATCTGATTTAGTTGTATTGAAAATGAACTCCAAGTCAAACAGTACTATCAACTCTTTCAAAATATTATTACCTGAAGTTTACTTTTAGCGTGTACTTGACCAATCTTTCTGGCCTGAGCATTCCGTAGTACATGAACTTGTAACACGGCCACCTCGTCGGTCCCGAATTAACAATCTGCCTATTCCTATAGCCTCAAAAAACTGATTACGTTATTCTCCATCCTTTACCAAAACGTTCGGGGTCTTCCGAGCAAGCTAGCCTCGCTTTATACATAGAGTATGTCTTTTGATGTCGACGCTATTGCATTCTGCGAGACTTAGCTTAGCCCTGATATCTGTGATGCAGAAATTTTTACTGACAGGTTTGCAATTTATAGAAAGGATCGCGTCAGCCGTCGTGGAGGCGGTGTATTAATTGCTGTTAAGTCTAACTGGCTCTCTGAAAAAATAAACTGTAGGGATGCCAGTGAAAACGATTTTATATCGGTAAAGGTTTCCCTACATGCCTATTATGTCTATATAACCTGTTCGTACACTCCAACTTCTTCTGACCCTTCTACTTATCTGCTATATGCCTCTTACATCCAGCATGTGGCATCCCTTCTAAATGATCGTGATCGTTCATTCGTATTAGGTGACTTTAACCTTCCTAATATATCTTGGACCATTTTAGATGATCCAACCACTTTATGCCCGTTGGATAATAACGAGTTCGTAGACTGCATGGCCGATTTGTCGCTTGGTCAGATAAATTCTGTCCTAAACTGTAAGAACAAAGTTCTGGATTTGGTTTTTACATCTGATCCAGCTTTTTCTACAGTTTCTTTATCTGCCCCTGAAGACGCCTATCATCCTACTTTTTTAATTGATATCGAAGTGCCTAGGCCCAAAACTGCTTTATTGTCGAATTTTTTGCCACCGAAGCCCTCATTCTGCTTTCAGAATGCAAACTTCTCTGCACTAAATCTCTCACTTTCGCAATATGACTGGTCCTTTATTGACCGTCATCAGGATGTTGAGAGTGCAGCTTACGCTTTCTATGACGCACTCTTTGGCATTTTTAATGTGTCTGTTCCTCGAGTCAATCCTCCTCCTCGCTCACCTCTATGCTTCACTCGTCAGTTAACAGGTCTGAAAAATAAAAAGGCGAGGCTGCTTAAAAAATATAAGCGCTCGGGATCTCAAGCCGACTTTGCTAAATACGAGGGTGCGCGCTCTGAATTCGACCAGCATAACCGGGATTGTTATAATAATTACCTACTTGGATGCAAGCAGGACTTTCAAAGCGACCCTAAGAAATTCAATGACTTTTTCCGCTCTTAAAGAAACTCTACACAACTGCATCTTTTTGCATCTTTTTCAACTCTGCTAAGCTTAAACTGCATTTACCCTTCAATTATTGATCATAGTTGCATATTGTCTAATTTAAAGGAGCTCAAGCCGTAATTTTCACCAGGACCTGACAATGTTCCCAGCAGTGTCCTAAAATACTGTGCAGATTTCTCTGCGTCCCCCTTATAAAGCTGTTTAAAGCTGCTTCCTATTTATAAAAAGGGGTCCAGGTCGGACATAGCTAATTACAGAGGAATCTGTAAGCTTTCTGCCATACCTAAACTTTTTCAACAAATGATTACTTGCCAATTACAACACTTCTGCCAACCCATTCTTTGTCCATCCCAGCACGGTTTTATTCGTAGGCGTTCTGTTTAAACTAACCTACTTTAATTTTCATCAGTAGTACATGAGGGATTTCATAATCGGAAACAAACTGATGTCGTTTACACGGATTTCAGCAAAGCCTTTGATTCAGTCAACCATACCTTACATTTACATAAGGTCTCCCAAGCAACTTTCTCTGCTCGATTAGATCATACCTCACCAATCGATTCCAGCGTGTGCGTTTTCAGTCTGCTGTATCCGAAACCGTTCACGTCACCTCTGATGACCCGCAGGGCAGTCATCTTGGTTCCTTGTTATTTAACCTGTTGATCAACGATATTCCTCAAGTGCTCTCTTTTTCAACCGCCCTTATGTACGCTGACGATCTCAAGCTATGTGTCTCATTTAACGATCCAGTTTCTCCATTTCTTTTACAAAGAGATATAAATTCTCTGAGTGCCTGGTGCCAACTGAATCGCCTTCCCCTTAATATTAGCAAGTGTAATATCATGACTTTCATAGAACTAATCCGTATCTGTACGAATATGGCAGTAACAGTGAACCGTTAAATCGCATTCAAAAAGTCGACGATTTGGGCATATTATTTAAACCCTATCGGAGCTTTAACAGCCACATTTCCGTGATCTGCAATAAGGCTAAAAGTGTACTTGGATTTATAAAAGAGATGGTCCAAAGAATTTAATGATCCCTATACCACTAAACTCCTTTACACCTCGCTGGTCCGACCTAATCTGTAATATTGCTCCTGTCTCTGGTCTCCGCAGTATCTGGCATACCAGGATCAAATGTAATCAGTCCAGAAGCAGTTTCTTCTATTCGCCCTCCGTGACCTAAACTGGGACACCAACAGGCACTTACCTCCATATGTAGAAACACTACCTCTAATTGACCTTCCTTCACTAAAGTACCGGAGAATCTGTCATGTGGTCATTTCTCGCCACTTTACTCCAATCTACCTCCCTCCTCGACTAACTAACTATGATCATCGAGACCCCCTCCGTTGCCTCTGTCTTGCTTATAATTAATACTATCGCCCGTTTTCAATAGATTAGTCCATCTTAAATGTAAGAAACGCATTAATGTCATTCCTTAGTTAATAATTATAATCTCCAGTTAACGTACACTCAGACCTTTGATGTGAGTCGGACCCCAGCTGGCTTCGGCAAATAAACCAGTCCCTCCGGGTCAAAGATCGTTATACTTGAGCTCTCACTGTTCCTTCGTTACTTTAATTTAATTTAATTTTATTACAGTATTATCCCAAGGCTACAGATACATAAGTACTATAAATTAGTGCATTGGTCACAAAAACATAAAAGACGATATAATAGAAATGTAAATAAAAACTAAGAATCCTAACTGATATAATTTAACTCTATAATTATACCCTTGCAAAGGGTATTATAATTTTGCCCAGAAGTTTGCAACGCATAGAAATATTCATTTCCGAACCCATAAACTATATATATTCTTGATCAGGGTGACGAGCTGAGTCGATTGAGCCTTGTCCGTCCGTCTGTCCGTCTGTCTGTCTGTCTGTTTCTACGCGAACTAGTCTCTCAGTTTGAAATTTTGAGTCTTCTTTTTGCTGCACACTACTTATATGTCGGAACCGACTGGATCGGATGACTATATCTCATAGCTCCCATAGGAACAATCGGTCGGAAAACTAGTTTTAGTATTAAAAACTTTTTTCTTTTCAATGGAATCGTCTCCAAACTTTGTAATCGTAGGTTTTATATGTTTTTTTATCATCCTATTAGTTTTTATTAAAATCGGACAGCTATATGGTATAGCTGTCCGATTTTTAATAAAAACTAATAGGATGATAAAAAAACATATAAAACCTACGATTACAAAGTTTGGAGACATTCCATTGAAAAGAAAAAAGTTTTTAATACTAAAACTAGTTTTCCGACCTAGCGATATGGGAGCTATGAGATATAGTCATCCGATCCAGTCGGTTCCGACATATAAGTAGTGTGCAGCAAAAAGAAACTCAAAATTTCAAACTAAGAGACTAGGTTCACGTAGTAAAAACGAAGACAGACAGACTGACGTAAAAGCTTCAATCGACTCAGCTCGTCACCCTGATCAAGATAATATATAGTTTATGGGTTCGGAAATGAATATTTCTATGCGTTGCAAACTTCTGGGCAAAATTATAATACCCTTTTCAAGAGGTTATTATAATTTTGCCCAGAAGTTTGCAACGCATAGAAATATTCATTTCCGAACCCATAAACTATATATATTCTTGATCAGGGTGACGAGCTGAGTCGATTGAGCCTTTGTCCGTCCGTCTGTGTCCGTCTGTCTGTCTGTCTGTTTCTACGCGAACTAGTCTCTGAGTTTGAAATTTTGAAAGTTCTTCTTTTTGCTGCACACTACTTATATGTCGGAACC